>JANRMT010062834.1:38545789-38569697 GCA_026402145.1 Polypterus bichir lapradei | reverse complement strand
GGTGAAGTACTGCCTTCAAATTTTTATTAAGAAGAAAATTAAACCTTTTTAAACTGAGGGAAAATATACCAATAATTATTTGTTAAGGATCTCTTTGTATGCCACATTGTCAGTTCGGCCCTCCGGTTGTAATATGACCAAGCTGTGCGCTGAGCTTACTCTTGAGCATGCAACATACAGTTGGCCGTATGAAAAGTAATCTTGTTTCAAATCTCTTAGCTTGGATTGCTGCTGTCATAATCAGTTTGAGTTTCATGGTTTATTTCAGTTATGACAGTATTTGCAGGACTTGTGTTGAAGAGACATTCAGCATCTGTCAAGCGTTGTAAGCATACAACCGGTTTCATTGATAACTTCACATCCAGCTTTTGAGAGTTTAAACATTCATAAACATCAAAGTGTCCACTACTGAAATCGTCACCTGTCAATCTAAGATGTTTAAGAGGAATTGGTAGTTGTCGAAAGGTGTAAAATATTTGGCCATTTCGGTATATTTGAAAGCGACAACCGAACAATTCAGCAGCAGCCATCAACTCACATGCAGATGCATAGGTGAAGGGCTTAAGCATTTCACTCTTATAGTGCTCCTGTGTAGTATAATTATCTCCTGTACCGTCATCAGTCCACACCTTGAACCTGTCCCAGTCATTCAATACATAAGACACAATGTTCCTCCGGATATCAAGAGTGAGCCTGATATGGCCGTGCAATATGTAACAAAGAGAATGGAAAAGGTAGGTGCCATCTCCGGGCATGGAAGCCACTCAGTAAGTGACAGTTCTTTGATCGATGGTGATCACCTCGATAGACATGTTAATGGGGGTACGGTTGGAATGATAAAGGAACAATGTAAAGTAAGTCTAAAATACCCACACAATAACTATAATTGTAATAAATGAACAATAAAACACCGGAGAAGCCGTGGATTAAATAAAAAGGCTGTAGTTATCGGCAGGGAGACGTGAATCCTGTGGCGAAGCAAGGAAGGGAATGTAGAGACCGGAGCGACGGACGGCCTTATATAGGCAGGCAGCCAACAACGTGGGAGGCGTTGGGATGGGAGACCCAACGGCGCCTCACACGGTGACTGAGCTGCAGGCTATGGATGTATATATGTACGTAAGTAGGATTCAGTTAGCGTTGGGAACCCGCATACCAAATTTCTTGAAGATGGGCCCATAATTAACAAAGACCGTTGAAAAGTTCAATATGGCAGCCGACAGTGGCATCATACCACTGAAATAAGTGCTTACATCGGTTTTAGTTAGCGCAGGGAGGCCACCTACCAAATTTCGTGAAGATGGGGCCATAAATAAGAAATTTCAACATGGCGAACGTTGTCAACCATTATGACCATTACGTGTAGAATTTCGAAATGAAACCTGCTTAACTTTTGTAAGTAAGCTGTAAGGAATGAGCCTGCCAAATTTCAGCCTTCTACCTACACGGGAAGTTGGAGAATTAGTGACGTTGGAAAGTTCAATATGGCGGCTGACAGTGGCGTCATACCACCGAAATAAGTACGTACATCGGTTTTGGTTAGCGCAGGGAAGCCATCTACCAAATTTCGTGAAGATGGGGTCAGCCTTCTACCTACACGGGAAGTTGGAAAATTAGTGACGTTGGAAAGTTCAATATGGCGGCCGACAGTGGCATCATACCATCGAAATAAGTACGTACATCGGTTTCGGTTAGCGCAGGGAAGCCGCCTACCAAATTTCGTGAAGATGGGGCCATAAATAAGAAAGTTAAACATGGCGGACGTTGTCGAGCGTTATTGATCATTATGACCGTTACGTGTAGAGTTTCGAAATGAAACCTGCTTAACTTTTGTAAGTAAGCTGTAAGGAATAAGCCTGCCAAATTTCAGCCTTCTACCTACATGGGAAGTTGGAGAATTAGTGATGAGTCAGTGAGGGCTTTGCCTTTTATTAGTATAGATTGTAAGCCTAAAAATGCTACGATTTTTGTGAAACAATTTTATGTGACTTTTTATGTCATATTTTTTGTCACACTAATTTGGGCTTATTTTAAAACCTACATATATATGTTTTTGTATCATTCTTTTCAGAATTTGTCAAACTTTAATGTGATGTTGTTAGATTTTCAGATTCTTATTCCGTTTTTAAATTATAAACTAAAACATATCAAGAACTCGCATCCCAAGAGACGAGAATTTGTGCCAAAACTTTTAACCACGCCCGGGGACAGAAATAGAAGACAAAGAGTAGATGACAAAGACAACTGCTGTACAAGGTTTTAAATGATCCTAGCGCCAAGCGAGATACAGATCATTCGCCATGGAAGCAGCAACAATTCAGCAGCTGATCAAGCAAAGAGGAGGTAAAAAAAAAACAAACTGTATTTGTTTCCTATTGTATCACCGTTTAAGAGTGGGTTTCGGTGGAGCGTCCGCATCTCTTTGGGGTGCGATCAGCCCCCCTCTTCACAACGTGAGCGGCAGAGACATGAAGTGGATGGCGTGTAGCACAGGCCAGGGGTGTTGGCGAGCGAAGTGAGACTAGGGTAAGCTAGACTAGGGTAAGCCCCCTAGTCTAAATATACAAATAACAGTTTACAGTGCATATTTGTATGATTAGTGAAAAGTAAAACATCCATCAGTCCATTCGTTCAGTTTTCTAACCAACTTATGCAGTGAAGGATCACAAGGAAGCTGGACCCTATACCACAAGCATAGAACATGAGGCAGGAATAGTCTTTGGACAGGATGGCAGCTAAATCGCAGGGTGAACACAAACACACACACACAGGCCAGTTTTAACAATTCCAGTTCACCTAATCTGTGCGTCTTTAGATTGTAGGAAGAGACTTATGCTGACCTAGAGAGAACAAGAGGACACTACACAGGGAGCAGCTGGGACTTCAGCCATGGTCTCCTCCTTGTGAGGCAGCAGTGCTACCACTGCAACACTTTGCCACCCCAACACAGAACAGAATTTTAAAACAGATAACAAAAAGCTTAGTAATACATTTGTCCCAGGGCTAAATAAAATCCTACTATGTAAGAAAATGGCAGATGGTTGTCTGCTGACAGGATCATTTTAGCTGCAGTTGTAACTGTACCAAATGAAAATGGCAAAGTTAGTTCAAAAGTACCAGTGCTGCATAAGCATAACATCAGAATAAGTTTTGTGTATGACAGAAAGGAAAATTCGGATTATGGCAGACTTAGAGTTTCCAAAAAAAATAAAAAGAAACCTTGCTTGTGCCATTTTTTTAAAATGATTAAACATTGATGCAACCTGAAATTTAGCAAACATTTTTCTGAATATTTGAATGTTTGTATAGCAGAGTTCACTTCATACATGTCATTATCATCATACTTCCTGAAATCTAACATTCACAAACCTGCTTAACACTAGAATTACCAGAGCCTACGAAAAAACCCGTAGATCCGTCCCACCCTAAATCGCTTCTTAAAACCGTTCTCACCTCTCCGCCAGCGTCTTTTGTTAATCTAAATGTGCTGATAAAGAAAAGCTGCAAGTAGCTGGCTATTCCATCCCCCCACTGACTTAGAACGTACACAAACTTCTCCCAGCTCATGCCTTGATTGATTATCTGGGAGTGAAGTGGAGTTTTAGAGTGGAAATAATAGATCATTATTTGGAATACACGCATTTCACGTGTGTTCTGTATCTACAGTAATCAGTGTAAACACATTTTTAAAACAGAAATGTTTTTCATATTATAGTAGTAAATTACAAAATGTAGGCATAAACTATATAATGTATGAAGCCTGAAGTCCAAATATCAAAGAAACACTTTCACAAAAGCTACAAATATAACAGAACAAGTATAATTTTATTCAAAAATATAACTGCATAAAAAAAAGCCGCCTTAGCATGCCACATTGACACACACTTACTACAACTGCCACGGTAGCGTAATGGTATCAGCTGCTGACTAGTAATCAAAAAGTCATGAATTCGATCCCGCACGACTCAGTTTTGAGAAGTAAACTGCTCTTATTCTTACTATTTTAGAATAAAAACATACATTTGATTTCAGTGTGTAACAGCCAGTATAATGTATGATACTGGTAAAGGTTATTTTTTTGTTTATTTTTTCACCTTTCATTCTCTCAGTCGTGTTCAGGATCCTTCCCTACCCCCTCCATCTGACACTGCTGTTTTCACATAAAGGTGCGCTATAGCTCTGCAGTGTACTTGTGACTGCATTCTCGTACCAATGCTTGCGAACTGAAGTGCCTGTGTGCACTTTTCGTGGCATTACACATCTATTTTTTGAGCATGCCCGTGTCGCTCAAACACAGGAACATATGTTGGTTTACAAGTATAACAAAACAAGTGCACTTTTATTCTAGACTATAAGTGAAGTAAAAATAAAGTAAGTTACAGTAGGCGGTTGATACAACAGCTTGCGTGGTGCAATGCTAAGAACTGCTGATTTCTGATCCGTGCTATATAAAATCATCACATTCAAATATTAACAATTCCCACACACCCTTCCTACATTTACGACATGTGTACTTGTTGCAGTATACACATCTCTCTGTGCTATGGTTCCTATTACACTGAATGAGCACCTGACACTGTACTTTCTTCCCTATATAAATAACATTCGAGCTATAGTACGTCTCCAAATAAATAAAATTCGAGCTATAGCGCGTCTCCAAATAAATCACATTTGAGCTATAGCGCGTCTTTATGTGAAAACGGCAGTGTCAGATGGGGAGGGGGGATCGTGAACGCGACTGAGAGAATGGAACTGAATTAAAAAAAAAAAAGCTAACTTTTTACAATTATCATACATTTACACTGGCTCTTACAGACTGACTGAAATCAAATGTATGTTTTTATTCTAAAATAGTACAGTACATGCAGTATTATTTGAAAATGAACAGCATCAGATCGGGTATGAATACACGCTGACGCTGTTACAGAAGGCGTCAGCTTTTTCAGTGCCGCAGTTTCAACGTACAGTACATGCAATATTATTTGAAAACGAACAGCGTCAGATCGGGCGCATATTCAAACCTGATCTGACGCTGTTCGTTTTCAAATAATATTGCATTAGTGCGATTGATGTTTTTACATGTATTGTCTCTTTCATTCATCGTGCGGTTTGTAATCGGTGACCGTGTGTTTTTTTCCCCGATCTTGCCAGTTCGCAAATGTTGCTGTATGGTGGTGTTTCTTTTGTACTCCAGGACAGGCAGAGGACAGAATAGTACAGAGCAGTAAGTTCAGCGCTATATGCAATCAGACAGGCAGAGAAGGCACTAGATATACAGTGCTTTCCCTGTTTATTTATATAATAGATATATAAAAAACAGCTAATGGGATAGATATATAGATAGATAGAAGGGAAAGGCACTATATGATAGGCAGACAGGGAAGCTCCTATATAATAATAAAATTACTGTTATTACTATATAGATAGACAGGGAGTTCAGGCAGGTAGAAAGGCGAAGGTAAAAAATAAATAAATTTTCTCCCCAGCTGGGAATTGAACTCGGATCTCGTGAGGTATAGCAAGTCTGCTGCGCTCTAAGTGGCGAAATTTTACCAGTACACCACGGAAACTGTTGTAAATCTCTTGAACCTTTTATGAAAGTGTTTGTTTGATCTTTGGCCTTTAGGCTTCACACATTTTATAGTTTATGCCTACATTTTGTAACATTTATTACTAAAATATGAAAAAGTTTCTGTTTACAGGACAAAGGAGGCTGGCGGAGAGGTGAGAACGGTTTTAAGAAGCGATTTAAGGTGGGATGGATCTACAAGTTTTTTCGTAGGCTCTGGTAATTCTAGTGTTAATCCAATTCAGGGTCATGGAGGACCATAGCCTATCTCAGTAGCACTGAGCACAAAGCATGGGTTAGTTAAGGATTGGGCATCAGTCCATCAGAGGGTCCACGCACATAGTCAGTTTGAAATCGCCTCTTAACCTATCCGGTATGTCAGTGCCTTTGAAATATTGTGCAGTTTTGTTCTCTGTGGTAAAAGAAAGACAAAACAGCATTAGATAATATCCAGGGAAGAACAACACCACTTTCTTTCCAGACTGTAGGATATGATCTTTGAGAAAATTTGAAAGCGATTAATCATTAAACATTTTATTATGTGTTAAACTGTAAAGTGCATAAGTAAGGTAGATGCCTGCTGTTTCTTTAGGACAAGTTAATCAGCACAAGAGTGCAGTTAGAAACCTTTGGAGGATATATTTCACGCAGAAATTAGACAATGTATCTTTCTAGTTAGAAAATAGACATCATTACTTAGTGTTGAGGTTTGAAGGTACACAATTTTGTAGGCAAAGGCCCATTTTTGAGCTGCTTTGGGCCTAATGGTCCATTCTCATTAAATCTTTATGTCCTTTAAACAGCCTTCACATAAGTATTTGTACAATATATATTAAATTTAATTTTCGTAGATTAAATGTCAAAATTATTTACTTTTTATTGCTTTGTCACATTTATTTGTAACTGCAAATCTCACATTTATCTTTACAGAAACAAGTACTGGAACATGCATTGGACAGAGCAGAGGTAAGAAATAATTTTGTACTAAACAGTGCCGTAAAGTAAGGAATTGCAAATTATGTTGATGCTTTGCTCTAGTTGATGATTTAAACAGTTGTACCCTGTTTTTTACTTTGAAATTCTTTAGTATAACTCTGTTGTCAAGAACTGCAAGAAACGTCCACTCACATATAAGAACAACACAGCTGCACCAGGCGTAAAGGCGAAAGTCTGGCATCATCCTGCCAATCACCTGTCCTTCAAAGAAACAGCACGGCTTACAGAGCTCGCCAACGCCACACCGTCCAGATCTAAACACTAGCGGGGTGTATGTGCCCAAAAAATAATTGCATTCTCGATTCTTGACACAGCTTTCAAGTAAAAAGGGAGTGTAGCAAAACAAGTTTGTACCACGTCTTTATTTGAAAACGGCGTCAGATCAGAAGTGGGGGTGTGTGTCTGGAAGCTTGAACATGAATCAGACAAAAAAACTGGGGGGCTGCACTGAATAAGCTCCAGTTTTATTCTTTCAATGATGACCACACTCTTCAGAACCTTCTGAATTAGAGTCGGCAGCTCTAACCAGTATACTACCCGAGAAGACGAGACAACAAGCAACACTAACGTGATTTCTTTTTCTTTGGTAATAGTCTTAGGAAAAAAAGCGCATTTGTTCTGTTATACTTGTATCTTTTGTGAAAGTGCTTCTTTGATATTTGGAATTCAGGCTTCACACATTATACACTTCATGTCTACATTTTGTCAGTTATTACTAAAACATGGAAAACGTTTCTGTTTTAACAAAGTGCTTACTGAGCATAGATCGTTGTAGAAACGGAACACACATGAAATACAAGTGTTCCAAAATCCGATATACAACTGTAAGCAATTGACACGCAGGTAAACAGACTTGAGCTGAGAAAACTGTGCGCTGGTGGGGGGGGATGCGATAGCAGACTGCTTGCTGTTTGCTGCTTATCAACACATTTAAAGGACAAAAGACGCTAACGGAGAAGTGAGAAGCATTTTAAGGTGGGACAGATCTATGAGTTTTTTCGTAGGCTGTGGTAATTCTAGTGTTAAGTTATTCAAGAACAGAAGTACTTTTTCCTCAAAGTTATGAACACATGGAGAGGTTTTTTTTTTTCCTTTTAAACTTCAAATTTAGTTAAGTCAGTTGTTTCATATTTGTTTTATTTTAGCATTTTAAAATAACTTGAATATTATAACTACAGTAGATGTGTAATAATGCGACATGAACAGGGAGCAGGATGGAGGAGCTTTGGGAATTGATGAGCCAATGTTGCTGGAGCCAACTCGGACTGTCACAAATCAGTTAATTGCGGTTGTTGCTGTTAACAGTAACACATCCAAGTATTACCTGTACAGTACGTTTAAGAGAGTAATTACTGTTTCACATGGAACTTGGGAAGGGACAACTACTTTATCACAGCAGTATAGTATCAATAGTACTTTATAAGGATTTTCTACTGTAGTGATACTGTCATAAAAATCATCCCAGTATGGATGAATAAACATGTAAGCCCATGTGTTTGATATCACAAGCTACTGCATTTTAGTTCAACTGTACAGTGGAACCTCGGTTTGCGAGCGTAATTCGTTCCAGAAACGTGCTCGCAATCCAAAGCACTCGTATATCAAAGCGAATTTCACCATAAGAAATAATGGAAACTCAACACAACCTAAAACTATTCATATAAAAATGATTAATACAAAATATAAAGTAAAAATACATAAAACAAATTAACCTGCACTTTACCTTTAAAAAGAATCATGGCTGGTGTGAGTGAGTTTCTAAACTCATGTGGGATTCCACCCAACGGGACGACACGCGGAAGAGTGTCCCAAAGCAATCGCAGTCTCCCAGCGCTGTAGCAGTTCGCCGTATAAGCGCATTTAAAAAGATCACAGACATGCTATAAGTGCCTGCCGTCAATGGGTGATACAAGGAACATTATAAAGATCCCGCTACAATAAATAACAGCGCTGTTGCTGTTTCAAGCTGAAGGCGGCTGGTGTTGTTAAAATACTGAGACTCAGCTTCGTGTTTTGGGGCGCAAGATGGGGACTCGCACTTCACAGCACACACACACACAGTCACAATGCTGTAGTAAACAGTATACGCTCGATGTTGACTATATGAGTGAGGCACACAGACTCAGACGGAGAATAGGAGACAATTGCCCTCAAGAGAAGAGAGAGAGACGCGCTGCGCCCGAGCAAGAGAGGTAAGGAGAGGGAGCGAGATAAAGAGAGAGAGAGAGAGAGAGAGACGCGCTGTACGAGGAAGAGAGACAAGGAGACAGAGAGAGAGAGGCGAGAGAGAGTGAGCGAGCGAGCGAGATAAGGAGAGAGAAACGCGCTGTGCGAGCAAGAGAGATGAGGAGAGAGAGAGAACCATCAGCTCAGTTGTGATCACATGACACTCAGCAGACAAAGTGTATCCATACTGCTCGTATTGCAAGACATCGCTCATTTATCAAGTCAAAATGTATTAAAAAATTTTGCTCGTCTTGCAAAACACTCGTAAACCAAGTTACTAGTGAACCAAGGTTCCACTGTACTTTTCTATTCTGTAGACTAAGAATGCATAATTGACAGCTGTAATATGATGTTCTTCCTTCACCCACAAACCCCCCACACTCCTACCACAGACAGGAAATGATATGTTTTGTAATATAATTACATTGTCTGATGGGTTACATAGTAGGAAATGCACTTTGCACTGTGTGGCATAAAATGGGAAGAAGTATGACCCAGAGATGATTACTATTTATTCATTCATACTATAGTATAGAAGTAGGAAGACAATCACAACTATGAGAAGAGCTTCTAATACTAGTTTATGGTGGAGTCGTGAACACTGACCTTTAATTGAGGCAAGTGAGGCCTGCAGTTCTTTAGACGTTGTCCTGGGGTCTTTTGTGACCTCTCGGATGAGTTGCCTCTGCGCTCTTGGGGTAATATTGGTCGGCCGGCCACTCCTGGGAAGGTTCACCACTGTTCCATGTTTTTGCCATTTGTGGATAATGGCTCTCACTGTGGTTCGCTGGAGTCCCAAAGCTTTAGAAATGGCTTTATAACCTTTACCAGACTGATAGATCTCAATTACTTCTGTTCTCATTTGTTCCTGAATTTCTTTGGATCTTGGCATGATGTCTAGCTTTTGAGGTGCTTTTGGTCTACTTCTCTGTGTCAGGCAGCTCCTATTTAAGTGATTTCTTGATTGAAACAGGTGTGGCAGTAATCAGGCCTGGGGGTGGCTACGGAAATTGAACTCAGGTGTGATACACCACAGTTAGGTTATTTTTTAACAAGGGGGCAATTACTTTTTCACACAGGGCCATGTAGGTTTGGATTTTTTTTCTCCCTAAATAATAAAAACCATCATTTAAAAACTGCATTTTGTGTTTACTTGTGTTATATTTGACTAATGGTTACATGTGTTTGATGATCAGAAACATTTTGTGTGACAAACATGCAAAAGAATAAGAAATCAGGAAGGGGGCAAATAGTTTTTCACACCACTGTAGTTTTATGATTCACGTCTGGCTGACCTCCACAGACGGTTTTCCAGGAAAGCCCCAAGCCCAGTCAGGTTATTTTTGTGTCTCACATCGTAGTTTATCATGGCAGCAAAGAGTAGTGACATGTTGCATGTTAGTGAGGCATTCAAGTAAGAATTTCACCACATGTTACAATACTACTTTTTTTTTTTTTTTAGTACATTGTAGAAAGTGCCCAACAGCGCCCTCCTAAGAGAAGAAATTCCACAAGTGCAAGGTAAGATGAAAGGAATTTCCTTTTTTTTATTTGCCACAAAAGTCCTTTAAGTCAAGTACACATTAATTTCTAGAAAAAGACAGTACACCAGTGGGAGGTAGAAACTTTGGTGTTACCCATGATCTGTTTTAAAAAAGTATATGATGTAGTATTGGATCCTGAAGGGAGATATGTAATGGTTATGGGAGACTTCTCTAACTGTAAAATGATCTTGATAAATGTTTATGCACCTAATGTTGATAAGGAATTTATACAAAATTTATTTGCATCCATTCCCAATCTGAACACTCATAAAGTTATAATGGCTGGGGACTTTAATTGTGTTCTAAATCCACTTTTAGATAGGACTTCCTCCACAGGGGGAACGGCATCTAATACTGCAAAAATAATTACAAAGTTTATAACTGACCACAACTTATCAGACCCCTGGAGGTTTTTAAACCCAAATTCAAGAACATATTCTTTCTACTCACTAGTACATCATTGCTACTCAAGGATTGATTACTTCTTTATAGAGAATAACTTCTTGCCTAAGATTAAATCTTGCAAATACGATACTATTGTTATTTCTGACCATGCACCTATGATCTTGGAGCTAAAATTACTAAGCCCCATGCACTCACCCCGCAGATGGCGCCTCAACCCGCTTCTATTAGCTGACGAGAATTGTACTGAATTTATATCCAAACAAATCAAATTCTTTCTAGAGACAAATACATCCCCCGAGATCTCTGCAGGAATACTCTGGGAAACTCTTAAGGCCTTCTTAAGAGGACAGATTATCTCATATCTTTCCCACAGAAATAAATCCGAGGCCAAGAAAATAGCAGAGATAAAAAGCGAAATTACTAAAATAGATGAAGAATATGCCAGACTACCAAGCGAGACTCTACATAGGAGAAGGCAGGCCCTACATTCGGAATTAAACCTCTTGACAACTAAAGAAACTGAACATAGTAATGATGTCTGGATTTGTAAATTAGTTGAACATGGGGAGAAAGCTAATAAGCTTTTAGCTCAACAAATTCACAAGCAAGAAGTGCGCAACACAATCTCAGTAATCACTAGCAGGAATGGAGATAAAATTGTCGAACACCAAAATATAATGCACACTTTCAGAGACTACTATAAATCCCTATATACTACTGAGTTTAAGGAAGACAATACACTATCTAATGCATTTCTGGATACATTACAGATACCACAAATAGACGCTTTTAGTGCGGAGGAACTTGATAAACCTCTGACGTTATCAGAATTACTAGATGCTATAAAATCACTCCAAGGCGGGAAAGCAGCAGGCCCTGATGTTACCCTGCAGAATTTTACAAGAAATTCTCCGCTCAGCTAGCTCCCCTCTTATTAGCAACATTTACAGAAGCCAGAGATAACCAATCTCTTCCACAAACCTTTCGCCAAGCACTAATCACTGTCTTTCCAAAACAAAATAAGGACTTATTACAATGTGCATCATACAGACCAATTTCACTTCTGAATAATGACGTTAAAATACTCTCTAAAATCTTAGCCAGAAGGATGGAGAAAGTGCTCCCCTCGGTAATATCACAAGACTAAACTGGATTTATTAGGGGCCGGCACTTATCTTCCAATCTTCGACGCCTGTTTAATGTAATATACTCATCAACTAAATCAAACACCCCAGAAATATTATCATTGGATGCAGAAAAAGCATTCGACATGATTGAATGGAAATACCTTTTTACTATATTGGAGAATTTTGGGTTTGGCCCAAACATCTGTGCATGGATTAAATTACTGTATACTAACCCAGAAGCTTCAGTTTGCATCAACAACATTTGCTTAGACTACTTTAAACTAGAATGTGGCACTAGACAAGGATGCCCCTTGTCACCACTGCTGTTTGCGATTGCCATTGAACCACTGGCAATACATTGTCGAAATACTGATCAGATAAAGGGGATTAGCAGAGAAGGACTGGAACAGAAAATCTCATTATATGCAGATGACATGGTACTGTATATATCAGACCCAGAAAATTCTGTGCCTGCAGTCTTAGCAGCACTCACAGAATTTCAAAAGATCTCTGGTCTCAGAATTAATCTGAATAAAAGTGTACTCTTTCCAGTGAACTCTCAAGCATATAATATTAGATTAGATACCCTACCTTTTATCATTGCAGAACAGTTTAAATACCTAGGGGTAAACATCACAAGTAAACATAAAGCTGTATATCAACAAAATTTCGCCGTTTGCATGGAAAAAATTAAACAAGACTTGCATAGATGGTCAACCCTTCATCTCACACTAGCTGGAAGAATTAACAGTTAAGATGAATATTCTTCCTAAACTACTTTTTTATTTCAAAACATCCCAATATATATTAATAAATCATTTTTTAGGCAATTAGATTCGACAATAACCTCATTTATTTGGAATTCAAAACATCCACGCATCAAAAGAGCGACCTTACAAAGACAAAAGGCAGAAGGCGGCATGGCTCTACCTAACTTCCAGTTTTATTACTGGGCAGCAAATATACAGGCGATAAGAACCTGGACACAAATAGAAGAACATACACAGGCTTGGTCCGCAATAGAAGTAAAATCCTGCAGTACTTCTTTGTATTCCTTGCTCTGTGCTCCAATAAACACACGTTATTGGCAATACACTAAGTGTGCTCCACTCACAATCTGGAACCAATGTAGAAAGCATTTTAAGACGGAGAAGCTTCTATCTGTGGCACCCCTGCAAGAGAACCACCTCTTTCAACCTTCACAAACATATGCAGTTTTTAATATTTGGAAAAAATTTGGAATTTGGAATTAACTTGCTTAGAGATCTTTGAATCCTATGAGCAATTACATTCCAAATTTAACATTCCAGCTACACATTTCTTTCACTATCTTCAAATCAGAAACTTTGTTAAACAAAACCTTCCAGATTTTCCTCATCTTGCACCCTCATCCATGCTGGAAAAAATATTGCTCAATCTCAAGGACTTAGACTCCATCTCTACAATATATAAAATCATTTTACAATCCCTCCCTTTCAAAGATCCAAGAAGACACTGGGAAAAAGATCTTTCAATTAATATATCAGAAAAGAAGTGGAAAGTAGCAATGCAGAGAATTCACTCAAGCTCCATATGCGCAAAGCATACAATCATACAACTCAAAATTATATATCGAGCACATCTGTCTCGACTAAAACTCTCAAATGTTTCCAGGGCAAGATCCAATCTGCGAACGTTGCAACCAAGTCCCAGCCTCACTAGGTCACATGTTCTGGTCCTGCACCAAATTAACATTATTCTGGACAAACATTTTTAATTACCTTTCAGATAGCCTTGGACTCACAATCCCTCCAAACCCATTAACAGCTGTGTTTGGTGTTCTTCCAGATGGGTTTAAAGCGGAGAAAGACAAACAAATTGTGATTGCATTCACTACACTTTTGGCACGTAGACTTATTCTCATAAACTGGAAGAACCCAAACTCTCCTCTTTTAAGTCAGTGGGAAACCGATGTGTTATATTATTTGAAGTTGGAAAAAATCAAATACTCAATTAGAGGATCTGTACAGACTTTTTTCAAAACATGGCAGGATCTAATCAGTAATATTTTAAAATAAGTTCATAAGGCACAGAGAATTTATTAATTTAGGTATGTTTACAAGCCTTAACACTAGAATTACCAGAGCCTACGAAAAAACTCGTAGATCCGTCCCACCTTAAATCGCTTCTTAAAACCGCTCTCACCTCTCCGCCAGCCTCCTTTGTCCTGTAAATGTGCCGATAAAAACAAACTGCAAGCAGCCGGCTATTCCATCCCCCCCACCGACTCAGAACGTGCACCAACTTCTCCCAGCTCATGCCTCGATTATCTGGGAGTGAAGTGGAGTTTTAGAGTGGAATAATAGATTGTTATTTGGAACACACGCGTTTCATGTGTGTTCCGTTTCTACAGTAATCTGTGTAAACACAATGTTAAAACAGAAACTTTTTCATAATTCAGTAATAAATGTCACAAAATGTAGACATAAACTATAAAATGTGTGAAGCCTGACAGCCAAAGAGCAAATACACTTTCATAAAAGGTTCAGAACTTTTTACAACGGCTTCCGTAGCTCACTGGTAAGATTTTGTCAATTAGAGCACAATACCTTAAGAGATCCGAGTTCGAATCTCCGGTAGGGAGAAAATTTATTTATTTTTAACCTTCGCTGTTCTGCCTCCCTGAACTCCCTGTCTATCTATATAGTAATAACAGTAATTTTATTATTATATAGGAGCTTCCCTGTCTGCCTATCATATAGTGGCTTTCCTTTCTATATATCTATCCCCTGTGACAGATTTAGGGTTTTTCTCGCACCCTTGTACCCTCGGACCACACGTCAGACACCAGATAAAAGTCCAAATAATTATTTATTATAATAATAAAGTGCACAAAGCACACTCTCCACCACTATACTCATAAATACTCACAAATACTACAATAAATCAATCCTCCACTCCCAGACGCGTTGCCACCCTTCCACCCAGCTCAGCTCGCCGTCTGGGAGCTCCCACAGTCCTTTTATATCTCCTGACCCGGAAGTGTTTCTGCCCAACAGTCCACAAATCCTTATTCCTTCCGGGTCAGGGTAAACAATGTTTTCTCACCCCGGAAGCCCGTCGCTCTTCCTATGACGAACTTCCGGGTCATAGGGCACGAAGAACTCTTCGGTCCTCCCTGCAGCTCCCTCTCGTGGCCCCCATGGCATCCAGCAGGGCGGTGCATAAAAACTCCATTGTCCATGATGCCCTGCTGGTCTTCTGGGGACCTCCATGCTGCAAGGAGGGCTCCACCTGGCGGCTTGGGGGTATTGGCCGGGATACATAGCCGGCCATATCTTACACCCCTTAGCTGTTTTTTATATATCTATTATACAATGCCTTCCCTGTTTATTTATATATCTAGTGCCTTCTCTGCCTGTCTGTCTGTCTGTCTGATTGCATATAGCGCTGAACTTACTGTTCTGTACTATTCTGTCTTCTGCATGTCCTGGAGTACAAAAGAAACACCACCATACAGCAACATGTGCGAACTGGCAAGATCGGGGAAAAAACACGCGGTCACTGATTACAAACCGCAAGATGAATGAAAGAGACAATATATGTAAAAACATCATCGCACTAATGCAATATTATTTGAAAACAAACAGCGTCAGATTGGGTTTGAATATGCGCCCGATCTGACGCTGTTCGTTTTCAAATAATATTGCATGTACTGTGCGTTGAAACTGCTGCACTGAATAAGCAGACTCCTTCTGTAACAGCGTCAGCGTGTATTCAAACCCGATCTGACGCTCTTCTTTTTCAAATAATATTGCATGTATTGAACTATTTTAGAATAAAAACATACATTTGATTTCAGTCAGTCTGTAAGAGCCAGTGTAAATGCATGATAATTATAAAGGTTAGCTTTTTTTTAATTCAGTTCCATTCTCTCAGTCGCGTCCACGATCCGCCCCCCCCATTTGACACTGCTTTTTTTCACATAAAGACATGCTATAACTCGAATGTGATTTATTTGGAGACGCGCTATACTCGAATGTTATTTGTATAGGGAAGAAAGTACAATGTCAGGTGCTCATTCAGTGTAATAGGAACCACAGCACAGAGAGATGTGTACACTGCAACAAGTACACATGTCGTGAATGTAGGAAGGGTGTGTGGGAATTGTTAATACAGTATTTGAATGTGATGATTTTATATAGCACGGATCGGAAATCAGCAGTTCTTAGCATTGCACCACGCAAGCTGTCGTATCAACCGCCTACTGTAACTTGCTTTATTTTTTCTTCACGTATAGTCTAGAATAAAAGTGCACTTGTTTTGTTATTCTTGTACACCAACATATGTTCCTGTGTTTGAGCGACACGGGCATGCTCAAAAAAATAGACGTGTAATGGGGGGATGGAATAGCCGGCTACTTGCAGCTTTTCTTTTATCAGCACATTTAGATTAACAAAAGACGCTGGCGGAGAGGTGAGAACGGTTTTGAGAAGCGATTTAAGGTGGGACGGACCTACGAGTTTTTTCGTAGGCTCTGGTAATTCTAGTGTTAAATTTAATGCCGTTTGGCTTGCTCTCTCTCTCAGGGGTGGGGATCGATCTGTTCTTAATTTTTCTCTTTGTAAAAACTTGATTGCTTTGTATGGATTGTAATAAAATTAATAAAAAAAAAAAAAAGTATTAATACATGTCCTGGAATCTCTTGATTTATTAACAGTATAGCTGTATGTAGATTGAAAATGCCCCTTTCAAAAAACATAATGGAAAGTATTGCATATTTGTTAAACTTGCATAGTGGGATAAAACATTTATGTTTAGGTATTCAACATAACTCTTAACAGTTGTTTGTAAGTTCTTTGCGACTGTCCTATACTTTTGAAATGCACACCATGGCCTTTTTGATAGATGTGTAGACTGGCTTTCAAAGTAGATAACCTGTACTTCATGAGAAGATATAGAGAGTGCAAAAGGAAATCAGCAGGATTAACATTACTCCCGAACCATGGCAACAAGTCATATTAACTCCACAACTTCCATACAGTGCATCCAGAAAGTATTCACAGCGTATCACTTTTTCCACATTTTGTTATGTTACAGCCTTATTCCAAAATGGATTAAATTCATCAGAATTCTACACACCACACCCCATAATGACAATGTAAAAAAAGTTTACTTGAGGTTTTTGCAAATTTATTAAAAATAAAAAAACTGAGAAATCACATGTACATAAGTATTCACAGCCTTTGCTCAATACTTTGTCGATGCACCTTTGGCAGCAATTACAGCCTCAAGTCTTTTTGAATATGATGCCACAAGCTTGGCACACCTATCCTTGGCCAGTTTCGCCCATTCATCTTTGTAGCACCTCTCAAGCTCCATCAGGCTGGATGGGAATCGTCGGTGCACAGCCATTTTAAGATCTCTTCAGAGATGTTCAGTTTGATTCAAGTCTGGGCTCTGGCTGGGCCACTCAAGGACATTCACGGAGTTGTCCTGAAGCCACTCCTTTGATATCTTGGCTGTGTGCTTAGGGTCGTTGTCCTGCTGAAAGATGAACCGTCGCCCCAGTCTGAGGTCAAGAGCTCTCTGGAGCAGATTTTCATCCAGGATGTGTCTGTACATTGCTGCAGTCATCTTTCCCTTTATCCTGACTAGTCTCCCAGTTCCTGCCGCTGAAAAACATCCCCACAGCATGATGCTGCCACCACCATGCTTCACTGTAGGGATGGTATTGGCCTGGTGATGAGCAGTGCCTGATTTCCTCCAAACATGACGCCTGGCATTCACACCAAAGAGTTTAATTGTTTCTCGTGGTCTGAGAGTCCTTCAGGTGCCTTTTGGCAAACACCAGGCGGGCTGCCATGTGCCTTTTACTAAGGAGCGGCTTCCTTCTGGCCACTCTACCATACAGGCCTGATTGGTGGATTGCTGCAGAGATGGTTGTCCTTCTGGAAGGTTCTCTTCTCTCCACAGAGGACCTCTGGAGCTCTGACAGAGTGACTTTTGGGTTCTTGGTCACCTCCCAGACTAAGGCCAGCTCTAGGAAGAGTCCTGGTGGTTTTGAACTTCTTCCACTTACAGATGATGGAGGCCACTGTGCTCATTGGGACCTTTAAAGCAGCAGAAATTTTTCTGTAACCTTCCCCAGATTTGTGGCTTGAGACAATCCTGTCTCAGAGGTCTACAGACAATTCCTTTAACTTCATGCTTGGTTTGTGCTCTGACATGAACTGTCAACTGTGGGACCTTATATAGACAGGTGTGTGCCTTTCCAAATCATGCCCAATCAACTGAATTTACCACAGGTGGGCTCCAATTTAAGCTGCAGAAACATCTCAAGGATGATCAGGGGAAACAGGATGCACCTGAGCTCAGTTTTTAGCTTCATGGCAAAGGCTGTGAATACTTATGTACATGTGCTTTCTCTCTCACTTTTTTAATTTTTAATAAATTTGCAAAAATCTGAAGTAAACTTTTTTCATGTTGTCATTATGGGGTGTTCTGTGTAGAATTCTGAGGAAAAAAATGAGTTTGATCCATTTTGGAATATGGCTGTAACATGACAAAATGTGGAAAAAGTGATGCGCTGTGAATACTTTCCGGACGCACTGTATTTTAGCTAGATTGTTTTTGATGTTTTTCTTGCTTTAGTTTATAGTTCTTGACTCTGTATTTTTAGTTGAACATGTTGCAAAAGTATGTAGTAGTTTTCATAGATTTTTAGATGCCAGATTCTAGAAAGTTAACATTGGAAGGAAATTGTTTTAGTTCAGACTTGCCTTTGATACCCTTCGCCTTGTTAAACAATAAATACTTAACTATGGTTTGTAAACTTTGTAAAATCCAGCCAATTAAAATGTAAAAAATAAATTGTACAGTGCATGAGAAAGTATATCAGATTTTGAATACCAGGCCGATGTGGAGTTTACAAGTTTTCTCCTTGAGTACTACATAATCTTTTTTTTTTCCTAGGACTTGAATAATAAAATTAAGTGTGCCCTGTAGTGTACTGATATCTTATCTAGAGTTTATTCCTGTCTTGTGTCCAGTGGTGGTAAGATAAGCTGTTGCCTCCATGACACACAAGTGGATAAACTGAAGTTTGAAAATGAAAGCCCATTTTTAGAGATACAATGAGATAAAAACTTGTTATAAGTTGGCACACTTGCAAAACATCAAATGTCGTGTAAATTACCATCATAATTTGTCTTTATGATACAGGAAATCCCTTAATCAGAAACTCTATGATTTGTATTTGGAAGAATGTGAAAAGGAGCCTGAAATAAAGGTAAATGAAGCAACTATTGAGCAGAATTTTTGTGTGATTCATTGTGAACTGTGAAAGTGTAATAAAATTCAGTTTTGTGGTAACTCTTGACATAGCATATGGTTATTTGTGGTGGTATGGAAGCGCTGTTATTTGCATAAAGTACAGGGTCATGGTGTAAGTAAAATGAGTATAAGTTAAATGGAGCCTACATTACTACAAAATTGGCTTTTACTCCAGTATAGAAAACATCATCATAGTATACAGGAGTCAATTAGAAGACAAGTTTAAAAAAATGCAGTAAATAGACATGAAAATGTAAAACTTAAAACTGGAATCTTAAATTCTCTAGTTGGTTACAGTCTTACTGCTGGTGAGGAACATTAGAACAGTTTTGATGAAAGTAGGCCATTCATAAAGATCTGATTTCATATATTATATAGAATCAACTTGCAGTACTTTTAAATTAGTAATCTGATGTCAATTCAAGCATTATTAGTGAGCAGGCATTCATCTTGAATCCATCCTTTTTATAGGGCTAGCTGCAAACTATTTTACCTTTTTGTTTTGTTCAGAATGGCCCAAATTATTTTATACATGCTACTATCCTGTGCTTCAAATGAACATTGGTTTACAATCCAATAATCCATTGTTAGCAGGTGTACCTTGTTCTTGAGGTAATGTCTCTTGAACTTGTGTTTTACTTACTGAGCTCTGTCATTTGCGTATTGTGATCATTCTGTGCCCCCTTTCAGCAATGGAGATGGTTGGTATTTCACTTTTCATTAAGCTGCAGTTAAGAATTTGGATGCTATTTGTGACGTATTGCACATTCTGTTCTGATCTTAAGTGCTTATTGGTAGGACTTAGCCTGATTAGTAGCTTACTTAATAACTTAAAGTAGGTAATGAGGATTTTTTTTATTTAAAGAGAAATAGTGTAACTTGCATAGACACAGTTTTAGATTAATGAATTTGTATTAACTTTTGTTACTATGTTCACAATTTTTGTTTGTATTTATTTACCTGCAGAAACTGAGGAGAAATGTTAATCTACTGGAAAAGCTTGTGATGCAGGAGACATTATCGTGTCTTGTAGTGAATCTTTACCCTGGAAATGAGGGATATTCATTGATGCTCAGGGGAAAAAATGGAACTGGTAAAATCACTTACTTTTTAGGGTGTTAGCAATCATGTTAAGGAAACTATTGGAATTTGTAATGTTTTTTTAGAAGCTAAACATCAATAGCGTGTGTGTGTGTATATGTGTATATATATATATAATATATAAATATACAGTATATATATATAATATATATAAATATACAGTATATATATCTCTATAATTTTTTTTTGTTATTGGGCTGGTATTATGCATGTCTGGTTTAATTAAATCATGTCAAAACCAGTTTTAGCATAGGGTTTTGTCACATAGCCTTAAGCTTTCATTTCAGAGAAAGAATGCATACTGTATTTCAAGTTGAGTTAATATACTTTAGTAGGTATTTATTATATAGATATACTTTGTCTCCAAGTGGAATTTAAAACGTTGCAGAAGCTCAAGAGAGAACTGAAAATATATTCTGTTGCTGTAAGTAAAAGGCTTGTAGGTAGCAGTAAGATGGTCAGACCTGTCCAGATGTATACTGTATTTAAAGTCATTAACATTTGAACGCTGGAGATCCAGCTTATTGTGTCCGTGAGAGGAACATGATGTTATATGTTTGTTCAATCCAAAGTTGCCTGGTTAAAGTCATCAGCATTCAGAATGACTCATCTATACAATATTAATATGAGAGTGAATTATTTCTGTTGCAGAGTTTTAAAATAAACATCAACAGGATGATGGAATCCTCTGCTAAGTAGTAACATGGATGAGTTCAGTCAGCATTTCAAAGTGTGGATCACACATATCGGCCTTAATTGTAACGTGTTTGCTTCATTTATTTCTCATTCACATAAATCTCCAGACCCCCTCCTGGTTTTTCTGCTCTGATCATATCTATTGAAACCTGTACAGTATTAAATGGCATCTGAAATAGAAATAGAAGGTTTAAGCTGGTTCATTGCAGTAACAAAAATGCCACAGTACCTGAATTTGCCATAACTCATTATTAGATATGACAGTTCTTTCAACTTAAGAAGCGATCAAACATTCCTTATTATGTGGAGCTTGAACCAGCTTTAAGTCCTTTCCACCTTACTTTTATCCTTATTCTGGATCTTTGGCCTTGTCATCCTGAACAAGCTTTTCCTCTGTTAAGGTGTAAGATAGCTTCTTTGGTGGTAGTGTAACCAGCACAGTATGGGAATATTTAATATATCCCGGTCTACGTTTCTCAGAATCTCTTATGTTCTCATATATTGTAGACATAAGGTTTTCTTTAGATCTTCTGTGCTCAGCCTGTGTTAACTGTCAACTTTATAGTTCGTCTAAAAGGCAGTTAAAATGGGTCGACACTTGAGTTTGCAATGACAGCTGAATATCCAGCTATCGATCCATTGTCCAACCCACTATATCCTAACTACAGGGTCATGGGGGTCTGCTGGAGCCAATCCCAGCCAACACAGAGTGCCCACCGCAGGGCATGCGCGCACACACACATACCCCCACACACCAAGCACACACTAGGGACATTTAAGAATTGGCAATGCACCTAACCAGCATGTCTTTTGACTATGTGAGGAAACCGGAGTACCCGGAGGAAACCCACACAGACATGGGGAGAACATGCAAACTTCACGCAGGGATGACCTGGAAAGCGAACGCGAGTCTCCTTACTGCGAGGCAGCAGCTCCACCGTGCTATCCCAGCTGAATATTTAGAATTTAAAAATCCATTTTAAAAATTTATAGTAACTTGTAGTAACAAGCCTGAGGCCAAATCTAATCATTATTATCAACAATAATTGTAATTTTTTAAAGCATCAAAAAAATGTAAAAGAAAAGAGGGAAAGCGCTTCTGTTAAAAGTTTGTTTAGTGGAAAAGACATACTATAAGAGCAGCAGAAGTTGTTTTTTGTTACTGTTTACACACTTTTGATATAATTTTATATATTTTTTTAATATCATTGAGTTGTGATTACATGAGTTCCATTTGAGTAATGCCTGCATCTCAAGGACAGCAGGGCAGATGTAATGAAAAAAGATTCAAATATGTGACTTGCATAACTAAAGTTGCCAGCACTTCAGATCGTGCGCATGACTGTTGATAGGACATTGTTGTTAAAGTTTTAAGTATTTGTGTAATCCACATTTACCTTTCCATGGGAAGAGTGCTAGTTTCATTTGGAGGTGTTCTATTAATCCTGTATAGATGAATTAAAAGCATAAATTACTAATCAAAGCTCACATGATTCTGAAAGAATCTTATATCCTTTACAGTTTATTTCCGTTTACTGAAAAATTATGGTATTCTTTTTTTATTTGTAATATTTCTTTTTGCAGACTCAGAAACTATCCGGCTACCCTATGAGGAGTGTGAACTTCTGGATTATCTTGATGCCGAAGAACTGCCTCCAATCCTTGTCGATTTATTGGAAAAGTCGCAGGTGCATTTTCTTAAATTGTATTCTTACCCTGAAATATTCATTTTGTTGAATAGACAGTACAAGTTATACAACCTCACTGCAGAACATGTTTGTTAGTTCTGCAAATAAATGCAAAAAGATTAATGACCTAGAAAGCCACTTGTGCTGTCCATATGTAAGACTCATTATACTTTTTTAAAGATGCTCATTATTTTTGGATTGTATAATTATTTATGTCTATGTGGGTCACCAGTCAATTTTATCACAGACTTCTAAAATACATATCAGGAAATGATAGAAAAATACATTCATAACTTTATTATCTGAATCTACAAACAATTTTTTAACTCTTAAGAGCATTTATTAGGGAGATGATCTCAAAAGGATTAATCTTGATTAAAAATGCAAACTTTTCAGCCAAACCATAGATGTACATATTGTTTTAATATCACATTAATTTTTTGTCTTTTTTGTTTTCTAATGATGTAGGTCAATATTTTTCATTGTGGGTGTGTCATAGCTGAAATTAGAGATTATCGACAATCTGGTAACACTAAAGTACCAACATATAAAACTAGGCACATACTGTTGCGGCCAACAATGCAGGTAACTTTGTGATTTATATTTTGTTCTCTTAAGTGTTCTGTGTTAAACAGTATATTTAAGATTAATTCAGAATTGACTTTAAGAATACTTTTTCATTAGTGTTCTGGGTATCCATTAACCTTTTATATATTTGACTAGCAAAATACCCGTGCTTCGCAGCGGAGAAGTAGTGTGTTAAAGAAGTAAAGAAAAAGACAAGGAAACATTCTAAAAATAACGTAACATGATTGTCAATGTAATTGTTTTGTCACTGTTATGAGTGTTGCTGTCATATATATTCATATATATATATATATATACTAGCAAAATACCCGCGCTTCGCAGCGGAGAAGTAGTGTGTTAAAGAAGCAATGAAAAAGAAAAGGAAACATTTTGAAAATAACGTAACATGATTGTCAATGTAATTGTTTTGTCATTGTTGTGAGTGATGAGTGTTGCTGTCATATATATATTTACACACACACACATAAACATATATATATATATATATACATATCTATACATATACATATATATACACACACATATATATACATACATATATATATATCTACATACATATACATACACACATACATACATATACACATACATACATACACACATACATACATACATACACACAAATACATATATATATATACATACACACACACA
>JANRMT010062834.1:38513205-38525789 GCA_026402145.1 Polypterus bichir lapradei | reverse complement strand
TGACTTGTCCGATAACAATGAGTTTAATTTTACTGCACAACAAAGGAGAGCGTTACAGCCCTTGTAAAGGAGCCACTTCAGGCGATTGTGTAGCACTGCCGTTGTTCTTCTTCTGGCAGTCTTCAATCCAAATCCCTAAAGCAGATTCCATCCAGACTACTGCCTTATTACATCCACTTACAACTCGTTTTGCACCCTGGTTAAAAGGACACTGAAGCCGTAGATCTTATATTCCTTTCCTACTTTTTAAATAAAAAGAATCGCAGCCTTCAACAAATCCAAAACGTTTACCTTTTCGGCAATCGTTAACATCTTCTTCTTGCGCTTGGGCACGGCACCTGAAGCAGTAGCAGATTGTTTTGGAGCCATAATGAAGGGCTTGACTATGCACAAAGATAAACACTAAAGAGCACAACTCTTTACACAGCGAAGCACGTTGATGCTGAATGAGCGAGATGAGACTTCCTGGTTAACACTGCATAGCTCCTGCGTGCTCTGATTGGTTAGCTTCTCAGTCAGGAGAACTTAACTGCGTGCTCTGATTGGTTAGCTTCTCAGCCATCCGCCAATAGCGTCCCTTGTATGAAATCAACTGGGCAAACCAACTGAGGAAGCATATACAGGAAGTAAAAAGACACATTGTCCGCAGAACCCGCGAAGCAGCGAAAAATCCGCGTTATATATTTAGTTATGCTTTCATATAAAATCCGCGATAGAGTGAAGCCGCGAAAGTCGAAGCGCGATATAGCGAGGGATTACTGTACATGTCAAAATCTGGAGCTATTTTGGCTATGAGACCGATTTCTTATTTATTTATTTTTTTGCAAATGTGTATATGTGTATAATGCAAGTAAAATATCTGTGCTTGTTTATATGTTGTACTCTTTCCATTTTAGGATGATAAGTTGCTTCTGGAGAGTCACTTAATCTTGGCAACTGCAGAACCATTATGTCTGGATCCCTCCATCTCAGTCACATGCACTGTCAACAGATTGCTTTACAACAAGCAAAAAATGAACACTTACTCAATGAAAAGGTATATTAAATCAATTTTAAGCAAGCATTTTGCTTTTAACCTTAACTTATCAGTCTGATTTCTGCACGCTAATGTCTTTGTCTGGGTCATGTGGAGCTATATGCAACTGCAAGTAATCTGAGAAAAAAAAATCCCCCGATATAAGGAACTGTATATATTAAATTCTCAAGTATATTTACAGATCACTGTTTCAAAGTTCACCAAAGTATAGTTGGATACGATAGCAGCCTATCTGACTTTTCCATTCCACTTTTTAATTTTTGCTAGGTTCTTTTTAATACTCCTTTTTGAATTGCCCTTGGACTCGTATATATGTGAGATACAGAGCAACATACTAACACATTCCCTGATACAAACTTTAATACAGGCAATATTTTTAAATGCCATATACTTACATCTCAAGAAACAAGTTTCAACATATTTTGCAAGTATTATTTGAATGCTGCATGCATTATAGTTGCATTTAAGGCAGTCTATTTGAAAATCTTAAGATTTTGTGTAAATGTTCAAGGAGGGTAGGTAAGGAATTTAACTTTACATGCTGTTGTCAACACACTATTCTGCTTTATTAACTGGTTTATTTATAATAAGTTGCTCATCAACCTTCTTTTAGCTTGCTGTAAGTCCTTTCAGCATTTTGAAGTAGAAGTTAGTTTAAAATGATAGAGAATGCTTCATTGAGAATTAAGCATCGCTTTATAGCTGCTGTTGTGTGTGCAAAATATAATCTGCTCAATACATATTTTGGAAGGAGATGCACTGCATATTGACCAAAAATCTAAGTAAAAGTGAACTAGTACATGTAATCGGTTTAATGCTTTTATTAGAATTACTAAAATATCTTTTTTTTTTTTTTTTTTTTTTTTTTTAATGTATCTATTGACTGGACCAACAAGAAATGTCAAACATATAATCTCACCCCTTACCAAACAAAATTTAAAAAAAAATGAGCATAAAGTGCCATAAACAAAATTGTGAACAGTCAGGCTACAATAAATCATCTATCCATCCATTTTCCAACCCGCTCAATCCGAACACAGGGTCACAGGGGTCTGCTGGAGCCAATCCCAGCCAACACAGGGCACAAGGCAGGAACCAATCCTGGGCAGGGTGCCAACCCACCGCAGGACACACACAAACACACACTAGGGCCAATTTAGAATCGCCAGTCCACCTAACCTGCATGTCTTTGGACTGTGGGAGGAAACCGGAGCGCCCGGAAACCCACACAGACACGGGGAGAACATGCAAACTCCACGCAGGGAGGACCCAGGAAGCGAACCCGGTTCTCCTAACTGCGAGGCAGCAGCGCTACCACTGCGCCACCGTGCCGCCTACAATAAATCAATTCAATGATAAAAAGATATTCTAATGATATGAGAATTTTGATTGAGCTCCCACATGGTATAATTCTTTAGTCTAGTTATGTTTAATGAATGAAAAGACATGAGTGTCAGTGTTCAGTCAATTTTAGGATTTTGTGTTCAATTTTGCTGTAATAAGTGTCTGTTTATCAAGGATCTGAAAAAATGTGCAAGATTCAAAATACACGTTAGTCCTAAAGCCAATTGAAAAAGTAATATGAAACCATTGTTATGCATTAATCTGAGTAAAATTAAATGATAAATGCAGACACTTGAAATAAGTGACTGAGCATCCAGACCATTTGCTTTCTAGAAGGCAGTTGCATCTGTTCATAATTTGTAGTTTTAAGAGAAGATGAAAAAGAGATGAAATCCTAGCTCAAAACTGCAAGTAATTCATTTAATCAAAAGCATTTTAATATAGAATAAGTAAAGGCCATGAACGAAACTGCACAGAATCCCTTGAACTGTATTGTAGCCAAGCTTGATTTGTGGTTATCACAAGATTTACGTAATATCAAATAAGAATTTGTTTGTATATGGTGATTTACTGTATATCATTGTCACATTTAGTAATGTATCCTTGAAATATATACACTGTTTTCATTTCACTAACCTTTTGTCATAAGTTTAAATGTTAAAAGTCCTGAGAATTGATAAGTGTGGAAGAATGACAAAATCATTTGAATTTGATTACTGTGTTGCAATATGTTACACATTTATGTTGTTATAGGTTAAAGTAAAGCAAAACAGAGATAGATAAAACAATTGCTTTTGGGGAGTGATTCAGAATGGAATACATTGTATGTTGAATGTCTGTTTATCACTGTCTTGTATGAGGTGGGTTAAAGTAAATCTTGTTAAATAAGGAAAAATAGTGAAATCAGTGTTTCAGTAATATACTTACTAAAAGCCAATGCACTTTTCTCCTTTTTGCAACATATTTTATAGGTGCTTCAAGAGATTTTCCCGGCCTTCTTTAAATAGACGGTTAGAAATGGCCAATTATCCAACACCACCACAGTTGAAATTGTTTGACTATATACAAAAAAGAAAGGAAAGAAAAATATCTCAGTCAGTGGATCTTAAAATTTCCAGAGCTGGCAACGTAAGCATTTATTGTTTTCCTCCTTATTGCATGCTACTTGTGTTATTTCATTACAACAGTAATAACTAAAGTCTATTGTTCCTTTGGCAGTGTGTGGATATGTGGAAACAAAATAGCTGCCTGTTATTGGCACCAACAGAGCTTGATGTAAGTCCAGTATCACTTTAAATTATGAGTAAGTTACCTGCTCGTTAGTCCAAAACCTTTTTTCTCCAGCTATAATTTCCAAATTAAAATAAAACTGCCATACAGAGGTGTATTATTGTGCCAAGAATGTGCTAGTTTTAAATTTTCTTGCTAATTTCATCACACTGTGTTAGCTGCAAGTGTCATAAACAATTCAGATCAGGCCTAACTGCTACATGAATGGTTCAGGGTTACTTGAAAGGTGAAGGTAATTAGGTAGGCCCAGAGAATCTTAGCTATTCCTGAAATACATTTATCTGTAGATGAATGTTACCTGCCAAATATTAACTTCGTGGGTCGATTAGCGTCACTGTCATACCGCCATTTGTTTCTGATAAAAGTTACCACACACCCAACAACACAAAAGGATTTTGTGCAATAAGTATTTAAATATTATCTTGCCCATGTTGTACTACAACAAACTTAGCCTGCTGTGTGCCTGTGTTTTTTATCTACCTAATTTAAAAATGGGCTGTATAACACAAAATCACTTTATTACATAACAAGGAGGTAATTTTCAAAGAAGAGTAACCATTTCAAATAAGTGGAATTATTTAGTAATTTTTGCTTGCTTGTACTTTCTTTCTCTTTCCCTCTCTCTCTGTCTCTGCCTGTTTGACTACCATTTTTTGGGTTCATCCAGGTTGGCCAGTTGTCATAATAAAATTTTTGGGATATTAGAGCAAATATATTTAAGCCTATATGACATTCATGATGTCCACCTCCTTATTCAACTCCAGGTCACAGGGTAGAGGAATTACTTATTTGATGTTAAAAAAATAAAATAAATAAAAAGCCCTAAATGACTGACTGATATTCTTTTGAGTCTCGACTGAGTGTGTTGGGTTTTAACTTCTGTCTTTTATAATCAATTAAAACCACATAGGCTCAGCTTCTGTATCAAGTCATCATCTGCTACTGTTTGGAGATATGTAGTCCCAAAGCAAATTTTTCTACTCCTATACCCAAGTTTAAGACAACTATGTTAGCAGTTCAGCCTTTACAAAGAACCATGTTTTATGGCCTCTGTTAAAATTAAACTTTTGCTTTCGTGTTCTGGGAAACCTTTTCACTCTTAGTGAAATTTCTTGTGGTACCCTTTAAAGAATGCAGTTTGTGTTGAAGTAAGAAACTATTTTTTTTTTGTTTGGGAGAAGTTGACATTAAAGCATTTAAAACTACAATAAATGTGGTAGATGTTTCTATTTTTTTGTTTGTTTTTTTTTTTCTTCATTTAGTTCCTTTTTTATTACTATTTTTGTGCTCATCATAGGTGGAAAAGTATGCTACTGTGGAGAAATCTGTTAAGCTTGAAGAATCTCAACCATCTGTCTGGCCAGCTCATGTAAGTTATTTTAGGCTTGGATTCTTCCAAGTTTAACTTAATTTGCAGTATTATTTTATCTTAAATAAACAAATCACAAATTTTCTGTCTTGTATGATGACAGTCCCTGCATTAATGAAACCTTTAATCATAAAAAGCTATTTGAACACTAACATTTGTAATCTTGCAGTCAAAATAAGATCCAGATCTATGAAAATAAAAAATGAGTCAGTCCACTATTGCTTGTACAGATAGTACCCAGGTTACGGACATCCGACCTACGACATACGAACGAGGCCACAGCTGCTATGCATGCACCTCAGTAACGGCCGCTCCGTCATCTTCGGCCTGGGGACGCTGCAAGCGGTGGCTGGAGGGGGGCGATTTCGCTGCTCGCGCAGTGTAGTGTCCCTCGGGCAGCTGGTGATACAGTACAGAAGAGAAAAACCATCATCATTGAAAATAAAGTAGAAATAATAAAAAGGTCAGAAAGAGGTGAAACTCCATCATTCATTGGCAGAACACCTGGTTACAGTCGGTCAACAATAGCATTTATTAAAATAATGTACCTGTTCCGACTTACATACAAATTCAACTTAAGTACAAACCTACAGTCCCTATCTTGTACATAACCCGGGGACTGCCTGTACTTCCAATTAGTCAAATGTGTTTCATTGTGCAGTGCCTTGTAAAAGTATTATGACACAGTGACTCATTAAAAAATGCACTCAGCACTCAATATCTAAAATGCATTAATCTGTAAACTGTAAGCACTCAGTAAAAAAACAAAAAAATTATTTTCTTCAGTATCTATTCTTATGCAGTCAAACCAGCAAGACAAGCAAGTTGTATTCAATTTCTCCATTGCCTTTACTTCACTTTTACTGCATCCATTTTGCTAGCTGAACAAGTATATTGTAGAATTAAGCATATTCAATAATATATAACAGCAAGGTTATGAAAGTGAATATTCAGAATATTTATGGATTCTGAATATTCTGTTCCATAAGAATTTTACTAAGCTATGGTACTGGAGCTGGGGGTGAAAACTGGAATTTGAGTCCAGATAGGCAGAGCTGTAAGTTGATTGCCCCAAAAATGCCATCATTTAAAAATTGAGCCAATGTATTTTATAAAATCAAGCAAATTTAGAATGTAGTTGCTAGCATTCTTCTTTCATTTTTTAGGATATTAAAGATGATTATATCTTTGAATGTGAAGTGGGTGCACCCTTCCCAAAGACGAAAGTGACCATTTATCAGTGTGCAGGAGATCCCTTGTTCTATGGTAAAATTCAAGTAGCAAAGGATTTATCAAGAGATGATGAAAATGATTTCCACCTCATTCACCCCCCGTAAGTTGTTTGTTTGTTTATAAGGTTGTCTATAAGATTTGCAGTGAGTTTAGACATTAATGTTATTCTTTAGCTGCAAGGTCATAGTATACTTAATTACTTTAAATTGTTTTATCTCTCAGCCTGTTTATGAAAGTCTGTTAGTGTAACAATTGTTGCTAGTACCATCCTAGACTGGGTAATTCTCTCTCTCTCTCTCTCTCTCTCTCTCTCTCGCTTTTACACATCTACCAGATTTTCTTCTTATTATGTTACTGGTATCAAAGGTTTATTTCTGCCTTCAGAAGTATGTGCCAGTTTTTGTCTAATTTTTTTTCTAGTTGCAGGTTGTGTTAATGGATGTTTAAAATTTTTCGTTGTTTTACACAACCAGTGATTTTAAATCTATTTCTTTAACTGTTGGGTTGTGGGTTGCTGCCTTTGGGTTGTCTAGGGTTACAAGAGACTGTTGTATTTAATGGGATTGTGTCGCATATGGTTTGTGAAGTCTAAAAAAAATTAATGGGTAGTAACCTAATCTTGTTCTGAGAAGGATTAGATTTAATCAAAAGAAAATAAAGTTTAGGAAACCTTGCTTTAAATAAAAATAAATATAAATATATAAATAAATAATAAATGTTAATCACTTCTTTTGTATTGACAGGGCATTACTTATTTTTGGTAAGCAGTTGGAAATAGATACTTGGCAGATGATATCATGGGTGCATTTGTATTCTGAATCTATCCATCTTTTCATCTGTCCATCCATCAATCTATTTTCCTTACCAGCTTATCTAATTCAGGTTAGTAAGGCCCATAGCCTCTCCCAGCTGCACTGGGTACAAGGCAAACCAACTCTTGACAGGAGACCACTTAAATATAGTGTATCCTCAGCCTGCATACACAGACTGGCTCAGGGTAATTAACATAACATACACATCTTTCTGATATAGGAGAAAATGTACACAAACGCAGAGAAACATCCATGTAAATGTGTTAAGAATGTGCATAAAGCAAAAAATGTGAACTGCCAGATGCTTTTACAGAGACATCATGAGCATAACAAAAATAAAAAAAAAATCTAAGTGAAGAGAATAATGCCTTTTTATAAATGTGCTATATTTATAAAATGGTTAATTTGGCATCACAAAACATAACTTTTTCCAATGAATTTCAGTTGTGGCCTTTATTTATATAATCTTAAGGAAATCCCAGTGAGTCATGGACAGGCACAGTGTTTGCACGTGGCCATCAGTCATTTGAGGTACCATTCCCAACAGCGTGGTTATAGCATTCTGCAACTCTCAGCAACAAAATTAAACCAATTTGATTTTATTGTAGCAAGTTACCAGTTATATGGATGTTTTCTTATGTATGCAGGAGCGGACAGCTGATGACAAGTCAACAAATAAAATAAGACTTATTGAACTTTGGAGCCAGTGCACGTGTCTCTAAGTAAGAATAAAGATAGACCCAGATTGCACCTATCTTAAGATACTTGATAAGGTCGTCTTTAGTCACTACACTAATTGTGGAAGTTTACACTGATTAGTGCTGAAATGAGGTAAGCTTTCCATAGTTTGAACAGTGATAAAAGTCTTGAGATAATTGGTCACATCTGGTGATTCCTAGTTGTATAGTTTGACACCTTCAGAGTCAGCAAGCTTTAGCAATTGCAGTCATTATATGTGTTATGCTACCTGAGTAAAAGTCATGTAATGTTAAGCAGGCTTTAATCAGCCCAGAGATTCAAAACAGAAATCATGCTTTAGTGCATGACTCAACTAGTGCCAAAAACTGAAGTGCCACTGATAATTGACACACAGCTCTACTAACATTCTACATATATGCTTCACTTTTATTTTTATCTACTTCAGCTTTGTTTTCTGTCTTCTGCTAATTCTCAAAATACATTTTTCTTCTTTTATCATTGGTAAGAATTGCATAATTAATTTGAAACAGTTAAGAACAAACACCTCTTGAAACTGCAGTTCACTGTGAGTGTAATGCATTCACAGATGCAGAGATGTATAATTGTTTGATTACTTGTTTCTGTTTCTTTCTGTTATCATGATGACAGAAAGAAATTATTCCTCAACCTCTGTCATATTATGTTGCACCCACTGAAGAATCATGAATCTGGAAAAGAGTAAAAATCACACAGGCATTTTTCACAAATATGTTTATGAAGACTTCTCATGAGTTTCTGACTTGACGACAGTCTGGAAGAAACTAAGCTTCCAGAAGCTCTATAAAACTACAAAAATAAGGCTGAACTTCAACGTTCCTCTTTTCTTGATTTGAAAACATGACCTTTTGCTAACACTAATGATGGGGGGGTGGGGTTTTGGAAGAGCAGAGGTCTGAGAGCTGAGAACCCAAGGAATATTTGAGACATCAGCAACAAATAATGAATGCATAAAACTCAGAAGTTGCAAAAGTCATGTTTGGACAGAGTTCAGATGATTTAATTTATCATTAGCCCTAGGGTAGAATTGTTTGGGAAGATGGCAATGGCATCTTCTCATTCAATGCCAGAGCAACTGCTGAAACGTAATTACAGACGACACAATTAAATCATTCAAAAAGTACAGTCTTGGTCAGTCACCAATTTAAGAATAGATTCATAGTGCAAAAGAAGGAATACAAGTCCTACAGTGGAGATGTTATCTTTGTTGAGATAACCAACAATAATGCCGAGTGACTTGTGGTCAATTTTTATAAGACCTCTAACATGGTCTTGAATAACTAACTCTTCCAGACCTCAGAAATGCTAACATTGTTGATTGCTTAAGCTGTAGAAATCTGAAATGAATCAACCAGCTCTGAAGCTGAACAGGCATGGATCAGCAAACAAATTAAGATGTGGGATCCTGTCTCCTTTATATTGTCTAATTTGTGCACTTGTGCTTATGAATTATTATAAATTAGAAAAAATGTAGAAATTTCAGAACACACTGAGAACCTAGCATAAGTAAATGCAATATCTTATGCAAAAATTGTTGTTGCTGTTTGAATCATTATAAACCAACCATACAAGGTGAGACACAAAAATAACCGGACTGGGCTTGGGGCTTTCCTGGAAAACCACCTGGAAGTCAGCCAGGCATGAATCATAAAACTATAAACCCCTCCTACACGCCATCTCAAACTGCCGACCGGCTAGGTATATCCTGTGAAATACCGTCAGTATTTGCACAACAATCGCTACATGAGCTGCTGCAATAATGTCTGGTGAAAAAATCAAACAGCGAATCATTAAATTTCTCGCGAATTTTCTTTTTTCCCCCATAAAGCAGTTTTTGACTGACAGAAACATTCCTGTCCTCGATCATCCTCCCTATTCGCCAGATTTAGCTCCTTGTGTTTTTTATTTGTTCCGGAAAATCAAAAGTGACCAGAAGGGGACACATTTTTCTTCAATGGATGAAGTGAAGAGAAAAACGGCAAGCATGTTGATGAGCCTCAAGCAAGAAGACTTCCAGTACTGTTTCAATCAATGGAAGATACTTATGGAGCGGTGTAGAGATCGGGAGGGGGAGTATATAGAAGGTGACAATGTTTAGAATGCTGTAATTCATCATAATTTTTTTTTTTTTATACCAATTTGGTTATTTTTGTGTCTCACCTTGTATACTGTACATTTTTTCCTTCACTCCATCCTGACTTATTTATTGCTAATGTATATACATCATTTATTTTTCTTGAAAGAGACAAAAAAATAAATAAATAAAACTTCCAACTCTTCTTTAAACATGTCCAGTCTCAAAGGGTTGATACATACATATGACATGGAGGAAGTTTGTTGCAGTTTAGAAAAAAAATTGAAATTACTTTAAGAAAAAGGTTGCTCTTTATCTATCTATCTAATCTATCTATCTATCTATCTATCTATCTATCTATGATGACATGGATAACTGCTAAGAAAGGATTTTTGGAAATTCCATCCCTAAGGGGGTGAATTGGGACACTCGAATACGTTTCTTGCCACTGAGAAGAGGGGCGAACGAAACGGCGCGCATGCGTGGAATGAGGAAGGGTATGCTCAAATACAGAATAAGCCTATAGAATGGTTTTGTGAACGGGCCATTTTGACTCCAAAAAACGATCAAGCTGCATTCATTAATGACATGTTGCTAAAGTCCTTTGACAGAGAAGAAATGGTCTACAAGTCGATAGGCACTGTCTGTAATGCAGATGAAGTCGTTAACTATCCGGTAGAGTTTTTTAAGTTCCCTTAAACCACCTGGTCTTCCATACCATAGGCTTACTCTGCGGAAGGGCACACCTGTAATGCTCCTTCAGAATTTAAAGCCACCAAAACTGTGTAATGGCACTAGACTGCAAATCAAAGCCCTGCATAAAAATTTAATTGAAGCCATTATTTTGACCGGGTGTGCTCATGGAGAAAAAGTGTTTTTTTGCCGCACATTCCTCTAATATCCAATGACCTCACCTTTGACTTTAAGAGACTGCAATTTCCCCTCAAAGTATGCTTTACCATGACGATAAATCTCAGGACCAAACTTTGAAATACGCTGGCGTAGACTTAAGGGAAGATTGTTTCTCCCACGGTCAGTTTTTTGTAGCTTGCTCATGCGCAAGTTCGCCCACGAGCCATATTAGTGCTGCCCAATGAAGAAACAAAAAATATTGTTTAAAAGGAAATCCTCTAAAAGCAATTAAATATTTACACTCCCACGGCGTCAGAAGTTCCACGCGAAGAAAGTCACGGGCAATAACTGTAACTTTATTTATATATATATATATATATACTAGCAAAATACCCGCGCTTCGCAGCGGCGAAGTACTGTCTTAAAATTTTTATTAAGAAGACAATTAAACCTTTTTAAAACTGAGGGAAAATATACCAATAATTATTTGTTAAGTATCTCTTTGTATGCCACATTGTCAGTTCGGCCCTCCAGTTGTAATATGACCAAGGTGTACCTGTGTGCTGAGCTTACTCTTGAGCATGCAACGTACAGTTGGCCATGTGAACAGTAATCTTGTTTCAAATCTCACAACTTGGATTGCTGCTGTCATAATCGGTTTGAGTTTCATTGTTTGTTTCAATTACGACAGTATTTGTAGGACTTGTGTTGAAGAGACATTCGGTATCTGTCAAGCGTTGTAAGTATACAATCAGTTTCATTGATAACTTCACATCCAGCTTTTGAGAGTTTAAACATTTCTAAACATCAAAGTGTCCACTACTGAAATCGTCACCTGTCAATCTAAGATAAAACAGCAGAGAAGCCGTGGATTAAATAAAAAGGCTGTAGTTATCAGCAGGGAGACGTGAACACCGTGGCGAAGCAAGGAAGGGAATGTAGAGACTGGAGCGACAGACGGCCTTATAAAGGCAGGCAGCCAACAACGTGGGAGGCGTTGGGATGGGGGACCCAACGCCGCCTCACACGGTGACCGAGCTGCAGGCTATGGACATATATATGTGTACGTAAGTAGGATTCAGTTAGCGTTGGGAACCCGCGTACCAAATTTCTTGAAGATGAGCCCATAAGTAACAAAGACCGTTGAAAAGTTCAATATGACGGCCGACAGTGGCATCATATCACCGAAATAAGTACCAAATTTCAGCCTTCTACCTACACGGGAAGTTGGAGAATTAGTGACGTTGGAAAGTTCAATATGGCAGCTGACAGTGGCGTCACACCACCGAAATAAGTACGTACATTGGTTTCGGTTAGCGCAGGGAAGCAGCCTACCAAATTTCGTGAAGATGGGGCCATGAATAAGATAGTTCAACATGGCGGACGCTGTTGACCGTTATGCGTAGAATTTCGAAATGAAACCTGCTTAACTTTTGTAAGTAAGCTGTAAGGAATGAGCCTGCCAAATTTCAGCCTTCTACCTACACGGGAAGTTGGAGAATTAGTGATGTTGGAAACTTCAATATGGCAGCCGACAGTGGCATCATACCACTGAAATAAGTACGTACATCGGTTTTGGTCAGCGCAGGGAAGCCACCTACCAAATTTTGTGAAGATGGGGCCATAAATAAGAAAGTTCAACATGGCGGACATTGTGAAAATTAGTGACGTTGGAAAGTTCAATATGGCGGCCGACAGTGGCGTCATACCATCGAAATAAGTACATACGTCGGTTTCGGTTAGCGCAGGGAATCCGCCTACCAAATTTCGTGAAGATGGGGCCATAAATAAGAAAGTTCAACATGGCGGACGTTTTTGACCGTTATCGACCGTTATGAC
>JANRMT010062834.1:38489214-38508205 GCA_026402145.1 Polypterus bichir lapradei | reverse complement strand
ATATAGATAGAGAGAGATGACAACAACACTCATATCAATGACAAAACAATTACATTAACAATCATGTTACGTTATTTTTAAAATATTTCCTTTTCTTTTTCATAACTTCTTTAACACACTACTTCTCCGCTGCGAAGCGCGGGTATTCTGCTAGTAATTTAAATAATTTTGTTCCTGAAACAAAGTTTGTGCAGAGTAACATCAGCAGAATACCTGTATCAACTGTTAAACAGCAGCAACAACAAACAATGGCAGGCTTTCAGTCTCCAACTACGATGCTGTGTTTTGATTAAAAGTTTACTGTGCAGAGAATAAGCAATAAACAGTGAGTAGTGTGTGTGGGTCTGACAGTGACAATAGTTGATAGCAAACTGGAGCCAATGTAGTGTATTTTCTGTGTGACACGCAGCACTTTTGAACTGCCTGACAGCTGTTATTGCGCTGCTTACTCATCCTTCCACACAGCAGTTTGGAAATGCAGTGCAGTTGTTGCACCTTTAACCCTAATTTAATACATCCATGACTCCCAAAACTCCCCTGGACAGCCTGCCAAGTTTGTGTGGTGATGTTTCATGCCATTTGAAACTTAAAAGTGGGGTATGAGGTTTCAAGAAATCAGTCATAAACGGTAAGTACTAGCTCTTGTGTTATTTATATCAGTTCTTCAGTTAAAAAAAAAAAAAAAATATATATTAGAGGTGACTAAGGTTGTGCAGTATGCTGATACTGAGAAACTACTGAAAAACCCAAATTTTAAAACTGTACAGTACCAGCATTTCGGGATTTTTTGGTACAGGAAACGTCACCTTTCTTCTCAACCTACCCCTTTCCATCAACACTCACTATTGTAGTTACTGAAAAATGTCTGTTTTGAAGACTTCACGAAACAAAAGTATGTGCTTCGACATCATCAAATCTTCATAAAGTACATAAGCCTCGAATTACTAAGACCCAATCTTTACTTCAGTATGGGATTCTCCCCACCTCCTCTGTTTGCTTCAACCCAATCGGGACTTCACAGGGGAAAACCATCCCTCCATCCTTTTTGCTTCAATGCAGTCAGGATTTCATGGCTGTTGAGAGGGAAGTAGTGCTGTGCGATGGCACGGTATACCAGGGAGGTAGGATTTAGACTGGAGGTGGAGGAATGGGGGTTTAGAATTACTCATTATTTGCTAACCATGTTGGATCTGGTACTAAGTTCCAAAGGCAGGTATTGATACCAAAGTCAAAATTTTTGTTCTAACAATAGGGGGAGCATTGGTCGAGCCCCACATGAGGTTACTGTAGGTGTGGAATTTTCCACTTGTGGCATCAAGTCAGTGCTCAAATGGTTCTTGATTTTTTTTGAGCATTTCGGATTTTGGAATTTTGGATTAGGGATGCTCAACCTGTAATATGATCAGGTAGGTGAGGTATTTTCTTATACTAAGTCTGTACTGGAGAGTAAAGTCACTGTGGTCCCTGCCTTTGATTCACCTCTGTACCCCCCTGGTCATACCAGCATCTTCATCTGATCTTAATTATGTTTATTAAAGACTTGCATAGTACAGAGCATGAGTGTAGTTCTGTACATTTTGTTATATATTTTTTGCATTTATTGTTTCTTAGTGTAATATAATTTGTGTATAATGTGATGTCATATTGTGCGTTACTTTTGTCATATCTACAACTATAACACCAAGACATATTTCCAGCAACTGTGTTGCCTGGCAATCAAAGTTCACATTTAAAAATGCAAAGTAACACTTTGTAATTTTGATTGTTCGTGCTCTTTGTTTCTGAGCTGGAATTAGCAAACTTGGGTAAGTTGTGTAAGTCAGTCATGTTCATAAAATATCAAAAAGCGCTGCTCTTTTGCATCAAAAATTTGCCAGTCGTTGACTGTGACTGTTTTTTAGCTTGATTTCATGAGTCCTGGTTCCTCTCTTGCATCTCCACCTTTATGTTTAGCTGTACAGTACTCACAACACTGACTGCAGCCATTACTGTTATAGAAGACACTATTAATATTTTTCTTAAACAACAGAGAAGACATTGGTGATGACTACATGTATACAAAATGAGACCATGTTTATAAATGTGTTCATGTTTTCTTTACTCCAAAGAAGGCTGACTGATGGAAACTTGGTATATAATACAATGGTTCTTAAACTCAGTCCTGAGCACCCCATGTCACTGCAGGTTTTACAAAATGTAAATGTATTATGGTATTTGTTAAATCAAATTTATCTATAGGTACTGTTTAAATGAAGGTCAAATCTTGATATGCCCACAAATGTTAAAAAAGAAAATATATTGTGTGTGTTGTACTTAATTTTTAACATGACTGTTGCTTTAAATGCTTAATTCTCTTTTGTTGTTTACCTATTAATGTGGCTTCATTCTGTGTTATTTGCTCCCTTAATTATATCCTAAAAGTGAAAATTAATAATCAGCAGAACAGACAACTGAGCAAACGACACAAAAGGCTGAAAGACTATGACTATTTTAGTGTGAAATCTACTAATGTGCTCATCAGTAAATAGCTTAAATAACCAGAACACCACAATGTAATCATGATGATAATAATAATTTTAAAAACAAAGTTAAAAAAAGAAACACTAAACTATCCCCGCTTAACATAAATACTTGTTACATTCTAATAAAAATGTACCAAACCGGGAAATAACAGCTTACTTGCCACAATTAGGCTAAAAGCCCAATTAAAAACAAAAGTTGGTTGCAGCAATAGCCTGCAGTCGCATGGCATCACCAGGATTGAGTTGAGAACGTCTGGCATAATAAATAAATATGTATAGGACATTTTAACAATATATGTAAATATATTTAATTTGGAATCTTAGCTGTTTTACATAATCTGTTAAAACAACGACTCCTTCATTAGATACATTCTCTGTTAGGACTTTATGCTTCCTATCAGCTTTATGATACTGCATTAAGAAAAACTGGTTTGGAGTCATTTGGTTACCATGTGTGTAAAGAAAAGTACTTCTGTATTATAATGTATTATAAAATTGTACTTCTATTTAAGTGCATTTATCATGGGTTTTCTCATTACTTTACAGAATGAGATACAGAAATTGCTGTGTGCCATTTCTTCAAGGCAGTGTTACACTTTTAATATACAAATTGAAGATTTTTTTTTCTTTTGCACTGTGTGATGTTGGTATTATTATAATGTTGTGTTATGTCTTTTGATTCTAAAAACAGAAGGACAGGTGTATTGTTTTGTATGTTTATTTTACAAAGTTAAAGTGAATAAGTTGAATGCAGCATGATGGTTGTAATTCTTTATTTTTGTATTACAATTGTCTTGTTATATATTTTGTTTTTAAGTCACATTATGCAAAATACTAGAATGTATTGTGAACCTCTGAGGTTTAATTTTGAGAAGATGCATACCATTTATCTTTATGAAAATATTAAATTGCTCTTTTTTGTAAAAAACTTTGCATTTTTATCAACTTTATTGTGCTGTCAGTTCTTTAAAATTTCCATTGTATTTTGTTTGTTCCCTGCATTTTCAAGTTAAGTGTTTGTAGTACATAAGACACACATTTGAAAGGAATGTTTGTAGCAAGTGCATTTTTAGTTATGGTTTTAATAAAAACATGCTTTTTACTGTTCCGATTGATATCTTTTGATGGTATAACTGAGCAGGTATTGTAAATGTGTTTAGGAAGAAAAATAAGATGTCTTTCAAGTGATGGGTTGATACTTTCGAAGTGCAAAGGGTTAAAAAGGCAATCTTGGTAGTACCACCATTAAGTGCATAGTATATTTTCATTTTTCTTCACTTAATCTGGTTATACTTGTCAATTGATCGACAATCAAAATCGGATCAATATTCCTTCCTAATCCTGTACACGTCTTTGAAGCATTTTAAGTCAAAAACATTAAAGAAAACATGTTAGGTACTGAAATATGATCATTATACCAAACTAAATTAAGCTTTTAGAATAATTGTGCTTCTATTTGAACACACAATAAGCCCTTACCCATTATATAAATAAAGTGTTTGGAATGAATAATGTACTGGTGCTATCATCATGTTAGGCTGCAGTTAATACATGTTACTTCGTCAAGTTATTTAAATATTCAATTTAAAGTAGAGTATTATTATTATTGTGTTACAGTGGTTAGCTCTGCTGCCTCACATCTCCAGAATCCTTACTCCAAATCCTGGATGAGACACTGTTTCTGTGACGTGCCTGCATAACATTTTTAGTGGGTACATCTGATTTCCTGCCACATCCTGAGGACATTCATCTTAGGTGAACTGGTGACTGAGCTACATCCACAGACAGTTCCAGTTTTGCAACTAATTCTGTCTAGTATTGGCTCAGAGTCTAATAACTGGTGGAAGATTTGGGGACATCTTAATGCTGGGTTCTTTCTTAGTGGTATTTTAATCTTAGTGTCCATATCCTGGCATATTAGTAGATATTTCCTGAAACAGAATGCATTGTGCTAGATACTTGATTCCTGTAAGCAACATAGACTAATTATCAAATTTAGGTTAACACATGGATGAAGGATCTTTTTTTAGTCTAAATGAAAATTCAGTTTAGAAGTCATCTCTGCCAAAACATTCAGAGCCTTCACATTAATTAACATATTCAATTCCAAAGTTGTATCTGAAAAGCTTATTTTGCATTAGACACATGATACTATCTCCCTAGTTCTTGTTCATAAGAAGTATTTGCTGGAAATACCTTTAAAAACATTTTGTAGAGGCATTAAAAAACAATAATACTCAACATTAACTGTTAGGTCTGTGAGTAAGGATTGCATTCTTTTTGAAATGTGTTTTATTATATGGAAGTAATATAACTGTTTATGTATTTTTCAGCAAATGCTTATAGTTCCCAGCAGTCAGGTAGCCACCTGAAATCTCCAACTCCTCCTCCATCTAAGAGTCAGAGCCTCTCTCGTAAACACTCAGAACTGAATCAAGTAAACCTGCTTTCACCATCTGCTCTTTCACCAGTGGGATCCTCACAGAGTGAGTTTTACTGTTACTTATTTTGAAAGTTTATGACAGCAGCATACAAACATCTCTTCTTATGTCAGCGCTTTATTTATTCTTAGACTTGCTGTATTTATACAAGTACTCAGAGGTGGAAAATACTGTATTTTAGTATCTACTCAAAAAGTATTCTGTCATGCATATGGTTATTTCCTCAGAGTGAAATAGGGCAACTGACAGGCAATTACTACTGGAATTGTACGTATTCCTTTTGCTACATCAGTTAGAGTGAATAGTGTTTCTGTTCCTATGTTTGTTTTTATCTGTAAATATAAATATACTTTTCTCAGATATTTAATAAATTCTCCAAACTGTGTAGCAAGAATGTTAAATGAGCTATTTTTTCCCGATATGATGTTTGGTGGCAGTTTCACTTACATTAGACCCCTTTTAATATTAAAATTTTCTTCCTCCTTTTATTATTTTTTTATTCACTGGAAAATTAACTTTACCTGTACTTACCATGGAGACTTCTTCCTTCATTGATGCATGTTCCAGTATCTACGGGGGTAGTCTTTTTTTACAATTTAAACTAATTTTATTTTTATATAAATATTCCTTTTCTCCCAAATTCTCTTAGCAGTGATAACAGAAATATAACTCTCATATAGTGATCTGGGGTTTTATTTTTAAAACTTTGCATGGATTTGAGTGTAAAATTAGTGTTCAACAAAAATATGAAAATGCATATGTCAAAAAATCAGATTTCTAAAACATAGTGTATGCACATTTCTGTGCAATTTACCTGTAAAAATGACAATGATCTTTATAGATGTGGATATGTAAATGTAACTCGAACCCTAAAACAATATGAACTGTACTAATCAATCTTGTACATATATGAAGTCATGATGCTGCAGGTATTTATTGGCTGGTAAAGCCTCCCACATAAAATTTTGAGACACCACCACCTGCATCTGTGGTGTGCTCAGCATGGCATTGAAGTGAGGGGTCGAGGAAAGGCATACGGTGCCAGCATTTGAGAAGGTAGCCACTGTATCCTGGCACATGTAATGATATGATTGTGTTACAATGAATAGTATCGGCCATATGAAAAACTGAGGGTTCAGCCAATTATCTTACCAACATGCCAGCCGCCATGTACCACCTCATCTGCCAAAGGTACTTTGCCTCAAATAAATGAATCATGAGTTGACCCAGGCCACTGAGCCACAACATTTGTCAGTCTCATCTTAGCATCATAAGTGACTTACTGTATGTGTTAATGGAAAGTCTCTGCTTACAGTTAACAAAAGCAGCTTCATTCTCTCTAGGTGCCCTTATTGCAGTGTGAGTGCAGTCAGTTGCCACAGTTATGTTAGGAAAACCAGGAAAATTGCAAATTATCTTTTTATGTTGGAAAAAACATGTTTTATATTTGTACATCCACAACACTACTGTATACGAAAACTGAACTTAGCGACTCGTCAGCCAGTTTATGCCTTGTAGCTCAGTGACCATGACAGTGAGGCTTGGATGAGATATGCCTCACCTGTCAGACAGTTGAGAAATAATAGTAGGTAGCAGATATAAACTGACAAAAAAGCAAAGTTCTTCGGTGCCTTTAAACACAATTGTCCCTCTTAAAAGGGAACTAAAATAGAGTCTATATATCATAGCATTCACTTTTGAGATGTAATATGTTTATCATTTCAAACCACATTCTAATAAAGGCTTGGTGATATTAATTACTTTACATGTAAGGTGTCATTTAGCTGGTCGGCATTTTTCAGTTTCCTGAAACAGATAGGTCAAAGCTGCCATAAATAGATGCAAGTTCTCCTGTCATGTTTTCCTTTATAAATCCCTACTTTTACATGGAAAGCTGCATATGCACAAAATTTAGGTATCTTTTTATATGTATGCTAAGTTTTATAAATCTGACCCATGCAGTTTATAACTAACGTAGAGATCTGAGGTTATTTGTAATTAATGAGAGCTAGTTGGTTGAATTAAGTTGTCAAGGAAGCAACAACAGACATGTATCAAATTGTTAATTTACTTTTATTAACTGCTTTTATTAATCAGTCATGCTTTACAAGAATTACACAATTCTGCTTCATTACAGGAATGAGTCGGACAGTGAAAAATATCTGATTTCTGATGCAAAGTATTACAAAAAGTAAAATGAACAAGTGGTGGAGTGTATCAACCACTATAGCTCCTGGTTTTCTTACTCAAAATCCAGTTTCAACATTTAAGAAATAGATAGATTGAACTTGTCCTCGGGGGGGTGGGGGGTGGGACTTGGCTTTTTACAGAAGCTTTTTTTAAATAAATAATCAGAAACAAAAGGAAAAGCAGTGGGAAGTATGCTACGTTTGTGTAAGAAGTTTAAGTCATTCAGTATTATCTCCCAATAACTATATAGAATGAATACATTATGGTACCGTAGATCCCGGAATATAAGCCGAGAATTTCGTCCTAGATTTTTGGCTTGGAGTTTGGGGTTCGGTTTATACAACGAGCATCGTTTCAGATTCAAGATTTCCAGCGTAATGCCGGTTTTGCCGATCAATACGGAAGTAAATAATGACGAAACCACAGAGCCATCTTTCAGATGAAGAAGTAACTTTGCATGCCGGTACTTTAAATTAAATAAAGAATTTATTCAAAAAAGTGTTTTAGTTGTTGATTTTATTAATAAAATTTATAATAAATTATCGGGAAGTTTAAAATAAAAATTTTTCTTTTTATTTACGACCAACATCTTGCGTTACAACCCGAATGCGGTCACGTGTATCCGCTTGCGCGATTGTAAACAAACAACCGAGAGCATTAGTAGCGTCAGTTGGAGCCCAGATACATGTGTTTGTGGATGTAATTTCGGTCATTGCAGTGATTTACCTATATATATATAATTCACTAATGCAAGCAAGACACATAATTGCTAAGGAAGGAAGAGAAGGTAAAGAAAGCGATCAAAATTGAAACGAAGATGGAAATTGTGTGGAGATATGAGAGTGCTGTTCGTGTGACCGATCTCGCTAATATGTACAGCATGTCGAAATCCACCATCTCAAAAATTAAACAAAGAAAAGATTTGCATTCTCCTCCTCCTCTCTTCCTGCAGCCCAAAGATGTCAAATTAAATGGTGAGTACAGTATGAAATTGTTGTTTCTAGAATAGAATAGAATGCCTTTTATTGTCACTATACACATCTACAATGAGATTAAAAGCAGCTCCTTCAGTGCAGAAAAAGAAGTTCTGTATAGGGCTTGTATGGTTGTTTTTTTAGCCTTAGCATAACGGCGGATATGTGGCCCCGCTTCTGCTTTCTTTCCCTCCTCCGTCTGCGTCATCTCCTAGACCCGACAACAATCCACGGAGAGCCCGCTGGTCTCGCTGTGTTGTCTGGGATGTTGTGCGTGTGATGAAAAACACTCGAAACAGATGTCTGGCTCTGGACACCGATGTCTATAAGGTTCTGACGGGTGTAGCGGATGTTCGCCGAACCATTCGTGCACAAACAAGGAAAAAAAAAAAAAAGTACAAAAACAACAAAAAAGTGCACTGAAAAGGAGAGCCCTGAGCCGCTGCGCGCCGCCATGCTCCTAGCTAGTAGGCTAGGCACTTTTTATAACTTTTTGGTTTGTACATTAGAAAAATTATTGGTGTTTTGGTAAATTATGCACATTATACAACCCTTTTTTATTATGAAAAGGTTAAGTAAGTGTTGCAGTGGGAGGTTCGGAACGAATTATGGGTTAGCCTTCGCGAACGAATTAAGTTCTTAAGACAAGGGTCCACTGTATTGCGTATTTAAGTTAGTCAAATTTATAACGAGTCTCCGGAAATCCACCCGCCGATGTACCGTATTTGCGTATATAGTTTCAACACAAAGGCTTCATTTTACCAAACTTCTCCGCAATCACTTCCTGGTTTCCGTCAAAAATGCCGGCAGTCTCAAATTCTCGCTGATAAACATGATAAATATAGCTGAAGAGAAACTTTTAATGAAATTTAGAAAATCTTGCTTGGAGAAGGGGGTCGGCTTAAATAATGGTCATCGGCAAATACATGTAATTTAGTAGGTAGAGAAGGGGGTTGGCTAATATACCGAGTCGGCTTGTATTCCGGGATCTACGGTATTATTAATGCTTTTAGCACATGTCTTTTGGCATGTGTTACTTTTCTTATTTAAGAAATACTTACTTTGTTAGCTGTTTGCTTTGTTGTTTTAAGTAGTTTACTTTTAAATTGAGAACAGGCTTCTCTGTCAATGATGGTATATACAGATTATTTCTTTATGTTGTTGTTTTCATATGAAGTGGCTGTTCTGGTAAAAAATTTTAAGAAATTAGGAAAAAAACGAAGTTGTTATACAGGTGCGAGCAAACATAAAATTGAACTTGATTGGTTATTTCTGTAAGAAGAGAATGAAGGTAGAATGACTAAACATTTATTTAGTGAAGATAGGAATTCAGCACTAGGAAGAAACTGGTCTGTGTTAATATGTGGTTTGAGAGAAAGCCAGCAATATTAATGGTACTCTACAACCAAGTTTATGAAAGACTGAGCGTGACAAATGAAATATCCATGAAATTAGCAATGTTGTTTTGTATATAGTTGTTGTCTTCTATTAGTAGTCATTATACCTCAGCGTTTCTACAGGAGCACCTTCTGGGCCACTGCTTGAAGGAATTCAAAAGTAAAAAGAAAATATGTATGTATGTATGTATGTATGTATGCATGTAAATTATGTTATTTTCCACAATAATGTATTCCTTCACAATTATGTTATATAAACCTACAAATAAATTATTGGATTCAATATAAAGTTTTCAAGAAAAAAAGGTGCTTTTCACATTTACCTTAATAAGCAATGAAAAGAATATTGCATTCATATAAAAGATAAAATACATTTAAACAAATGCAGCATCCTGTTAGGATATTTTCTCCAAGCAGCAATGTTGATTCATAAACTGTCATTATTTATAAGAGGCCAAATAATTTTTTACCATCTTGCATCCCTAACTTCCTAATTTACTTGTCAAGTTTGCAGCTATGATTTGGGTACGCAACTGGCACTTCCTGATTTTTCTTAATCTGAGAGTTACTCTCTCTATACTGCTCACTATTCAATTTCTTACCTAGCATCAGCAGAATAATGAAATCATCCATACATCCATTTTCTATCCCCGCTTTTCCCATTCAGGGTCTCGGGGTGGTGGAGCGTATCCTGGCAGCAATGTGCGCAAGGCAGGACTACACCACGGACGAGATGCAAGTCCGTCACAGGGTACATTAATTGCCTTACCCTTTCTGCAGGCACTAATTCACGCACGGTTGATTTTCTGTTCTTGTGACTAACTCCTAAAAAAACCTGATTTAATGCTTCTGTGTTGCTTCCAGCCGAAATGCAGAGCCCTTTTTGTGCAGGGTGGTTGGCTTCTGCTCATGGCATGTCATAAGATCACTATATCTTGTATCATCTTAATTATTGCCAAATGATAAGAGGGCAGGCTGCTTGCAATATTGATCAAGGCAAATATCTGTTATTGCCGTGGATTTTTTTTTTTTTTTTTTTTTTTTTATCTTTTCTGAACAATAAGCAGAAAATCTTGCTTTAAGTGTATGTTGCTTTTTCCCCCCTGTCAGCCTGTCCACATCAGACATGCTGTTGATCGTCTTTCCAGGTGTGCATTGTCGCATGTCATCTTACAGCCTTCTTATTTTTTTCATTTGAGATATCTGAATGGAAAAAAAGTCCCAGAGGCTTTGCAGTGCGGGAACGGCTTTCATTATTTTGGTTTGGGGTTAACACTGGATAAATACAAAATGTGTAAATCGAAAATCATCTTGCTTGCTACATTTGGGTTACTTTAATTGTTTACAAGTCTATTACTGAAATGTGTTTATTTCACCAATTAATTACACTATATTAGAATTTTGTTTTTTTTTATTTTATTTTTTTTAATTCAATATTTGACTAGATGCCAGGATACTCATACCTCTAAAAGATAAAATGTGTAACACTGTTATAGTTTTTCTAATATATTTAGTGATTTTTAGATAGATACACCTATAAATACATACAGTACATACAAAATAACTATTTTAATTATCCAAATGATTTTTTTAATGAAGCTACCACAGTATTTCTACTCTCCCCATTATAATATGTTACATGAGGAATATCATTTATAATGACTTAAGTACCCATAAAGCTGGTAGTAATTTTTAAGATAAATGATATACTAAATGTAATAGGAGTGGCAAAAATACTTCACACCATATTACGTAGGCAATATTTTATTATAAAATTTGTTTTTACCATGTTATTTCTAATTTTTGCAGGATCTGGAACTCCCAAGCCATCTACTCCAACACCCACTAACACGCCATCATCTACTCCTCATCCTCCAGACATCCAAACGTCCACACCATCTATTACCCCATCGGCAACTCCCACACCACAGGACTCTTCAATGAACTCACAACCAGCCCTTTTGACATCTTTTGCCCAGCAGCAGATGGCACTGAGTCAGACTCTTCCAGTCATGACTATTCCCTTGGCTACCATGGGTACCTCAATCACCACAGGCACATCTCCATCTCAGGTCATGACTAGTCCAGCTGGCCTTAACTTCATCAATGTTGTTGGATCTGTGTGGTAAGGATATACTGAAATTTTAAAAAAGCTTTTTTTTTTTTTTTTTTTTTTTTTAAATTAATTCTTTATGTGTACTTGTGCCAGTTTTGTTGATATTTCAGACATGTTCTTCCCCATAGAGAATACAGTCATATGAAAAACTTTGGGAACCCCTCTCAGCCTGCTTAATAATTTACTCTACTTTCAACAAAAAAGATAACAGTGGTATGTCTTTCATTTCCTAGGAACATCTGAGTACTGGGGTGTTTTCAAAACAAAGATTTTTAGTGAAGCAGTATTTAGTTGTATGAAATTAAAGCAAATGTGAAAAACTGGCTGTGCAAAAATTTTTTATCCCCTTGTAATTTTGCTGCTTTGAATGCATGTAACTGCTAAATACTGATTACTTGCAACACCAGATTGGTTGGATTAGCTCGTTAAGCCTTGAACTTCATAGACAGGTGTGTCCAATCATGAGAAAAGGTATTTAAGGTGGTCAATTGCAAGTTGTGCTTCCCTTTGACTCTCCTCTGAAGAGTGACAGCATGGGATCCTCAAAGAAACCCTCAAAAGATCTGAAAACAAAGAATGTTCAGTATCATAGTTTAGGGGAAAGCTACAAAAAGCTATCTCAGAGGTTTAAACTATCAGTTTCAACTGTAAGGAATGTAATCAGGAAATGGAAGGCCAAAGGCACGGTTGCTGTTAAACCCAGATCTGGCAGGCTAAGAAAAATACAGGAGCGGCATATGCGCAGGATTGTGAGAATGGTTACAGACAACCCACAGATCACCTTCAAAAACCTTCAAGAACATCTTGCTGCAGATTGTGTATCTGTACATCGTTTACAATTCAGCGCAATTTGCACAAAGAACATCTGTATCGTAGGGTGATGACAAAGAAGCCCTTTCTGTACTCATGCCACAAACAGAGTCGCTTGTTGTATGCAAATGCTCATTTAGACAAACCAGAATAATTTTGGAACAAAGTGCTTTGGACTGATGAGACAAAAATTGAGTTATTTGGTTATAACAAAAAGCGCTTTGCAAGAAGTACACTGCATTCCAAGAAAAAATCCTGCTACCTACTGTCAAATTTGGTGGAGGTTCCATCATGCTGTGGGGCCGTGTGGCTAGTTCAAGGACAGGGGCCCTTGTTAAAGTCGAGGGTTGGATGAATTCAATCCAACATCAACAAATTATTCAGGATAATGTTCAAGCATCAGTCACAAAGTTGAAGTTACACAGGGGTTGGATATTCCAACAAGACCATGACCCAAAACTCAGTTCGAAATCTACAAAGGCATTCATGCAGAGGGAGAAGTACAGTGTTCTGGAGTGGCCGTCACAGTCCCCTGACTTGAATATCATCGAAAATCTATGGGATGATTTGAAGCAGGCTGTCCATGCTCGGCAGCCATCAAATTTAACTGAACTGGAGAGATTTTGTATGGAAAAATGGTCAAAAATACCTCCATCCAGAATCCAGACACTCATCAAAGGCTATAGGAGGCGTCTAGAGGCTGTTATATTTGCAAAATGAGGCTCAACTAAGTATTGATGTAATATATCTGTTGGGGTGCCCACATTTGTACACCTGTCTAATTTTGTTGTGATGCATATTTTCTGTTAATCCAATAAACTTAATGTCACTGCTGAAATACTACTGTTTCCATAAGGCATGTCATATATTAAAAGGAAGTTGCTACTTTGAAAGTTCAGCCAATGATAAACAAAAATCCAAAGAATTAAGAGGGGTTCCCAAACTTTTTCATACGAAAGTATTTATTAATTAAAAAAATGCATTTAAGTTTACATTTTTATATTGTTAGCATTAGTTTTTAACTCTTTAAGTCTTTTAATAAAAAACAGCAGTTAATATACATAACCTTGCAAGAATCAAATTAGCATTTATTCCAATGAGAGTAGAATTGTGTGTTTTGATAAGGGCAAGAACTTGGCGATCATAAGGCACAAGTTAGAAGAACATTTTGTAAAGAATGCCGCTCCATTTTTTATTTGAAGCATGCGGAAGTAAGCCAGAGTACTTAGGAATTAATTAATGTGGAAAAACAGTAAATATACAAACGGCACAGAAATTAGGTCCATGGACATTTATAAGTTGTGAGGCTACAGTACAATAACCACTACACCGGTTTAAAATGTGTTTTAAGAGTCTGCAAAATGACATTTTCTCACATACTAATTTTTAAGACAGAAAGACATATGCATAGCAGAATAGTAGCCTATAAAAGTATAGTCTAATTACAGTGAACATGTCAGTGTGTAACAATCAGGTCCAATTTCATTAATAACTAGTCAGAGAGCTATAAAAAGAAAAGTACGATAGCTTTAAAATTAAAACCGACACAAATACAGTGTATGACTGCTTGGTTAGAAATAATTTAATCATTTAAAGAAATAACTGCCTTTAATAAGTAGGGCTGCAGAGAGTAGTCGACGTAATTCACGACGTTGACTACAAAAAAATCAACGCGGATTTTTTATTGTCGACGTGTCAGAACAGATCCTTCAATAGAGGCTCTAGTCACAAAGAACCACATTGGTTTTTGTAACTGCAATGCACTGCATGAACATCTGGGGGCAGTATCATTTATTGTTGTTTGTCAAGACTTCACACAGTCCTACCAATGAAGAAGAACGTCAGAGGAGAAGACGAATGTAGAGGAAAATAAACGTGGTTGCAAAGGTGAGTCAGATAGAGGAGGGGGAAGGAGATGAAAAAAACTGAGACAGAAACTTTATAAAGTGTGGGAGCACTTCACTGAAAAAGAAAAAAAAGTTGAATGCAGATTATGTAAAGCGGAGCTTTCTTTTCACGGCAGCACCACTGTGATGCATGAGCATTTGAAACCAAGCATCCTGGAGCTATGATGCCGCTGTCTCTTGAAAATATATGCTGGCAGTGTTAGTTAGTTAGTTAGGGTCAGATCAGAAGGGCAGGGAGAGCGTGAACGAGACGGAGAAAATAAAAGTGTAAAAAGCTAACTTTTACAAGTAACAATGTTACACCCGATCTGTTAGTTTTCAAATAATATTGCATTAGTGCGATGATGTTTTCTGATTGGTACTATTCAGGTCATACAATGATTTCTTCAAAATGTCACATATATTTGTCTCTTTCTTTTTTTTTCCCCCCCGGTGCTGCACGCTGACACCAGAAGGCGTGAGCTTATTCAGTGCTAGCAGGAGCACGCAGGTGTCCAGTTGCTTGTGCTACAAGTTGACCTGGCGGCGATCATAGCACATGTACTGCGCAAGGCATGTATGGGGTCCACTGAGAAAAGAAGAGCGTTCATGGCTCCCCTTGCAGAGGAACGTTCTTTCCTCTGCATGTCCTGGAGTCCTTTGCAGACTGTGCAAGATTGGGGGGTGGGGGAGAAGAAATGCGGTCACTGATTACAACCTCAAGAAGGTATCCGAATTAATATGAATAATGTTGCATCCGTGCCACAATGTTTTCCGAAATGTACTATAAGATCTTAAAATGAATAATTCCAAATATCATATATACCTATGTCTCTGTTTTTTTGTCAGTGCGGCTTTGACATCACGGGCCATAAGGCGCATACTAATTCAGCATAAGCAGGAACACTCAATAAAATTGAATAAAAACAAATCAAGTGACAATGAGATACGAATAAGGCAGATTCGCCCGCGTTTGTGTGTCATCCATCCAGATCAGAGAATTTCCAGTTTGATTGTCTGAAAACACCACTCACATCTACAGTTATTCCCAGTTTCAGATAAAAAGTAACCATGTCAGATCCCTGGGGGGCGGTAGTATGTTTCGTGATCGTGACTGAGAGAATAAAAGGGGGGGGGGGGGGGGGGGGGTAAGGTAACTTTTACAAGTACTATACATTTACAGTGGCTGTTACAGACGTAAATCAAATGTATGTGTTTATTGTATAATATTAACAATAAGAGCAACTCACTACTAAAAACGGTAAATATACGAGGCAATCAGGTTCGAACCGGGGGACTCTTGATTATAAGTTAGTAATTCCTACTGCTGCACCGCGGAAGCTATTGCATCGTCCTTGAACCTTTTGTGAAAGTGTTTATTTGATCTTTGCACTTCAGGCTTTACACATTATATAGTTTATGTCTACATTTTGTCATTTATTACTAAAATATGAAAAACGTTTCAGTTTTAATGATGTATTTTTTGGTTAAGTTAAATGCACTTTTTTTTTGTTTAAAGACTGTGTGCACTTTAGTTTGTATTGTTTAATGTATTTATTTTTTATTGTGATGGTCACACTAATATAAAAACATCTGATTATTTTCAAATTCATATGTTTCACTGGTTATTTTAATTTGATTATTATTAATTTTAATCGTGTTAATGCAGAGACATCAGGGTGACATTCACAGGTTGACAGATGTCAGCAGATGAGGTAAGAAATGCACTGGAGCCCAGAACAGGATGTACAACCACAGGCATCAAAATAGTCAGGCATGAAATAATCGTGACTAATCGATAAATAAGTTGAACGATTAGTCGACTACCAAAATAATCATTAGTTGCAGCCCTATTAATAAGTGATAAATATAAGTTAAACAACTTTTAAACACAAAAGTGGTGCTTTTTGAAAGTCCAAACAAAAACAGATACTATAAGTTGAATCAAGGAAATTGTACATACATGTGGAAAGATTCTGAAGCATGTATAAACCATGGATTGTTATTTATTTATTAATTTTTTTATTAACTGTTTGCTTAGTTGATTAAACATGAATGGCCTAAAATACAGTGTAACATATTTAGGAAATATGTTGTGTAAGAAGTCATAAGTGCATTTACATTTCTTTACAAACTGTATATTTACAGCTCTGAACTACTGCCAAAATATTTTCTCAGGTTTTCACTGTTTTTCAGTAGTCAGCCGCTGCCCACAAGATATATGCAGTCTGATATGTGGGGGAAAATAAATGAAAGCAAAATTACAAGAAATGTTTATTTGTTTAATTGTCTTTGTCTTTATTTGTGTTTGTAGTGCACCCCAAATGATGAGTGGATCTAATCCCATGTTGGGCTGCAACCCTGGAACTATCACCTCTACAGGAATCAATCTCAGTGGGATTTTGCCTTCTGGAGGACTTGTGCCTGGTGCATTACCAACTATGCAGTCTGGAGCACAAGCAGGTTAATGTTGTTTGCATTTTATGAGTTTTTCTTTTAAAATCTGTTGCATTATAGATTTCTGCTACCTTTTGTCACCTTTACTGAAGAAATTGTACAGGGTTGGTCAACCATGGCTTCTGTTATATCAGTAATATATTTCTGTATGAAAATGTGAGATTATTTTTTTTTTTACCCCTCAGCCATCACTACAAATTACATGGGGAAAGTAATATATAAAAAGTATAATTTTTGGCTGGAGTATTCCTTTAAGTGAAGCCGTTATTTCTGAATTTAAAAGGTGTCTCCTAGCAGCTTACAATAGCGGTCTGTGACACAGCAGAGGAAACATGCAACAAAAGCCATAAAACTTACTGAATGCATAAACTTTGAAGTTATTTTAATTTCAGAAAACATGCGTTCCACATTACTCAGGTGGTATTATGAAAACAAAACAAAGTATATTATTTTTAATCACAGATTCTATGCACTGTCCTACTGGAAAGGAGAATACATGTTCTCTGCTCTGTGGGTATAGTTCTTATGTAAATAATAACCAGTATAATGGAAGTTAATGATGCACCCTGGAAGCACTGAGGTTGAATATAACAAATAAAAGCTCATATCTGTAGTTGTTTAGTACAGTATTTCCTTTGAGCTGACATTTTTCAAATATTTGCATAATGGAGATGCAAAATAATATTAAGAGTTTAAAAGACAATGGTTACACTGTAACGGTTATGCCTATGGGATGTGGGAGGAAAGCTGGAGAACCCAGATAAATCCCAACACGAACAGTGGTGAATGTGTGAAGTCTACATAGTCTCTTGGAGTAGGAGAGGGGGAAAAAAAGCAAAAGTACCTATTTTCTAGCATTTTGATAATGATGATCATTTTTACCTTAGGAAATGAATAGACACTGCAGTGTCATATTTTATTGAAAAGAGAATTTAAATAAAATATTGTAGTATTATATAAATGAAAGCAGCTAACCGATATCATCTAAAATAAAACATAAAATCAAGAAATCATACAAGATGAGGAGACAGGGTTGTGTTAGTTTTTAGGGTATGTTTTGGTATTGTAAATCACCCAGTACCCTTTCCTGGGTTTGTGCGAAAAAAGGCTAAAATAGGAATTTAGGAGACAATCATTTTTAAGAGCGATTCTCTTGTTTTAGCCTACCTTAACCTCACAATAACGTGTTTCTGCCATCTATGCTGTTAAGGGACTAGAGCAGCACCACTATTCTGTGGGAGGGCAGCATCACTGATGCTTCATTTAGACTTACTCTGGTCTTAAACAAAGAGAAGAAATCAAAGTTCTCTACTATTTTTGGGTTTACTTTTTAAAGCTTCAGACAGAACAATGAAAAAGTCAGAAACCAAGATATTTCAACCAAAGGTTTGTCTGCTGTTGCAGCGTATCACCACTGCTTCAGATGGTTGGCAACCTCTCCTCTCCCTCAGAGAAGTGTATCTGTGTCACAAGTGACCAATAGATGATTGCACATTTTGTATATGTGTATGGTATGATTCATCTAATGAAGATACAGTATGTACTGAATATCCAAAGTGATAACGTTATGAAGAGCTAATTGTAAATTCCACAGTACCAGAATAAGACTTCAAGAGTTCAGCCAACAAAGCAGTGCTAACAGAGTGCAGAAACCAATTTACCATTGGGGTATTTTCACACTAGTTTTATATGTTGCATTTGTACTAACAAACTACTGATTTTACTCAGAAGTAGTTTAAATCCCTCCTTCTTAATGACCTAAACTGGTACCATGTCTTTTGTGATGTAACTGGTGACAGTGTTGGTTGTGTCTTGTCACCGGGTCCTTTTCATGTCAAAGGGATACTTTTCTGGCTGTTGCTGCTTGAGCAAGTTTTTGTTTGGTCAGTTTAGGGTTTTACACAGGGTGAGAACTCAAGAAGCCATTTGTATTCTTTGTGATAGTTTAAGATAATGAAACTATTTGATTGTTGAACTAGTTTTAACTCCCACTCACATATTTTAAAAATCATTGTTTCTTTTTAGTACATTTTTCTAAACCAGCATATCTTCAGGAAAGGGAATGAGAGCCGTGTCAAGCGATGATATCTACAGTTGTGGTTTCGGAGCTTGAGGACATTTTTGTATCTTCATCTAATCTTATGCCACTCATACTGTTTTTCTTCTTTTTTGTAGTTCTTTTCTATGTTTGGGGGGGG
>JANRMT010062834.1:38443388-38489114 GCA_026402145.1 Polypterus bichir lapradei | reverse complement strand
GGCCCCCCCCCCCCCACTTGCTGTGTATCTGTCAGTCATATACCTGACACCAGATTATTGAAGTAAATGTGAGTAATAGATATTAATGAATACTTTTTTTTTTTTTTTTTAAATTGTTTCCTTTTCCAATCAGTTTAACAAAGGGAATTTTCTTAAGTAGTTATTTTCATATTCAGCTATAGTTTTGTTGCTCAAACTATTATGATAGAGTTGTTACTGTTGATATTGAATTGATTAGGTTGTTAGATACTGTACATTGCACTTTTTATGTACGTTTTAATAACCAGGTGTTCCTTTTGGTTTGAAAAATGCCTCAGGTCTTCGGCCCCTTAATCTACTTCAGGTAAGATTTTATTTAACATTCTGATGCATTAAATAAGTTAAATTTAACTGTTTTTTGAGGAAATCTCTATCTCAAAAATAAAGCCCTGTCACAGTGTGAAGTATTTTCTTATTGGGTACTGATCCATGTTGTATGTATGTGTATGGGTCTGTATGTAAAGAACACTTATGAAAGCCACTCACTGTGGGGTAACATATAACATAGGAGCTTAAAGCATCAAAATAATATACGCGTTGACCTAAGATTATCACAAATTAAGATAATTAAAGTGTTCCTTTGTTTTATTATACATGTAGATTTTTTTTACTAAACTTTTTTCACATTTATAGTTTTTTAAAACTATAATTCTTGCATAATGAGGAGAAATCTCAAACTCTTAAAAGAAGGCCAAAGGAAAAATCTCCACTCATCATCTTTTTTTGTTCTCTGGCTTCTGGGACAAGCTTAACCTCATCCTAAATGTGCACTTCTACAACTGAGGATTGACCCTAACAGAATATTTCAAGAAATTTTTTGATTATTAGTCTGATTTTTTTGTTTTCATATGTAAAACTTGATTATACATTTAGAGTTACTCAGGTATATGCAGTTTAGCAAAGCTGTTCATTAATACTGTAACACATGAATCTACACAGGTCCATTTACTTGTCTGTCTCTTGTTTCCATTAGTATTTTTAATTTTTTTGTAAACTGCCTTTAATGCCTAGTCATACTAACCCTAAACAGAAAGATGTAAATGCATCCATTAACAATCACATTTAATGTGTTAACTCACTTTCTATTAATTCTTCTTGCCTTTCTACTTTTTGTTTAATGCCGTAGTATTACCACTTTGTGTGATATGAATTGTAAATAAACAAGAGTGATACAGAGGCTGAAGTATAGTGGGGTTGTGGGAACCTTCAACATAATAAAAGCATGTGGTTTTGGGATAATCTTCTTTGAATGCTCAGAATTAAGTACTGCACTGCTTGCTTTTATTACTGAGACCTTATTGTGTGATCGCAGCAAATTCTTTAGACAGCCAAGCAGCACATACAACACACTAATTTTAAAACGTGTTATTTAATTAGGTGTTTACTAAGGATGTGGCATGTGTAATTAACAGCCTATAATATTATCTTGCCTCCTCCTTTCTCTAGGTTTACACAAACTGATTTTTTTCTTTGAGGTCAAACCGTTTTTCTTTTCTCTGGCAGATACCTGGAGGACCTCTCATCTTTAACTCTCTACAGCAGCAACAGCTTTCCCAGTTCTCTCCACAGCAGTCATCAACGCAGTCTGCCACATCAAGCCCTCAGCAACAAAGCGATCAGGTGTGACTTCATATTTATATTTTACCTTTTCTAATCCATGTGATAGCAGTTCTGTATTGTTGTAATTGTCTTTAATTTCCCTAGTTAAATGTAACATGAAATGGATTGTTAAAGACTTCTGCATTTTAGCATATCTGCCTTAAGGCATAATATGGTTATATACTTTTGCAAAACAGTCCTGTTGTATTTTCTGATGATGCCCCATACCGCATTAGCCTCCATTGTAAAGTACCAGTGAGGGAAGATATTTTTTCAAATTTATAGAAAACGCTTAACTTTTGAACATAATTTCACATGGCAAATGTACATATACCACATTTATGAAGAAATAGGATATCTTAAATATTGTTCAGATATTTCAGACGTCTGTTAGGGAACAAGATAAAATTTTGAGATATCTAATTATTTTTGAAGATATTTTAAAATACATTTTCAAGATATGTTAAAGTGCATTTTGAGATACTGTATCTCTTAATGTAAATTCAGCTTACCTTTGCCAATTCCATATTAATCACTGGAGTACATTCTCATGTAAATGAGCTATTAACATGATGAATGAGTACTTTATTCACACTTAAGAGTTGTATTTTATGTGCTTCTTACATCTAAATAACAATATTTCTGTTTCTGTAATCTTTTTGTACTTGCATTTTGAAATGTATTGTTTTAAAGCCCAATAATGTCTGCATACTTACCATATCCTGATTGGCTGTTTAACTCATCAGTCATCTGATCAAGGTCCTTCTAGCCAGGATCAAACCTTGAGTGGCCAGCAGACTGCTGTAATAAACCTTGGAGGATTTATGTCACCACATTCAGGTAAGGAAATTGAGAGTTGTCATATTAAGTTGACCAGAAATGGTCCACTTTCTAAAAATTACTTGTATATGTAAATAGGCTTTTAACACTCATAATACACACGGTTTATAATTGATTTTGTCATCACCACAATGTGATGTTTATTGATTTTATAGGCCAGAAAATATTTAGCAAATGTGCATGTTAATTCCCACTGTCATTTCTCCCCATTATGGATGTGAAAAAGTCATGAAGTACTAAGTAGTTGAAGTCTTCCATATAAGGAGCATCACTGATAAAGACATGACTTGAAAATAGCATTATACTGCTGTTTCAGGTGTGTTCATTAAGACTGAGCAGAAATGTCTCCATTAATCATTTCACCACTGTGGCTGCAGTCTGGTCCAGTTTTGGGGTCTCTTTTTACATAGTTTGTTGCAATTATCTTGATTAAATGGTTTTAAAAATATATTTTTAACTTATTTGTAATCTGATATAATTTGTGGGGTAGGGAGTTTTAAAACTAGATCAAAGTTTGATGCATCATCACATTAACAAATATCACTGATAAGAAAACAATTTTCTAGATTTAAATCCGTTTAGATGAGTTTAATCAAAGTTAAATTTCAAATTTTATTACAACAAAATCACATTGTTTCCTTTTTATTTATTATCCCTTAAAATATTGTCTCTTTTGTAACAAAAAGGAATATATACAGTACATTATAGTACCAGTCAAAAGTCTGAACACACTCAGAATTTTTCATGTTTTTGATAGAAATTATCTTTTTGTATTAAGGTACCACGAAGTTGATTTAAAGATACAGTGAAGACATTAATAATGTTTCTAATGGCTATTACTGCTTGAAATGACTGATTTTCAATTTATTACTCACATATAAATGCAAAGCCCCATTTCCAGCAGTCATTCCTTCAGTGTTCTAATGGTTAACTCCCTTAGCTTGTCCTTGAATCCGTTATTTTAAATGCTGATTGTTTATTAGAGAAACCTTGGTTATTGCATTAGCACCATTGAAACGTATCAGTTGCAATGTACTGACATTCCTAAAATTCAGTTCTGGGTCCAGAAATGGCCAAAATTAAAAGGCTCAGTCATTGTGTTTTTTTAAATTTTTTATCTTATTTAATTATTTTGAGTGAAGGATTGCCAATAAACTTAAAATTTCGTACAAAGGTGTCTATTACTATCTTAATAAGAGAAAAGGACTAACTGAATCTAATCAGGCCAGAAAAAGAAGGGGAATGCCCACATGTACTGAATAAGAGGAAAAGCACATGATAGTTTGTAGCTTAAGAAACAAACACCTTACAGGTCTTCTTCAGTTGGCTTCTTTCTTAGATATGCACCAAATACCAGTGTCATTTACAAAAGAGAAATAATGACTCCGGGTGACAGAACGTGAACATTTGTCAGTTTCAGTATGGCTTGTTCTTTAAAAATCTGCTTCTAAGGCCAGCATCTCTGTAGAACAGGAGTGAGCAACATCAGTCCTGGAGGGCCACAGGGTGCTGGTTTTTGTTTCAACCCAGTTGCTTAAGTAGAAATCAGTCTTTGCCAATAACAAATTATTTGATTATATGGCTAGTTACTGTTTTAACTCTACAATGTCAGGTCATTCTTATATATTACAGATTTTTTTTTCCTTTCCAGGATTATCATCCAAAAGATTTGAAGCCTGGAATGGATGAGTAACTTTCAGCCCTTCAAATTTTTCTTTTCAGTTTCCTCCTTAATATTTATTATTAAACTAGGTAGTTCACGATGAATACACACAGTTGTACATAGAAACAGGAGAACTTATTGCTAATAACGAGCAATTAAAAACAGTGAATGTAGTTGTTTAAGACTAAAAGACTAAATTAAGGGTGGGAAATCTTAACAAGTGAGACAACTAAAATGAGGTAGAATAATGTTGCTTGAGCAAAAAGAGCCTCAATAGCAATAACTGACTTATCATTAAGAAATTGGGTTGGAACCAAAACCTGCAGCCACTGTGGTCTTCCGGGACCAAAAATGCTCACTCCTGCTATAGCAGAAGACACTGGCGTTTGGTGTGTATTTAATGAAGATGCCTACTGAGGACATGTAAGATGTTTGTTTCTCAACCTACAGACTTTGATGTCCTTATTCTGTTACACAGTTGTTCATCTGGGCCTTCCCCGTCTTTTTCTGTCGTGGTTAAAATCCAGTTCGCCCCCTTTGCTTAAGGCAATGAAAGAAACTTTCATACAAAATCTTCAGTTTTTTGGCAGTCTGTCTCATGGAACAACCTTCATTCTGCAAAAAAACAATACACTGACATGTTTTTTGAGAAAGCTGTTTCATATTGGCCATTTTTGAACCCAGAACTAAACTTTAGGAATGACAGCACCTTGAAGCCCAAGTAAACAGAAAATACAGTATTACCAATCAGTAATGTCAAGCAGGAATAGCCATTAGCAATACTAGTAATATCTTGACTGTATTTTTAAATACATTTAATGGTATCTTAAAACATAAGAACATAACAAATAAGACAAACGAGAGGAGACCATGCAGTCCAATAAGCTTGTTTATTTAGCTAATAGCTAAGCTGTTCCAGTATCTCATCTGCTTCAGCTACCTGCCTCAATAGTTTGTTCCAGATTCCCATTTCTATCAGTTTCTGTTAAACACATGAAAATCTCCAGGCATGTCTGATAGTGCATACTATTCTGCTGTTAAGTTAAATAAGTAGACTTTGTACATCTGTTTTAATGCACAAAAATGAAAAGTCTTGTTTATTTGGCAGACCTCTTTATCCAAGGTGACGTAGAACATTTGTCAAGGTACAATTAGTAACATTCTTCTTGTTTTTCCATTTGGAGAGCAGGCAGGTGAAGTTAACTTGCTTGTGATCATACAGCATCATTAGTGAGATTTGAGCTTACAACCTCAGGGTTTGAAGTCATACAGCTAGTCAGGAGTTCACTAACTCTTTCAGCACGGATGTCGACTTTTGTCAAAAGGAGGGGTTGATGGTGGTAATCAGCTGTAAATTAGCCAGCCATTATGTTTTAGTTGGACTGTCTTTGCTAAAGGGAAGTTAGCTTCATTGGTTTGACCGAGATTCCCTGCACTCACATGAGTAGCGAGGAGCAAACAGCAGCAAAAATGGCATCAACATCTGGTGAGAGATTACAGCGTAAAGTAGAATACTCTGTGGACGCCATTTTGTATATTATCGCATCGGACTCTGACTTATCAGACTCCCATTTTAATACAAGTGATTGAAAACGAATGTGAGGTACCAGCATCAGCTGATCGTTGTGCTGAACAGCTTTATGTATCTGACACAACTTCGGCAACGTTTGCGTGGGAGGACCACAACTTACAATGTCAAAGGGTACAAACCAGATTGCGATGCACTGTTACCATGACCGCTGCTGCCACCCCCTCCCCTCGAAGACAGCCTGTTAGCCACAGCACACAACAACAGACATTTTTACGTTGATTTCTGTGTGAAACCATTGCATTGTATGCTTTTCAGAAAACTGTATTTTGGAAAAAAATATTTAGCACTCAGAGTTAAACTTATCTGAACAAATTATTGCATTTAACCAATGCAGTTTCATGCGGCAAATGAATATATACCATGATTGTGAAGAAGTAACTGACTTGAAAAATACATTTATTCCTTAATTTCACTAAATATTAAAAGTAACACCTAACTTCTCTCCGATATATCACAACAAAAATATGTTTATTGAAAGGTTATTTTTCGGTACTTTGATTTCTGAAATTTGGAATTAGAAATGGAGACCACTGATTGGTTCAAGTTCTTCTTTCCAAACAGCTGCTCGCTGTAATCGTAAGTGATGTGGTATACAGACAGCAGTAACAATAGTTATATTCAGAATTGATTTTGAAAAAAGACCAGTCAAGTATAACTTAAGTTTCTCATCAGTTGAATTATTTTGAACATTGAAAATTAATCAAGCATAGATATGGTGTGGGGTTTATAATTGAAATTGTATAAAGACACCTTTCTTTTTTTTTTTTTTTTTTTCTTTCCACTTGGTACTTCATGGCTTCACAGATGTCTTTACTAACCTGTTAGCTTTTCAATGAACTTTCGTGTTTGTAGCGTTTTGATTTTGAACTAATCGGTCAATTCCTCCTCCTTCTTCTCTCCTTTTCGACTACACTCTGTCCTTGTGGGTTTTTGCTGCCCTGCCCCACATCCCTCTGCTTTGCCATTTCCCCATGCCCGCCCCCCAATTTCCCTTTTTGCCCACCTTCCCTCGTAGTGCTGTCTCAGCTGGGCTCTGCCATGAACAGATCTGGGCACAGCCTGTCACAGCAGAGGCTCCAGTTCTCCTCTGCCTTGCAACAGCAGCAGCAGCAGCAGCAGCAGCAACAGATACAAGTAATCCAGCAACTTCGCTCTGATTTCATCAAATAAATTCTAGGCTCCAAACAAAGATGCAGCCACTCTGTCACACAAATTGATAGCCAAACCCAAAAAAAAAAATAAAAAAAAAATATGAGCATGCCAAATTGCCTTGGATCTTAGAATTTTGACCAGATGTGGGAAACAAAATTAAACCAGTGCTAGATTTGGCTGTGATTTTTAAGCAGTTGGCCATGAAGACAGCAACAAAAATTTGGAGCACTGAATTTTTGTTTAAATATTCCGTCCAAGTCATACCATTCTTTTTTGTTTGTCTTATTCGCATTCAAGGAGTGCTCGTGGCACATGTGGGACATTAGAACAGATCATTCCAAATTCTTGATTTGATTCAGTGTGTAATGGCATACACTCAAGACGTTGCATCAGTCAGATTTTACTGTTGAGACTGCAAAATTACCACAAATGGCATTTTCACACCCAATTTATTGTAGACAGACACAAATTCAAAAGTGGAAAAGTCAAAGGTTGTTGCTAGCATCTTTAAAATCTACAGTGTTGTGAAAAACTATTTGCCCCCTTCCTAATTCCCTCTGTTTTTGCTTATTCAATAAAACTTGTTTCTGATTTTTAGAGAAATTTAGTGTAATACAAAAGACAACAAGAGTAAACATTTTACACATTTTTTTAAATATCTGATTTAGTGAAGGAAAAAGGTTCACCAACAGCTGTATTACCCATGTGAAAAAGTAATCGCTCCCATAGTCACTCAGTCAACAAATGATCCAGATTAAATAACAGGTTAAATTACAATAAACACACCCAAGCTTGATTGCTACCAGCCCTTTTAAATCAAATCAGTTAAACATCACTTAAGCTCCTTAGCTTTGTTTACTCCTGGGAAAACAAGCTGAAAACAATGATTTTTTTTCCAATATGTGTTATGTAAATATTGAAATGTCAACATAAATATAGTAGGAAAGGCATGTTGAGTGTCCACTGCTGTACTAATGCAGATTTAGCCCACATCCTTTGTTGACCAGTTTTTAAAAAATTCACCAGCATTCACAACCTGATGTCACAGTCGGTACAGCAGAAGCGCATTTCTTTGTGTACATTTCTTATAGTATTTTTTATTTTGCATGCACATGAGATCAGGAATGTCAGTGCTTGATCTGCATGATGGACATGCCTTTTGTGTTGCTGTAGGTTACCACAGCACAAGGTTTAGCAACTTCCACATTTCTCCTGACATTAAAATCAACAGTTGCTGCAGTAGTGCTTAGGGGACTAACATCTTTTTTGTCTGTTTTTTTTTTTTTTCGGCCTGTTCACTTGATTGCAATCATTTTGCCTTTTTGCCACAAACTGCATTACGAAAATGAAGTTACCAGGTATATTGTGGCAGCTCAGTCGTACAAAACTGGATGCGTCAGTTTCACTATTGATGCCCACGTCTGATAACCAGTTCATACTGTCATCACTGTTACTTGATCCAGCAATCGTCCAGTTTGAGTTTGTTCTAAATCTGTCTTTGCAGGTTCTCATTTACATGCCATTGAATGTTTTTGGTTGAAGGCTCTGCCCCACTTATGAATATTGATGGGATACCATAGGGTGGAAAAACACAAACACGTTCATGATTTTTTTGCAGCATGATATTGTTATATCCACTAGATGGCAATAGAATGCTGTCCTGAGAGTTATTCAGGCTTCACACTGTAAATTGGATCATGACAACTTAACATTAGGGGTTAACCGTTTTTACACTAAATTCAAAGCCTGAGAGAAATGTGGGGTTACCTTTCCAGCAATGTGAAGTTGGCCAAAAGGTCCATGGGAGCCATCATCTCCAAATGGAGAAAACTAAGAAGAGTGGTAAATCTTCCCAGAAGTGACCAGCCAAGCAAAATTACTCCCAAGAGTGCATAGAAAACCCATCCCAAAAGTCATAGAAGAACCCCAACAAACATTTAAGGACCAGCAGGCCTCTCTCAGCTCAGTTAATGCCCGCATTCATGATTCCACCATTAGAAAGACAATGGGCAAAAATGGTGTCCAAGGGAGAGTTACAAGGAAAAAAACACTGCTAAACAAGAGGAGCATAAAGGGTTGTCTAACATTTGCCAAAAAACAACTTTTGGGATAACGTTCTGTAGATTGACATGTCAGAAGTGGAACTTTTTGGAAGACATGGGTACCATTATGTCGGGAGCAAAGCTAATACAGCGGTCAGGTGCAGTGGAAAACCTAGTAACTGCCTTTTTTTTTTCCCCAAAATTGAGTTACTAGGTCTTTCTTGATGTTATAAGGTAGTGGCGATGGCCAAATATGTCTTCATTCCAGTTATAGCACAATAGAAGAAGCTGGTATGTACACAGCATTTTACATACGGCAGGACAAAAACTTAGCAACTTCACTAGCCAAGAAGCTATGACATACAGTGGAACCTCGGGCCACAACCATAACTTGTTCCAAAACTCTGGTCGTAACCCAATTTGGTCGTGACCCAAAGTAATTTCCCTCATAGGATTGTATGTAAATATAATTAATCCGTTCCAGACCGTAAGAACTGTATGTAAATATATTTTCTTTAAAGATTTTTAAGCACAGAAATAGTTAATTATACCATAGAATGCACAGTGTATTAGTAAACTAAATATAAAAACACTAAATAACACTGAGACAAACACTCAGACTCCCTGCTCAGCAGCTCGCTCGCTCTCAGATGCACGCGAGCCTGCGGTCGCTTGCTCTCTCACTCGCTCTCTCTAGCTCCTGCTCTCTCGCTCCCTCTCTCTCCTGCACCAGCTTTCTCCTCTTGCTTCCTGCCTTCTCCTGCAACCTCCCATCCTTTCCTGTTCTCTTCTTTTTCCCTTTAGCCGACTTGTGCTTCTGTTTATGAAGAGGCGTGTTAGTCGTGGCAATCAGTAGCTCCTGGGAACAATTACAGATGCGGACCGCTTCTCACCTGTGCACTTAGGTGAGAAACGCCCACATCGCGAACTCCTCAGGAACCACTTCGGCCACACACAACCACGCCCCCTCGCTAAGCCGCGAGTGCAGTGATTATTTATTAAAACTGGCCTTTTTGATGGGAGCTGTGGATCCGCTATACCACAGGAGGAAGCTGGGTCGAGAAGAGGTTACAGTTTTGAGGGAGAGTCCCTCTGCGTGATGTACTGAGAACAATGTACAGTACAGGGAGAGACTGAACACGTGCGGAAATCATCGGCGCGCATGAACCGGAAGGGAAACTGGCTTGTTCATCAACCGAGTGTGTGGTCGTGAACAGATGCAAAAGTTTGCCGAACTTTTTGGTCGTAACCCGATTTGTACATGTTCAGAGACGTTCGTGAACCGAGGTTCCACTGTACTAATTTTTTTCATATTGGTGAGAGCTCTCTACAATAAGAACATAATGCCCACCATGCCCTACATCACGTGGGGATTCTTTGCTGCTCAAGGGCCTGGGCAACTTGCCATAATTAAGGGAAGCATGAATTCAAGTTTCAACCAGAAAGTATTGAAGTAGAAGGTTAGATCATCGGTCTGTGATCTGAACCTCAAGTGCGGTTGTCCAGCAGGACAGTGAACAAGTCCACCTCTGAATTGGCTGAGAAAATAAATAAAGTTCAGGGTTTTAGAGTCAAAGTCCCAACGTTAATCTCATTGAGATTTTGTGGTGGATCCTTGAATGGGCAGTTTAGTAAAAAAAACTCTCCAGTGTGGTTGAATTAGAACAATTCTGTATAGAAGAGTGGGCCAAAATGTCTCTACAGTGATGCCAAAGATTGATCTCCTGGTAGCAGAAAGTATTTGATTACAGTTGTTGTTGCTAAAGGTGGCACAAGCAAGTATTGCATTTAGGGAGGCAATTATTTTTTCCTTCAACAAATCAAATGATCATTTAAAAACTGCGCAGTGTGTTTACTCAGGTTGTATTTTGAATTATACTGAATTCATCCAGAGATAAAAAACAACTGAGCGTTATGAGAATAAGCAAAAAAAAAAGGACCCCAAGAAGGAGGAAATGATTTTTCATGGCATTGTGTGTAGTTCTATTTAAAGAAATGCTTTGAACCCTTTGGTTCACATGTAGTTTGGCCTCTTGTTTTGTTTAAAGATCACGTTAGTATAAAATTGCTTTTTGTACCACCAATAAACAAATTCATCAATAGCTTGAAGTTGCTGACTTACTATCCTCTCTGCATCCATATGTGTTAAGGGCAAAGAAAAGACGCCTCTGCCTCGCTATGCTCCTGATGATCAGTAGTGAAGTTGCAGCTTTAGGTCTGAAATGCCCTTTGCGGATGGACTCTGTGCCACTGGTGCTGCTTGACTGTATTTCATTGTGCGGCCGAGAGTGATGTGGTGTGCGTGTGTGTGTATACATGTTATGCCAGTTTTTTCTCCGCACTTTTTTTATTTGGACATATAAAATAACATTTTTTTTTTTGTTTTCCTCTTTCTTTTAGTTGCGATACTTACAACACCAAATGCATCAGCAAATGGCTATGGCGGCAGCAGTGGCCCAGGCAGCTCAAATCCGTCATCATTCAAACAACCAACTAAAAAGTAAAAGAAAACGTGGCACACAAAACTCAAACACTTAACTTTCTATGTGGGCAGCAACTTAAAAAAACAAAAATCCCTCCTCCCCCCAGTACAAAATTATAGATTGTTGGAAAATAACGTCTGTGATATTTTTATAAAATAGAGCATTTCCATTTTTTGTCCCCTTTTTTTAAACAAAAAAAGTGCAATTATGTAATGAAAACTACGAAGCAGAGAAGCATGCTTGGTGGTATACAGTTGTCCACTCTGTTGTCCTGAAGATTAAAGCTTTATATTGTAGATAACTCCTATTTTTTTTTTTTACTTTATCAGACTGCATCGAGAGAAATCTGCCTAATGAGTTGAGACAGTTGCCATCACTTCAATGATTTTTGTGTATAAAGCTTACACTTGGTGTACAATTCATTTTTACTGCAGGCTTAAAGAATTAAAGATTATTATTGTAGGCCAGGGTTATTTCATTTTTGATTTTTTTTTTTTTATACTGTTGTATGAAATTACTGTTTTTAACACTCGGCTGCTTAGAGCTGTCAGTTAAATGAGCATTATTTTTATGTTGCTGGTTATAATAATCAACTAATTTTATTGGATTTTATAAGCATATTTTAGTATGTCTATTTAGATGGATTGTCAAGTGAAGGAGGTGTAAAAATATTTCCAAAAAATGAAGTATGCTGGAGATATTTTGTGCTCTTTATTTTACAGAAAAAAATACTGATTAGTAAATATACATTTTTACAGAAAAAAACGGTTTGCTTCATTTTGCTTTCACACTTTTCATCACTTTGTTCAGGAGTTTGCAGACTTCTTTGTTTCTGGTAATTGCTCGGTTTATGCAGTCTTGAAGTTTTTCGTTCGATAGTGGAGTTCCTCCTACAAGCAGGTAAAAGTGATTTAAAAACAAAAGTTACATCTTTGTAAGGCTTATAGTCTTTATTGGAGTTGTCACAATGTCAGATTTTCTGTATTTGACACCAATACCAGTGAAATTTCACAATATTTGATACTGGGTCAGTACAGCAAAAACAGAAATCCTGTTTATTGAATTAAAAGTGCCTCTATTATTCAAGTCAAAAATACAGTACTGTACCCTTTTCTGTAATACAATATAAAACATATAAATACTAACAATAACATCAGCTTTAAAAGTGTGGTATATTCTTCAAGTTGTTGTCCAACTGTCATTTAAGAAAACAAGAACTGGCATTCATAAACAAACTCCAGGGAGACCTTCACTAATCCAGCACCACTGGGGCCTGTGGTGTGCCAGGTTATTGAAAATGCAGGATCACCCCTAAACAGTAGCTTAACACCTCATCACGCCTTTGAAAATATCAAGTAAATCAGTACAAGATGGATAATACAGGAAACCTAAATATACAATGAAAAAGCAAGTGAAATTTGAATGAACTAATGTACCTATACTTGAAAAATACTGAAAAACCCAACACTAAAAAGTATACAGTACCAGCATGTTGGTATTTTGGGCATGGGAAGTAAATGTCAGGATTTCTCTCAATAACCACCCCCACCCCAAATGGCCCCTCCATGCTCCACGCCAAGTGATAACAGCTTAATTGAGGACCATATCCCCTTTATTGCATCAGTGCAGTGCTTTGGGGGTATGGGGGTGGCAGCTATGAAGAATGATGCAGTGCGAAGTGTGGCGAGATCCCCCCCCCCCCAACCCCATTGCTTCAGTGTGCTTATGACTTCACAAGGAACTCCTCAATCTAACTGCTTCAAAGCAATCGCAACTTCATGTGGATTTATTGGCTTGGTGAGGTGCAACAGGAAGGCAGCTATGGAGAGAGATACGGTGTGAAGTCTGGTGCGATTGGGAGTTTGCAGCAGAGGTGAATTAGTGAAGGTCTATCTGTAGAATGCAAGGCTTAAATTTAGTTCATGATACATTGGAGGCAACTCCATGTCTAACAGAGTATGTCTGAGTTTGTGAATTTGAAGATAATTTAGTATACTTCATTTAAACAAAATGTACCACTGTTTTTGTAATAACATGCTTTCGAGGTCTGGTTTGCCAGAGAATCCTTTAGGAGTTATACTCAAATATTTATTTTCCTTCAAAAAACAAAAGAATAACAATACAAATTTAGTATTTACAGATTCATATTCAGCTGTGAAGTGTGCCACTTTGGCAGTCCTGCGAACCGTGTGTGATTAGGCTTTCCTATTAGCACCATACATGCTGTATTACTACAAAGTTGGGTTTTGTGCTTGGAAGCCTTGAAACATCAAGTAAATTATATTTTGTGTTAAATGAAACCGTTCACTTGATGGATGCTTGTATGGACATCTGCAGACATGCACATCAAAATCTAAGACTGAATGTGAGCCTCTTTCTTTATTCGGACTTCATATGATGAGATATTGAAAAGCAGTTAAACAACAGTTAGAAACTTGTGACTTGTGACGCTACCAGTTAAAACGATTACATCACATGCTAACAATCACATCACTACAGTACTGCGTTTTACCTTTTTTTTTTTTAATAGCATTCCAACAATCACTTGTTTAATTCCCCTGCCTCACTCTCAAAGCATTTCCAGACTTCTGCCGTTTTTCTTTTTGGCATGTTAATGCAGTGCTTTAGCATCACCACCGTGAGCCATATTCATATGTAGTTTTTACTCACTTATGATTGTGATTACCAATGTAATCTATCTACTTGTAGTCAAGCCCAAATGTGGTACAGACTTTCACTCAGTACAATTGATACTGTAAAAAAGCTTGTACCACTAACATTTTTTGAATTATAAAATCAAGCTGGTACTGAAGTTATCAGTAAGTTTTGGCATCCCTTGTCTTTAGGTAATCTGTAAGCAGGCAATTACAAAGCAAAATTCTCTTTAAAAATGCAACAAAATTTCAAGTAACAAATCAGTGGCCCACAAATGTGAAAAAAATCAATTTAAACAGCATTCTGGGACATCCTAATATAAAGGCTTATATAAATAAGACATATATATATATAAAAATACTAATGTTGCATATTTTGTCACTTGCCTCCCCTCATCAAGGTTTGACACTTTTATGCCTGATTGAATAAAAAAAAAAAGTCTAACCCTTTCAGGGTGGTCTCAAGCACAACCTGAACATAATTACGCAGACTAAACAATAAATATGGCCAGTGTTTTCAAAGGCCCCAATGTAATTAAAAAGCTGTCGTTAAACCTCTTCAAATTGTGTAGCTCATGACTAAAGATGACAGTCCAAATACGAGCTGCCATAATTTAAGACATTCATATATTAAGGGATAAAGCATCTTAAAAGTCATGGGAGGAAGTGCTACCTACGGATCCCATTCATCAGGCAAGGAAATACATCTGTGAATAAAACCATCGAAGCTGAAACATGGGATTGCAATTTTGTGTCGGTGCTCGCTGGTCTGGATATCAACAGTAAGCTCTTGTCCTTTTTCATCTGGCACAGGGAATAACAGCTGAATTCAGTTACCTGGGTAATATGGAGGTAGTGTGTGGGAACGTAGAGTGACTATAATTGTGATTCTGCAGGATAGGGGTGTCAGATTCAGACCCTGGAGGGCCACAGTGGCTGCATTGTTTCATTCCAGCCTCTCTCTTCTTTTGTAAGGATTCTTTTCTGCTATTAAAGAGATCTGCTGCTTTTGCCTTAACTTTAATTGATGTGATTTTAAGATTCCGAGGCTATAATTGTTTCATTTCTCCATAACCATCAGCCTAAGATTAATTAAGACAAAAGAATATATGGCTGGCATATTCTGAAACAACTGAATTTTGTTTTCCAAAGACAGGCCTTGAACCTTTCATTAGTAATCCTGTCTTCAGACATGGAACTCAGCTAAGTGATTACCTGAGCAAAGATTCTACCAGTTCTGTGAAGGTGGAGATTCAATTAGCGGAAAGAAGTCAAAGTGACTGACTCCCCATGACGATGAAATGTTCTCTGTTAAAACGTTGGGGGGGGAACAATTTTTCCAAAAGATGTAGTACAGTAGATCTCAGGTCTTCATTTTCAGTGCTAGGACTTAAAGGGGGTACAGTCCATCCCAAAGGAGCACTTGGATCGTCATTGAATGCCCTAACTGAAATGAATGATTTAGGACATTTGTCCTCAAAATATTCATCTGTGCACATGGCTCTTCTGAACAAGGTGGTAAGAGCTGAGAAATGCCCTTTGGAATTTTAATCTTTATCGTATCTTGACATCCTAAGAACGCATACTCTGGTGGGCTGGCTTTGCAACTTGCCTTTCCATACTACTGCTATATAGTGCCTTGAAAAAGTATTCAGCTCTTTTTCATATAAAGGATTACTATCAATTTGACTGGAAATTTCTATTTATAAATTCAAATTTACTTTTCAGGAGTGCTGCCCCAAAAAAACAAAGAAACCATTAAAAACCCAAATTCCACAGACAAAGAATTTGTAGGATTCCCACCTCTCATAGCTATTACAGCGAGTAATTCCTATGGATAAGATTTCTCCGTGGAAAAATGGTTGAGGCTGTGCCAGCTTAGTTGGGGATTGGTGGTCAAATGAGGTTAAGGTAAGGACTCTGCGTGGACCATTTATTAAAAAAAAAAAAAAAGACAAACATCCTCCACAGTTTAAGGTTTCTGGCATAGGGGACCAGGTTTACCTGCAGATTCTATCTGTATTATGCAGCATTCATTTTCCCATCAATCCTGATCAGACTGTCAGTGTATGCTGATGGAAAGGACCCAGCAACCCATCCCCACATGCTGCTGCCACCTCCATACCTGATGAACCGTGAACTTTCTCTCCAATCGCACTGTAGACACCACCAACTCAAGAGTGATCAATAGCATTACAGTAGCTTCTAAGACAAGTGCCATTCTTGATCAGTAACTAAATGTAAAGGGGCGGCCTGACCTGGGAAGTGTGGCTTATTTTTGTATTTTTTGCGCTTCTGTATGATGGACTTTGAGGTCTGTTCAGTGCATTTGAGATGGTCTTGTACCCTTCTCCAGATCTGTGCTTCTCTCCAATTGTACGTCTGACTTGTTTTGAATTCTCTTTGGTCTTCGTTTTGGTTTGCCCACCATACTACTGGCCCACAGAGAGAAAGTGGGTATTTATTTCCATCAGTGCTTTGAGAACAGGTGATCCACCCATTTCCAAAACAGAGGAAACCAACATTTTGGGTGATTTAGTAAGGTAATACCAAGTTAGCTGTATATTTACAAATCAAAAATAATTTAGATTTTTCCTTTTTTTTTTTTGTTGCCCTTTTTTGAAAGGTTTTTGTTTTGTTTAATTTGCAAATCAGTGGGGAAAATCTTTAATTTAATATACAGTATTATAAATTTAGTCGGGGATGAATGCTTTTTGAAGTCATGGTATGTAGAGAGATGCTGTACTGTACTTAATATTTTGAAGACCTCACTTTGGAATTGTCAAAACCTGAAAAGACTGAACACTCAAGTCAAATGTTTGAAAATTAAAAACACAACAGAATAAACTTTAGTCTGAGATATGAGAACAGGTTATCAGTGAACACCTCGTTGGCTAGTAGACGTTTGTTTAGTTGTGTTTGTCATTCTAGAAGATTGTCTAAAAAGTGATATGTTTACCAATAATAAACTGCATAGTATTCTTAAAATGTTTATGTTTTTAGGAATATTTTACTGTTTAGTTACAGGAGTATCAATGAATAGTAAAAAGGAATGGGGTGTCTGATGAACGGGCCTGGAAGAACCAAAGATGTAATAAACAGTACTGTCGCAACTGCTAAGGATCACCGGAGGAGCAATTCTGGGATTATCTTGACTGATACCGAGAAATATGGAATCTGCATGAAGCTTGTTCCACATTTTAGTATTAGAGGCAGCTCCAGGGTGAGATGGTCAAATGGTGGTAAGCTGTGGCAGCAACCCTAGGACTGGCCCGTGAACAAGGACAGCCGGTGCATTTGCATGTGCTTCAGTAACACAGTTAATCACAGAAACCCTTATTCCAATTAGAGAAATCGGGTTATTGACTTCTGAGAAACCTAATTATCAGAGGTAGATTACGTGGCCATATAAATCCTTAACTGGGTTACTGTTGAGGCCTTTATAGTCTGCGCACCTCTGTTGCACTTTGTCAGCCTACGTTATGGATTTGCTTCGCACACACTTTCAGTGAGAGAGGTCCATCTACAGGCCTCCACAGCTCTGCCATTTAGTAGCTCTGCTGGACCACCAGTTGGACTGTAGGTTTTTGTCACCTCGTTTACTTGACTTGAGTCTGATAACATCCCATCTTAACCACAGTGTAACCAGACTTATCACTGATGTAAAATATAAAGAGAGACAACCTCCTTAATAGAGTGGAGCTATGGAGGTCCGCGGCTACAGTCTAATGCTTGCACCAGCCGTGGGTAGAAGAATCCACAAAATACATTTTCAGAGGCAAATGTACAGGTGATCACATGATGCCTTCTTCTGGCTGAAATAATCTGTTTCAATATTTCATAAATTGCTAAATTCAGGTCGATAAGATGTATGTACAGTGCTAAACTCATTAAAAATATTCATTTTAAAATGTTAAAAGTAATGGGCGTTACTTAAGTAATGAGTAACCAAATGCAATACTTATTTAAATAAAAATACTTGTGTTATTATTCCAGCAGCACTGTGCGTAAGGCAAGAAGCACACACACTCGGTCCTTTGTTGGGCTCAATTGCACAGCCAAGCTGAAGAGTTTGCTGTGTGCAGATCAGTAATAGAAATCTATAAAGTGTTAATTTGACTAAACATATTTATAAATCATAAAAAAATTCACAGGCACTAATTTTCAGATTCACAGAAACCAATGATGTTTAACTGTTTTTTGCACTGTTTAAGTGCTTTGACTAAGGAGAACTCAAGAAGATTACTTACGCATGTTAAATGCAGATTTTTAAGACACCAGGATTCTGCCTGACTGTGAGGGAAGCTGCGAAGTTACAGGAATGGGCCTTCCAGGCTTTGTTGGTATGTAGGTCTCCAGAAATTAAAGTAAGGTACAGTCGGCTCAAAAAAAAAAAAATGGCTTGTGTCCAAAGTGACAGACCACCTGTGGAGGGAGGGTGAGGCCATGGATGGTGACTTTCATATGATCCTGAAGACACTCTGGCAATCCGTTTGACAATTCAACAAGAGTAAATGGGACATTGTTTGGGCAGTTCTCAGCAATGGTGGGAAAACTGCCTCGAACACAGCTTTGATTGAGAGGTCCAAGGAACATTTCTGAGGAACTTAACTCTGCATATACATTCCTTAAATAGGCGAGTACGTTTCTGAAGTTATGGTCTAAACTTTGCATTATGTTATGACAAGGCCCCAGGTGTACAAAATCCTGCCAGAAATGCGGAAAACACTAGATATTGTGGGAGTGTCCTGGTTAAACCACCTCTTTAATGCTGCATGCAAGGTGGAAGTCAGACTGGGATGGTAGTCACCAGGGTGTATTCCAGTTATGAAGGAATTGTATTCTTCAGCTCCTCCAGGAAAGCCAATGCTGGGATATAGGACTACAGACTGCATTAAATAGTAGAACTTCAGATTCAGGATGAGTAATGTGGATTTTGCCATGACCACAGAGTACTGGATCAGCCCTTTCTACTTGCAGGTTCATAGGTTTTGTACAGTTGGAAAAAAAGGCCATAACTAAGTTGTAGTGCTGCCACGCAAATAAAAATGTTCTGCTGTCGATTGGGTTTTGTGGGGATTGTACTTCCCAGAGGTTTCCTTTTTTCATTTTCGGGGAGAAATTTGCATACAGCACACCGTTTAAAGGGAGAGAATACAGCCAAGAAGAAGACAGAGAAAATCGAATGAAGCAGATCAGCATCTGCCTAGGCCATGAGACGATGTCCTGGAGTCCACTAAAGTCCTGACGCTTAGATGGAAGTTGGTAATTCTTTTTTGACTGGTGAATTGGGTGTTCTGCTATTTTCCACGGACTCGCGTGAGCTTCTCAAAGACCTTACTGTTCTTTCTCATGGCCCAGACTGACTGTATAGTTTTTACCATGTAGATTTTTCACTTCCAAGAGTCTGCACCCATTAATACTCTTCGTTTCACCTGCTGCCCACAGGGGCTGGAACTGTGGACTTCCTTATAAGCTCTGGAAGGGGAACTGGGGGAGGGATATTCTTGCCGTATATAGATATTTTTGTATTGTCACATATAAGGGTTATTTTGGGCGGGGGATGCTGATGAAAGGGATTATATCTTTTTTTTGATGCAATATATTTCTCATGTATTTATGGATATTGACCACTAGTCTTTTTGTCTTGGACTATAAATGCTCTGGCATCAGGTTTGACTACACATTTTAAAATGAGGTGTGTACAGGGGGTGATATTCACCTATCCTTTTTATCATCTGCCGCAAAGTATGACAGGTTAGTGTTAACGATTGTCTCGTGTCAGCGTGGTGGGCCTAATTGTTACAAAGTAACACGGATATCTGAGAAGGCATGGTACAAGTGCAAAGCGCAGTAGAATACTTCTCTCTGCAATCCAGTCCCTCAAATTGTTTATTCATACTTGTATATGTAGAATCAAGTAAAGTTTGGTTAAAAAGTGTGGAACTCTGCCAACTTTGTGTCTTCTTTGCCGTTTGTGATTTTATGGAGAGGAAACACTAAAGTGCAGTTCAGGACTGGAGAGTATTCAGTTACGGTTGAATTGAGGGTCGCAGCTCTAGTGCTTGCAGCTATTATTGTCCTTTTGGATGTGACTTTTTACACACACGAGAAAGGTAATATTAATAAGATAGGAAATGGTTTTGCATTAAAAGTGGTTTGGCAATTTAAGAAGCTGAAGCATAAGAGTTCAGGGGCTGCAAATTAAACTTTGTAAACTAACACTGAAAAAATGAGACGTCCCCTAATTTCTCATTTGAAAGTGCCTGTACATTTATTAGATGTTGTACAATTTAATATTCAGGACAGCTGTAAGCACAAGGCAATAGCAGGGTGGTTCCTCAATGCAAGTTTTAGAGTCATGTTAGCCACATATTCATAGCTTTATCTCTGCAAATTGACGTACATTCTCATGAAACTTAACTGAAGAACCAATGTTGTATATCCTCCACAAAACTATAAAGACATTTTGTGCAAATACACTAACCTGGTTTGTGTACAGTACAAAGTTTCTCCTCTTCATCAATTACCACTGTAATAAACCCAGTCGACAAGTTTTCTTCATCTGAAGTAGGATCGACTATAAGAATTGAGCTGGAATAAGAATAACATGTTTAGGAAAATGGAAAAAATATTACAATTACTTTAACCTATTACATGGCCATATGTGTAGGTTATTATAATAAAATCATAACTCATCGTAGTTTGCTTTTAAGACCGATTGCTGGTTTTTATCTGGAAGGTTGCCAGTTCAAATCCCCTCACTGCCAGAAGGGATCATCCTCTGTTGGGCCATGGAGAGAGGCGCATAATCTGAAAATTGCCCTGGGGCATGCTGTACAATGGTTGACCTCGTCATCTGACCTCCAAAGGTCAAGCAAAAAGACAATTTCCCCTTGGGGATTAGTAAAGGATATCAAATCAAAAACTCCGGGGGTTGGGGGGGGGATTAGTTCAAAAGGACTTGTGAAAGTCGTTGTGGAGTATGAAGCGATTGAGATGTCCATCAGCACCTTCAAGTCTGAGGTCAAGGTTCTCACTCAAAAAAGATTGGATTAGTCTCTCCTGGGCTCAGATTTATAAAACTTATATATAAAAGGCTCGAAACATGTGTATGGAACACAAATGTTGGTATCTATAAAAGAAAACTTCACTTTATTAATAATATTAAATTCCGTAGGCTTATTATTCAGTGACTATAAAAATACTAAAATTAATTTTCCTTGTGTCCATAACACATATAGCATAAAGGAAAATAAAATGTTTCTCATAATTACAAGCTATCAGATTGGGTTTTTTTCTGTAAAGTACCTATTTGAAACTAGACTTAATTTTAAAAAAAAAAAAAAAAAAAAAAAAAGGTGTTTTTTTTTCCCTTTAGTGTATCGTAATTCTTGCATCATTATAAATATGGATTACCATTTTAATTATGCAATACTTGTTTCTTACCAAATGACATACAGCAACAAATAACAAACACTGTACAAATCTTTTAAAAAAGCCGCAAATGTATCAAATGTTTGCAAGTTGTTTATCAAGAAGACACAAGACTAACATGCTTAACAGGTTTATAAGTAAAATATGCATTTTGCCATTAAGCTAACATGATCTTTCCAATTGAAAATATAAGCTGTTGAACTTAAAACAAGCTCTCTGTCCAAACTAAAACAGTATTCATTTTAATTAAAGGACAATGTTAAGTTCTAGCTGTCTATCTAAACTCCCAACGATTTCTTTTATGTAAAAGCTAAAATTTCAATCATCTCTCACAAAACAAGCCTCCACTTCCTGACCTTTTTTAAGCTGCAGGAAGTTTAATTTAAAAAAAAAAAAAAAAAAAAACACACCATAAATTTTTATCTAGCTCAACTACCGTAATACCCTGCATAGGAGCACTGAAACTAAATTATCATAAAGCTTAGAAAAGCGGCGGATGAAAAGACCAGTTTTTTGTGATAGGCCTATTTACCGATCAAGTCTTTATTGTGAAGAATGTGGCCAATTAATCGGAGCTACCCTAGTATTAGGCCTCAGAAGTTATGAATGTGCTGTACAGACTTAGTTTTAGTTCCCTTTTAAGAGGGTCAATTCCACAAATTTGCACTGAAGATCTTGTTTGTTTTTTTTTTGTCAGTTAACTGATGTCACTTCTCAGGATTAGAAACCGAAGCACAGTAAAACCATGGACAGGATTTGCTTTCAGCGTATACAAAGTTTTAAATTTCATGCCCTAAAAACTATTTATAACCTAACAGTTTGATACAACGTGGCTTGTTTAGCACGGTCTGAAGGCTGTGCAAATGGTCATATACAAAGGAAACAAGTTTTACAGACTAGTCCGAATTTTTTGTCCATCATGATGACTGGCTAATGAGCCAATTTAGACTTTCAAGACATCTCCTCTTCAGCACTATGTGCTTAATTTGCCCCTGCCATAGAATGACAGACTGCCCAAAATCAGGAAACACCTCTTCATATGTGGGTTTTAGCAATTGTTGACTTTATTGCAACAGGAACCTACCACAAGCAACTGGCTGACAGGTCAGGAGTATCTCAGTCTTTGCTTTGTCATGCCCATTGTGCTGGAAGCCATAAAATGGCAGACAAGGTTCTACATTCGGTTTCTGTACTGTTTGGTATGCCAACACAAAAAGGAAATGTGTAGCACTCTTTGATTTTTCCAAACATAATTGTGGTAATTGTAAGCACTCATATTGCAATATGTGCAACTAGTGAGAATGACACTGCTTTTATTAATTGTTAGCTGTGACACATCATTAAACGCACAAGTCATCTGTCATGCCAAGATGAGGCTGACAAAAGTTGTGGCTTGGTTGGCTGGGTCAACCCAAGAATCATTTATTTTGAGGCAAATTAGCGTCAATCAAATGATTTGCTGTACGTGATGGCAGGCTTGTTGGCAAATTAACAGGCTGAACTGTCAGTGTTTCAAAAGCAATCATGTAATGTAAAGTGATAAAGGCTACCCACTCAGATGCTGGTATCTTACCCACAGTTCAGAGGAGTGGCACATCACTGGAGTACAGAGAGCAGCATAGAACTCCTCAAATCCAATTGCCAGCAGTCAGATGTGTCAAGTGGGAAGCTGCTTTACCAGTCAATGAATGTCTACAGCAGGGGTGTCCAACTCCGGTCCTGGTGGGCCGCAGTGGCTGAAGGTTTCCATTCTAACCTTTTTCCTAATCAACAAGCAGATTTCACTGCTAAATAATTACTTTTCCTTCCTTTTAATAACCCTGTTTAAGTATTCGGGCCTGTGAATTGTTTTGTTTCTTCACTAAATGGCAGCCAAACAAATGAGATGTGAAACAAGCCAAGATGACCGGCTAAATTGGAACATCAAACTTCAACCAATTTTACTCCTACCAGTTCCTTAATGAGAAGCCAATTCTTGCTGTTAATTAAAGCAGTTATTGAATATCATGACTTGTTGCTGCTCTCATTCTGCCACAGCTGATTTCCTGTTTTTTTCTAAGACTACCATCAGGATCTTGTGGTGACCGAGCAGACCAACATGACCAAGACCTTCACATTTTATATTTTTGGGTTAGCTGGTCATGTGGCGGCTTGTTTTGTGTCTCAGTATTGTTTGGCTGCTCATTAAGGAAAAAGAAACAACTAAGGGGACTGAATACATCAATTAAAATGAAGGCAATCAAGTTAATCAGCAGCAAAAACAGCTCACTAATTAAGAAGATGGTTAGAGTGATGGAAAAAAGGAATGTGAGATTGACGGGGGGATTGGAGCGGCAGCAGTTGTTCTGCGGGCACTGTACTGGTCTGAGGTGGTGAACAAGAGCCTAGTCCGAAGACAGAACACTCACGTTTGCCGTTTTTACCTCTGGTCATGAACTGTGGGTAATGACTGAAAAAGTGAGACTGCACATAAATGTAGCAGAAATGAAGTTTCTTCGTAGGGTAGCTGAGCTGACACTCTGTGACAAGGCAAGAAGCTCAGCGATTAAGGGGAGCTTTAGAGTAGATTTGCTGCTCCTTTGAAATGAGAGGTGCTAGTTGGGGTGGATGCCTCTCCTAGACGGCTCCTTCCAGAGCTGCTCCGGGTAAATCCCACTAGGTGGAGACCCTACAGCACACCCAGGACATACTGGAGGGGTAATACATCTCAGTTCGATTGGGAACACCTGAGAAATCCCCAGGAAGAGCTGGAATGTTGAGCTGCAACAGGGAAGTCTGGGCTGACCTGCTTGGCTGGCGGCTGTCACAACCCTGACCAGGAAAAGCAGTTTCAGAAAATGAGAGGAGAATAGACTAAAATACTGTAATGCTCAAGAATTGGATTTTGTGACGTTTCCCTCAACAGCTTAATAATATATTTATCAAACATCATTAATTATCAGAAATTTTGATGCTCAATTTTAAAAAATAAAATGCAATTTTGAAAATGTTACACTTTTAATTCATTATTCAATAAAACGTTACTCTACCTGTAAAACACCCAACAGAGAAGGTCAATGGAATTCTAAAGTTTAGTGAATTTTTTTTTTGTCTTTTTTTACTCACAACACATTACATTACACAACAAGATTACATCTTGCCTGAGTTGCCTCAAAAGCTTGCATATTGTAATCTTTTTAGTTAGCCAATAAAAGGTGTCATTTTGCTTGGCTTTTCTCTACATTCATAATGGCTAACATGGTACAACACCCTAGTACTACTTTACTCACAACAAAAATGTAACTTAGTCAAGACAAGCATTAGATCTTCCTTTTTCTATTTAAAGACTTTGTCATTTTATCCAGAACCATTTCATTTTGGTGTATATATAATTTTTTTTAAAGCAGCAGCTGGCAAGTCTTATTTAATATGTTTAGTAATATTTTACATACTTGTCAAATACTGCAAAAGAAGCAGCAACTGGATGCTTTACAATATTTAAATGTCTCTTCTTTTTCATATTAACTTCTGCAAGGCCTGTCTGTTCATTTATGTGTACCTCTGGCAGCTGCACTATAAAAACAAAACAATAAAAGAGAGATTATTTTTTCTTCTTTCAGAGTCATGGAAAAAGATCCCATTTCTTCAATGCACTACTGGTTAAATGATCACTGGCTTTAGGACAGCAATGTGAGCAGCTACACTTTACATGCAAGAAATGTGTGAATAATTCTAATTACTTCCTCTTGTGTTTTATTAGCATTGTATTCATTTACTTTCCAGAAATCTTTGCAGTTCTATTACTGTAAAACTAAACAATTGAGCTAAAACATTTAACAGATTTAATTTACATAAAATGTATATAAAAAAAAAGTTTTTACCATTTTTGATAGATGCTAGTAAAGCTATTATGCAAGCATCCAAAATATTTCCATCGTAATCAAGGCAAATCATGTCACAGTAAAGGACCCAGGAAAGCTAAAAAAAACAAGCAAGTACACATGAATAATTAAACAAATATATGGAAGTCATCATCATTCAGTTTCCTTTTTTTGTAGAAAACATCAGCATTCATATCTTGAGGGAAGTCTAATAAACACATCAATACATTTTTATCTTTTCTTAATCCATATTATTTCTTGCCTTAAGTTTTACTCTTTTAAAAAAATAAATAAATAAAAGAAATAAAAGATAGTTCCAGTGTGGTACTGAGGTGTCACCCACTGCACTCAGGTCCCAATCAAAGGTGGTTCATCATATCATCATATGCTCCCAACCTTACACTGATGGCTACAATGATCAATATTTTAAATTAAAAGAAATGTTATCTTTTTTAATATTCCAGATATACAGTCATATGAAAAGGTTTGGGAACCCCTCTTAATTTTTTGGATTTTTGTTCATCATTGGCTGAGCTTTCAAAGTAGCAACTTCCTTTTAATATATGACATGCCTTATGGAAACAGTAGTATTTCAGCAGTGACATTAAGTTTATTGGATTAACAGAAAATATGCAATATGCATCATAAAATTAGACAGGTGCATACATTTGGGCACCCCAACAGAGATATTACATCAATACAGTACTTAGTTGAGCCTCCTTTTGCAAATATAACAGCCTCGAGACGCTGTCCTCCTATAGCCTTTGATGATTGTCTGGATTCTGGATGGAGGTATTTCTGACCATTCTTCCATACAAAATCTCTCCAGTTAAATTTGATGTCTGCTGAGCATGGACAGCCTGCTTCAAATCATCCCATAGATTTTCAATGATATTCAAGTCGGGGGACTGTGACGGCCATTCCAAAACATCGGACTTCTCCCTCTGCATGAATGCCTTTGTAGATTTCAAACTGTGTTTTGGGTCATGGTCTTGTTGGAATATCCAACCCCTGTGTAACTTCAACTTTGTGACTGATGCTTGAACATTATCCTGAAGAATTTGTTGATACTGGGTTGAATTCATCCAACCCTTGACTTTAACAAGGGCCCCAGTCCCTGAACTAGCCCCACAGCATGATGGACCCTCCACCAAATTTGACAGTAGGTAACAGGTGTTTTTCTTGGAATGCAGTGTTCTTCTTGCAAAGCGCATTTTGTTCTGACCAAATAACTCAATTTTTGTCTCATCAATTCAAAGCACTTTGTTCCAAAATGAATCTGGCTTGTCTAAATGAGCATTTGCATACAACAAGCGACTCAGAAGGGCTTCTTTCTCATCACCCTGCCATACAGATGTTCTTTGTTCAAATTGCACTGAATTGTAGAACGATGTACAGATACACCATCTGCAGCAAGATGTTCTTGCAGGTCTTTGGAGGTGATCTGTGGGTTGCCTGTACCCATTCTCACAATCCCACGCATATGCCCCTCCTGTATTTTTCTTAGCCTGCCAGACCTGAGGTTTAACCTCAGGTTAATTTTACCTGTGGCCTTCCATTTCTTGATTACGTTCCTTACAGTTGAAACTGACAGTTTAAACCTCTGAGGTAACTTTTTATAGCCTTCCCCTAAACCATGACACTGAACAATCTTTGTTTTCAGACCTTTTGAGAGTTGCTTTGAGGACCCCATGCTGTCTGTCACTCTTCAGACGAGAGTCAAAGGGAAGCACAACTTGCAATTGACCACCTTAAATACCTTTTCTAATGATTGGACACACCTGTCTATGAAGTTCAAGACTTAACGAGCTAATCCAACCAATTTGGTGTTTCAAGTAATCAGTATTGAGCAGTTACATGCATTCAAATCAGCAAAATTACAAGGGGACCCACATTTTTGCACAGCCAGTTTTTCACATTTGATTCAATTTCATACAACTAAATACTGCTTCACTAAAAATCTTTGTTCGGAAAACACCCCAGTATTCAGATGTTCCTAGGAAATGAAAGACTTTTTTGTTTAAAGTAGAGTAAATTATTATGCCGGCTGAGAGGGGTTCCCAAACTTTTTCATATGACTGTATACTAAGGTGTTGTACCGTGTTAGCCATTATGAATGTAGAGAAAAGCCAAGCAAAATGACACCTTTTATTGGCTAACTAAAAAGATTACAATATGCAAGCTTTCGAGGCAACTCAGGCCCCTTCTTCAGGCAAGATGTAATTATAAATATGACTGTATATAAATGTATAATTTGATACAAATGGCAAGAATAAAATAAATTAAAAAAAGATCTGCAAAACATCACAGTAAGACAAAGATTATTTTTTGGCAATTTGGTAAATAACAAATTTCATTATTAACAAAAACTTACATAAAATGAAGCCAACAACAGGGGATAAAAAAACATCACTTTTTGAAGGAAAGGGTTGCTTGTACCAGGCAAACATTTACAATTCATTCCTCCGTGTGTAATATCCATATCACATCCAAATATGTTACAAAAGTAGCCATGTCGCATTTGTAAGTTTATTTCTAAAACTTTTTTGTGGGTGACTGGTTTAATTTGAGGCCAATGTCAGAGAAACAGGTTCTTTATTGTTGTACACCATACATCTCATACTGGTATTACTAACACGGTCAAGTCAGAATATATTTCACAAATTGCAGCCTTTTATATTTAGCTGCATTCCATGAAATAAACAGCATTAAAACATATAGTGCCAAAGTCATCTGTAAGGTTTTAATTCCCCGCCCCCAACTCTCTTTAAAAAGTTAAGCATGTCAAGATGTTTGGACCAATCACTGTCACATTTAGTAATTAAAATCAGTACCACTGGTAGATTATAAATAGCTTAAATTTAACTTAAATTTCTTTTGTTAGTCTAAAGCAAACGTGCGCTACTTTAAAAAAAAAAAAAAAATGTAGTGATGGTCAAGAGACATTATTAATGTCATGTTTTCATGGCATACGGAGATCAAAAACTTCCTGATACGGTGTGTTTCAATGTAAAGTCATCTTAAACAGCAGCAAACAATATCAAATCATACCTCAAAACTGCCTGTGTCACATAATTCAAATATCAGGTATCCAGGCATATTTTGTTAAGCAAACCAATTACAGAGAAGTGTGCTCAGATGTTACTGAGCTTTTCAACTGAAGACCTAACTCTCCCTTAATTCACCAATTGCTAAGCCACAACAGCTGTATTTTAGGTTTTTCAACTAAAAGACTGTTGTTGAGATTTACAAATACGTATCCAATTTGCAAGGTTTTCAATAATTTTTCTTTCAGTTTCAACCTTTAATTTTAAACTTGTTATAGAGCAAAGAGAGAGCACAGTAATCAATAACTGTGCTATTATTAAGTAGAATCAGTGACCAATTAATGAGTGGGAAGTTAGGCATCTAATTCACTAGCTCTCTATTAGGTACAAGAACATTTTCACCCAAAATAAAATACATGTATTTGGGAAATATTAAGCATGCCGCTGGATGCCTAGCATTCGAATTATACAACAAGAGTAACTTGACTTCTTTCATTAATGTTTTTATAGTGGATGCAGTTGTTCAAGTTCAGTTTCCATTGCAGTCAACAAGTGTATTATCGCTTCACAATTTTATTAGCTATCACTACAAACACGGGGTAAGTAACAGATTAAAAATATCTAATTTTGGGTAGAGTATTCTAAAACAAAACAAAAAAAAAAATCAATCATCAAACCAGAGTAAAAACATACAGTAGACGTAGTCTATATAGTAATAACTCTGCAAGTACTGTAGCAGAGTACAAGAACAGGAGTTTTTAGAGGTGATCAGTGACTGTTTTTACACACAATCAACATGAGGGGAAGCCTGTCTGGATTTAGTATTTTGTAATAATCAGGATAGAATTGAGGGTGTAGAGGTGATTGAACCACTAGGTCAAGTGGCCATAATATAATACAGTTAAAGTGTTTTGAAAGAGTATGGGTGCAAAGACTAAAACTGTTACATTTAAGTTTGGTAAGAAATTTTGATCAGATGCATCAAAATCTAAGTGGATAAACTGGGATCAGCTTTTAAGTGTGGAGACAGTAGAGGAGCAGTGGAACAGGTTTAAAAATGTTTTATTTGTAATGCAGGACAGGTTCATACCTAAATTTTGAATTAGTAGGAAATTTAAAAAACCTCTGCAGTGGGTTAATAAAGAGTTTAAAAAAAAAAGCTTCAAAGGAAAAAAACAGCTGTACAAGGCATAAGACTAATAACTCCAAAGTGAATCATAGGGTGGATGAGAACATGAGGGCAACTATTAAGAAGGAAATTAGGGAGGCTAAAAGACAGTTGGAGAGGAATATAGTAGATAAGGTGAAAGACGACCCTAAGAGATTCTTTCAGTATTTTAGTAGTAAAGAACCATCAATGAGGAGGTCAAGTGCATCAGGAATAGTAAATAGCGAACACTCTAAACTTTTTTCTGAGGTCTTCACATGTGAGGAAGTGGATAACCTCCCAGCGCCAACAAGGACTACTAAGGAGGTACCGAGTGATTTGGAAATTGTAGAGGGAGAAGTACTGCTCAGATTAAATAAGGTGAAATCAAACAAATCACCAGGACCAGATAATATTTACCCTTGAGTTCTAAGGAGTTTATGCAGTACATATATATAAACACTGGATACATTTCTAGGAAGCCACAGCGCACTGGGGAGATTCCAAAGGTCTGGGACATGTCAAATATTACCCCGTATATAAAAAAGGGTGACAAGGCAGAGCCAAGCAACTATAGGTCTGTAAGCCTAACACGCATCACATGAAATTAATGGAAGATATTATTAAGGATAAGATTGAGCAGCACATGGCAAGAACAGGAGCTTTAGTGAATAGACAGCATGGGTTGAGAAGACGGAGTTCATATTTTACTAACTTAATGGAATTCTATGAGGAAGCAACAAAAGGATACAATCAAAGTGGAGCATATGATATTATTTATCTTGACTTTCAGGAAGCATTTAACACTAGAATTACCAAGGCCTAAAAACTTGTATATCCGGCCCCACCTTAAATCCCTTTGCACTTCTCCATCTGCGTCTTTTGTCTTGCAAATGTGCCGATCAAGACAAGCAGCCAGCAGCCTACTATTCCATCCCCCCCACTGCCACCAAACGGGCACAAAGTTCTCCCTGTTCCAGCCTTGATTATCTGAGAGTGAAGTGCTGGGAGTTTTAGAATGGAAATAATAGATCGTTATTTGGAACACATGCATTTCATGTGTGTTCCGTTTCTACAATAATCTGTGTAAACGCATCGTTAAAACAGAAACATTTTTCATATTTTAGTAATAAATGACAAAAATGTAGACATAAACTATCTTCTTTTTTTGGCTGCTCCCATTAGGGGTTGCCACAGCGGATCATCTTCTTCCATATCTTTCTGTCCTCTGCTTCTTGTTCTTTTACACCAATCACCTGCATGTCCTCTCTCACCAAATCCATAAACCTTCACTTAGGCCTTTTTCTTTTCCTCTTCCCTGGCAACTCTATCATTAGCATCCTTCTCCCAATATACCCAGCATCTACCCTCTGCACATGTCCAACCAACGCAATCTCGCCTCTCTGACTTTGTCTCTCAATCGTCCAACTTGAGCTGACCCTCTAATGTATTCATTTCTAATCCTATCCATCCTCGTCACACCCAGTGCAAATCTTTGCATCTTTAACTCTGCCACCTCCAGCTCGGTCTCCTGCTTCAACCCATATAACATTGCTGATCTCACTACTGTCCTATAGACCTTCCCTTTGACTGTTGCTGATACCCGTCTGTCACAAAATACTCCTGACACTCTTCTCCACGCATTCCACCCTGCCTGCACTCTCTTTTTGACCTCTCTTTCACAATCCCCATTACTCTGTACTGTTGATCCCAAGTATTTAAATTCATTCACCTTTGCCAACTCTTCCCCCTGAATCCTCACCATTCCACTGACCTCTTGTTCATGTATTCTGTCTTGTTCCTACTGACCTTCATTCTTTCCTCTCTAGAGCATATCTCCACCTCTCCAGGGTCTCCTCAACCTGCTCCCTACTATCGCTACAGATCACAATGTCATCAGCAAACATCATAGTCCATGGGGACTCCTGTCTAATCTCTGCCAGCCTGTCCATCACCATTGCAAATAAGAAAAGGCTCAGAGCCGATCCCTGATGTAATCCCACCTCCAACTTGAATGCATCTGTCACTCCTACTGCAGACCTCACCACTGTCACACTTCCCTTGTACATATCCTGTACAACTCTTACGTACTTCTCTGCCACTCCCGACTTCCTTATACAGTACCACAGCTCCTCTCGAGGCACCCTGTCATATGCTTTCTCCAGGTCCACAAAGACGCAATGCAGCACCTTCTGGCCTTCTCTAAACTTCTCCATCAACATCCTCAGAGCAAACATTGCATCTGTGGTGGTCTTTCTTGGCATGAAACCATTACTAATCATCACCTCACTGCTTAACCTAGCTTCCACTACGCTTTCCCATAACTTAATGCTGTGGCTCATCAATTGTATTCCCCTGTAGTTTCTGCAGTCCTGCACATCCCCCTTATTCTTAAATATCGGCACCAGTACACTTCTTCTCCACTCCTCAGGCATCCTCTCACTTTCCAAGATTCCATTAAACAATCTGGTTGAGAACTCCACTGCCATCTCTCCTAAACACCTCCATGCTTCCATAGATATGTCATCTGGACTAACGGCCTTTCCATTTTTCATCCTCTTCAAAGCAGTCCTTATTTCCTCCTTGCTAATCCACTGCACTTCCTGATTCACTATCTCCACATCACCCAACCTCTTCTCTCTCTCGATCTCTTCATTCATCAGCCTATCAAAGTACTCTTTCCATCTGCTCAACACACTCTCCTCATTTGTGAGTACATTTCCATCTTTCTCCTGTACCACCATAACTTGCTGCACATCTTTCCCAGCTCACTCCCTCTGTCTAGCCAATCGGTACAGGTCCTTTTCTCCCTCCTTAGTGTCCACCCTCTCATACAACTCATTATACACCTTTTCTTTAGCCTTTGCCACCTCTCTCTTCACCTTGCGCCTTATCTCCTTGTACTCTTGTCTACTTTCTGCATCTCTCGGACTATCCCACTTCTCCTTTGCCATCCTCTTCCTCTGTATACTCTCCTGTACTTCCTCATTCCACCACCAGGTTTCCTTTTCCTCCTCCTTGATGTCACGCCAAGCACCCTTCTTGCTGTCACCCTTACTACATCTGCTGTAGTTTCCCAGCTGTCTGGTAACTCTTCACTGCCACCCAGTGCCTGTCTCACCTCCTCCCTAAACTCAACCTTGCAGTCTTCTTTTTTCAACTTCCACCATTTGATCCTCTACCCTCACTCTCTTCCTCTTTTTGATCTCCAAAATAAGCAGCATAGGATGGTGGTCTGTAGGATTAACTACACTTTCCCACCACTTTGCAGTCTTCAATCTCCTTCAGATCAAGTCTTCTGCAAATGATGTAATCTACCTGTGTGCATCTTCCTCCACTCTTGTACATAACCCTATGTTCCTCCTACTTCTTAAAATACATATTCACCACAGTCATGTCCATCCTTTTGGCAAAATCTACTATCTTCTGACCTTCTTCATTCATATCCTTGACACCATACCTACCCATCACCTCCTCGTCTCCACTGTTCCCTTCACCAACATGCCCAATGAAATCCGCTCCAATCACCACTTTCTGTCCCTTGGGTACACTGTTCATCACTTCATCCAACTCACTCCAAAAATCTTTTCTCTCACCCATTGCACACCCAACTTGCGGGGCATATGCACTAACAACATTCATCATCACACCTCCAATTTCCAGCTTCATAATCATTACTCTGCCTGACACTCTTTTCACCTCCAAAACACTCTTAACATACTGTTCCTTCAGAATAACCCCTACTCCATTTCTCCTCCCATCCACACCATGATAGAACAATTTGAATCCACCTCCAATCCACCTGGCCTTACTCCTTTTCCATTTAGTCTCTTGCACACACAATATATCAGCCTTCCTTCTCTCCATCATATCTGATAACTCTCTCCCCTTACCAGTCATACTGTCCTACCCTCAGTTCCACTGTCTTTACTTTCCTCATCTCCTCCTGCCTCCGGACACATCTCCCCCCTCTTCTTCTTTGGCCAACAGTAGCCCAATTTCCACCAGCACCCTGTTGGCTAACAGTACTGGTGGCAGTCGTCATTAACCCGGGGCTCGACTGATCCATTATGGAAATTTATATTGTTGTCCGCATATTGATTTGACAAAATTTTACACTAGATGCCCTTCCTGACATAACACTCCCCATTTATCTGGGCTTGGGACCGGCATGAAGTAACACACTGGTTTGTGAATCCCCTAACTATATAATGCGTAAAGCCTGAAGTCCAAAGGTCAAATAAACACTTTCAGAAAAGGTTCAAGGATAATGCAACAGCTTCTGTGGTGCAGTGGTAAGAATTGTTGACTTGTAATCAAGAGTCCACCGGTTCGACGCCAACTCCTATATTTACCGTTTTGAGTAGTGAGCTGCTGTTATCTATACTAATAAAAGACAAAGCCCTCACTGACTGACTTACTCACTCACTCATCACTAATTCTCCAACTTCCCGTGTAGGTGGAAGGCTGAAATTTTGCAGGCTCATTCCTTAGAGCTTACTTACAAAAGTTAGGCAGGTTTCATTTAGAAATTCTACGCGTAACGGTCATAACTGGAACCTACTTTCATCCATATACTGTATACAGCCATAGCCTGCAGCTCGGTTGCCGTGTGAGGCGGAGTTACGTCTCACATCATCACGCCTCCCACGTAATTCTGAACAATATTATTTGCCAGACACAGACCAGATTTCAAGACCACGAAAAAAATGATGTTTGTCACGCTCCTCGACCCCCAGAAGTTTCGGGAATACAAGAAAAATTTCCCGCATGCAGCCTTCTCCAGTTTAACACAGAGCCACGGAGGACTTTTTGATCTGTCTCGGCTAAAAACAGAACTGACTGTAATGTATGCCATGGATGATTTTTCAGGAAAATCTTCCACTGATCTCCTCGACTTCCTTCATCAGAAAAATCTGAATGAGAGCATGGGGCAGCTGTACACATTGGTATATTTTGTGGTGACCATTCCCATGTCCACTGCTTATGTCGAGCAGACATTTTCAGCCCTAAAGCGAATTAAAACTTATGGCAGAAATACGACAGGGCAGGTTCGACTTTCAGCATTAGCTTTGATGGCGATATAAAGGGACTTTTTCATGGAACTGAAGCGCACGGATAATCCGTACGACAGAGTAATTGAACTGTTTTTGAGGAAAGAGAGGATGGATTTTGTTTACAAATAATCCGAATTTTTGGTGAGTAAAATGTTGCGATTTTCCTAAATAATATTGCAAGTTTATGAGTTATTATTGATATTTTTTATGTGTGTCGTGGCTGTAGCTGCAGTAGAAAGGAACTTGTTCACCCCTGGTTTGTCTGTTCAATAAAGGCATTTATTGTGGCTACAGGAGTTATCTATTTGCGATGCAGCGGCTCTTTATACTGTATTTCTGCATATTAAGATGGTTTTTATAACCATAAATTAGTTTTTGAGGGGCGGGTTGATTCAGACGGAGCACTACTGAAGGCCTAGGTGTGAAATGCACGGTCCACCACTGATATTTACATATCTCAGATGATACGTAAATTTGATGAACATTACAACCTGAAAATAAACTAAACTGTAGTGAGGTTCAGATTATACTTCTCCCAGTGCGTCTCTCTAAATCCTCCGTGCGGGAACATTATCATAAAGCTTAACAATCTTATTGTTACACCTTATACGTGCACCCAACCGTCCTTATTACGAAGTCTTCCTTGCTTTACCGTTGGCTGCTTCTTTACATTCACCTTCCTTGCTCTTTATTTAAATAGTTTTCCTTCTCACTTTTCCACTCCTTCGCTGTCTTCTCCCTTTTCGTTCAAAATACGCGCCTCCTTCCCTTTTTACAGTCAGCTCCCCTTATGTCATGCCATGGTACATTTAGCACAAGTTAATACCGGGAATGCCTGTTGAACATCTTACATTCACGATTAGCGATTTTCGTAGTGAACACTTTGATGAATGAAACCGGTTATCTTTACAATGGTTGACAAACACGGAATGTAACTTCAAATCAACACATCCTCCAAATACGAACCTGATTGAAAGAAATAATGATAATCAAATTCTTGATGACAGCAACACTCATAACAGTGACAAAACAATTACATTGACAATCAGGTTATTTTTAAAATGTTTCCTTTTCTTTTTCATAACTTCTTTAACACACTACTTCTCCGCTGCAAAGCGTGGGTATTTTGCTAGTTGTTAATATTATACAATAAAAACAAACTTTTGACTTGTGTCTATATCAGCCAGTTATAAATTTATAGTATTTGTAAAAGTTAGCGTTTTTTTTTCTCCCCACTTTTACTCTCTCAGTCACGATCACGATACATACTAACCCCCCCAAACCCCTTGGGATCTGACGCTGTTAGTTTTTATTTGAAACTGGGAAAAACTGTACATGTGAGTGGTGTTTTGAGACAATCAACTGGAATTTCTCTAATCTGGAGGGATAAAAGCTGACACACAAACACTGGTGAATCTGCCTTCTTCGTATCTCACTGTCACTTGATTTTTTTTTTTTCATTCAGTTTTATTGATGTCAAAGCCACATAAAAAACATACATAGGTATACAGTAATCCCTCCTCGATCGCGGGGGTTGCGTTCCAGAACCACCCGCGATAGATGAAAATCCGCGAAGTAGAAACCATATGTTTGTATGGTTATTTTTATATATTTTAAGCCCTTATAAACTCTCTCACACTGTTAACATTATTAGAGCCCTCTAGACATGAAATAACACCCTTTAGTCAAAAGTTTTAACTGTGCTCCATGACAAGACAGAGATGACAGTTCTTTCTCACAATTAAAAGAATGCAAACATATCTTCTCTTCAGGAGCAGAGAATTTCAGAGAGAGAGAGAGAGAGAGCTCGCTCGCAAAGAAAAGCAAACAATCAAAAAATCAATACGTGCTTCTGTGCTTTTAAGTATGTCCCACCACATAAAGCGGCATTTTTTAGAGGAGCGTCCGTATCTTTATCTTCTAAGTAAACAGCCTCTATGCAAACAGCCCCTCTGCTCACATCTCCTCCGTCAGGCGCAGAGAACGTCAGAGAGAGAGAGAGAGAGAGCGAGATTAAAGCAAACAATCAAAAAATCAATAAGTGTGCTTTTGGAAGCACCGTGATAAAGCGGCATTTCTTAGAGGTGCGTCCAGGCAAACAGCTTCTGTGCAAACAGCACCTCTGCTCACACCCCCTCCGTCAGGCGCAGAGAATGTCAGAAGAGATAGAGGCAGAGACAAGCAAACAATCAAGCACTGCGCAGAAAGCATATCTTATAGCATTGAGGAGTTTTAGTTAATATGTAATACATGCTCTGATTGGGTAGCTTCTAAGCCATCCGCCAATAGCGTCCCTTGTATGAAATCAACTGGGCAAACAAACTGAGGAAGCATGTACCATAAATTAAAAGACCCATTGTCCGCAGAAATCCGCGAACCAGCGAAAAATCCGTCATATATATTTAGATATGCTTACATTTAAAATCCGCGATAGAATGAAGCCGCGAAAGTCGGAGCGCGATATAGCGAGGGATTACTGTATATGATATTTTGAATTATTCATTTTATGACCTGTATTGTACATTTTGGAAAACATTATGGCACTAATGTAACATCATTCATATTCATTCACATACCATCTTGCGGATGTAATCAGTGACCACGTTTTTATTTTGCCCAGTCTTCACATTTTGGTGCATGGTGGTGTTTCTTTTGTACTCCAAGACATGCAGAGGAAAGAAAGTTCCTCTGCATGGTGCGCAATGAACACTCTTCTTTTCTCAGTGGACCCCGTACATGCCTTGCACCGTAAATGCGCGTTGATCACCGCCAGGTCAAGCTTGTTATATAGCAGAAGCAACCGGCCACCCGTATGTTCCTACTCGCATTGAATAAGCTCATGCCCTCTGGTGCATGATGTCATCGCAGCACCGGGTAAAAAAAGAAAGAGACAAATATATGTAACATTTTGAAGAAATCATTTTATGACCTGAATAGTACCAATCAGAAAACATCGCACTAATGCAATATTTTTTGAAAACGAACTGATCGGGTGTAAATTTTTCTCCCTCCCCTCCTGATCTGCCCCTAAATAACAATGCCAGCATAAATTCACACCCGATCTGATGCTGTATTACATGTAGGAAGTAAAACTTTTTGGTTAGATTACACACAGTGGGAGTTCTAAAAATTGAAAGTAAACCTTATGAGAAGGATTTAGGAGTCTAAATGTACTCTATGCTATCAACTTCCAGATGGTGTTCAGAAGCCATTAAGAAGGCTAATAAAACATTAGGTTATATAGTGCCCTGATGGGTAGAGTACAAATCCAAGGAGGTTCTGCTGAAGCTTTATAATGCACTGGTGTGGCCTCATCTGGAGTATTGTGTACAGTGTTGGTCTCCAGGCTACAAAAAGGACATAGCTGCGCCAGAAAAGGCCCAGAGAAGAGCAACCTAGCCGATTCCAGGACTACAGGGGATGAGCTATGAGGAAAGATTAAAAGAGCTGTGCCTTTTCAGTTTAAGCAGAAGAAAATAAAAAGGTGACATAACTGAAGTTTTTAAAATTATGAAGGGAATTAACCAGTGAATTGAGACTGTTACTTTAAAACGAATTTATCAAAAACACAGGGACACAACTGGAAACTTGTTAAGGGTAAATTTCGCACAAGCAGTAGGAGGTTTTTCTTTCAACTGAGAACCATAAACACTTAGAATAAGCTACCAAGTACTGTTATGTGGCAGACAGTAGGTCTTCAGGGGCTTTCAAAATTACTTTTTTTTTTTTTTTAAGAAGAATTGAGTGGATAGGACTGGCTAGCTTTGTTGGGGTGAATGGCTTGTTCTCGTCTACAGTGTTCTAATGTTCTAGACTACTGTAATGCAATCCAGCAACATAAAAAGGTAAGGAATTTATTAAGTTTGTGTCATTTGTTTGGGAAGAAGATGCCTTATAACTTTGCTAAAAATGCTTCATAAAGGAGCAAAGTACTTTGTAAAAAACACAAATATTCATTTTCACACTATTCTGTTTTCATTACACACGTAGCACAGAATTTAGTTGTTGGACTCTAAATTGTCTCATTATAAGTGAGCGTGGATGCAGGTTGCATGCAACTCTGCCCTACAATGAACAGGCTCCTTTTACTCACTTTTGCTGGGAAAAGCACTGGCTCCCCACAACCCTGAACTGTATAAACATTAGAAAATAGTTGATAGATTTATCTTCAAATCAGTGTTAATGAAAGCTTGTATAGAATGTAAAAGGAAAAACTTAATACAGGGTCACATTTGAGCTGGAGAAACAAACCCTGGACAGGACGCTATTCCCATTCAGGGTGAACACGCTTCACCAATTCAGATAACCTTCATGTCTTAGGACAGTGAGAGAAAACTGCGCCAAGAACTCTGGTCTCCTTAATCCAAGGCAGCAGTGCTACCACTGCACCTCTGTACTACCCAAAATTCAAATGAGAGGGCAAAAACAGAAACTTTAAAACCACTTACCTTTCCTTTTTCAATACAAAGATCTTCTCTTTGTAGCATTTCTGAACTGTAAACAAAGCAAAAAATTATTGGTCCATAAGGAATGTACCCCAAGTATAACTTTAGAATCAATGTTATTTTGTTAATGGCAGCAGTGTTACCTCATTTACATTTTTAAACATATTCAGAATTTAACAGGATTTTTCCAAGCAAGCCTGAATATTTTTGGTCAAAATGCATAATGTAAAAAGTGAATTACAGACTTGAAGTCCCCCAAGGTGAAAGGTTCCTAGCTGCATGCATGCAAACAGACCTTTCTCCCATAGCCAACTCTTAAACTTAACTTAGGAATTTGACCTAGCACCCTCCAGCGTTATGTAATATTGCCTATCTGAAGGTCCTCAGTATATTGTTTGTCATGATACTAGATTTCGGGTCGTTTTGTTTATGCCTGCCTATTCTTTCAAACACCGCTAGTACAGTGGTTATGGATGACCAGTTTTCAGGAGCCTTGTGTGAATGGTGTATAGGCACAAAAATGTTGTGTACGCCCTATATTGAGATGCATAAAATCTACTGTAAACTTGGTGTAATACCACACAAATTTTCATGGCAGCCTCAGACCATGCATACACACGTTTCTGCTTGGTTTTGTAAATAGGTGGCACCCAGCATCGAAGCAGTGTTACTGGTTCTATGTGATTTCCCTTTCTGTTTAATATTCGCATCCATGATGTGGGCTTTATCACATACACCAAAATTAATAGAGTATCGTTTACAAATTTAAGGCACTTGATTGCAATCAATCCATAACAATATAATGGTGGATGGAATGGCCAAACTATTCCAACTACCATGGCTACTTTTGCGTTGTTAGAAGACATGGCAAATGTAATAATTAAAAGACAGCGCATATTTACAAATCACACTGTCTTCTTGTCCCATGATTATGACTGGCTTCTAGGTAGATTTAGATTTCTAAGAGCTATCTCCTTGATGTTGGGTGCTGTTAGAATTTTAGGATGCATTAAAGTAAATGCAATAAAGTATGTAAATTACATTTTACAAATCAATTGTTAACTTCATTTAAATAATGTATGCTGTGTGATGTATGGCCGGCTGTTCATTCCAGCCAATACCTCCACGCTGTCAGGTGGAGCCCTCCCTGCAGTATAGAGGTGCCCCGAAGACCAGCAGGGCATTATGGACATTTGAGTCTTTATTCACAGCACTGCTGGATACCGTGGGGGCCAATAGGAGACGCTGCAGGGAGGAACAGTGTTTATTTGCCCTACGCCCCGGAAGTACGTCCGAGTCACATGGACAAGGGGAATGACGTGCTTCCGGGGTGAAGAAAAGGACTTTTTATCTGACCCGGAAGTGATGGGAGATCACATGGACTGGGGATTAGAACACTTCCAGGTCAGGGAATATAAAAGGATTATGGGAGCTCCCAGACGGCGAGCTAAGTTGGGAGGCAGGGTGGCTAAGCGTCTGGGAGTTTGGAGGATTGTTATTGGTTATTGTTTATTTAATTATTAGAGAATTGTGGAGAGGAGCGTGCTTTGTGCACTTTACTAATATCATTACCGGACTTTTACCTGGTGTCTGACGTGTGGTCTGAGGGTACAAGTGGGCGAGGAAAACCTAATATGTCACAGCTGTTAATAATTAAACATGTGGGGGCATGGTGGCACTGCAGAAGCGTTGTTGCCTCTCTGTAAGTGGGTCACTTCCTGGGTGTTTGCTGCCTGGAGTTTGTATGTTTTTCTGTGGGTTTCCTCTGCGTGCTTCAGCTTCCTTCCAAAGGCAGACAGGTTTGGGGATTTGACGATGCTAAATTGACGCAACTAAGGTATGTGTACGCTTAAATTCACCCTGCAATGAACTGGTGCCCCATCCAGAGATTGCTCCTGCCTTGCGCTCGATGCTTGCTGGGACTGGTGTGACCCTGGATGGATGGAATAATTAAACACATATAACAAATATTTTTCAATGTTCCTTAAAAGTTTTGACGAATCAGCGTTCTAAGCTTACATCTGGTTTTCCATTTATTACAGACGCTTATTGTGTAGTGACTGGTTATGTGGAGAAAGACAATTTAAGGAAAGGAATTGGGGGTTGGTATGTTTGACAGAGACAATACTGCTGCAATAAAGAAACCCCATCCAGAAGAACATCCATGAAATTCCTAGGACACCTTGCCACAATATCACTAAGAAGTGACTGAAAAAGCAGCTGTATGATCAATGCATGAATCTATCAATCATTTATGACAGTTGTGATGAGGCTCCAGGAGGCTAGATGTATGAATGAGTATACCACTGGTTTAATGAAATAATGTGTAAATGCTGGGTTTGTGAGCTGGGGGGCTTTAATTACAGCCATGCTGTTTTTAAAAAGTACCAAATCCCATTTCCTACCCTTCCATTTTCTTTCCCCACGTAACCAATCACCACACGATAAACGTCTTTGTGATAGTAAAACTAGTTATAAACTTCGAACACTGAGTGTTCAGAAATTTTAAGGAACACAAATACTGAAAAATCTTTGTTATACATGTTTAAATCACCTTCAATGGCCTCCGTTCAGCCACAACCAGGTCACTGCTTGCAGCATTACCAGCGGTGGGTGGGCAGTGAAACACCCCCCTCTGCTCCATCCAGCCTCCGTGCAGTCAGGAGCAGTAGCTGCGGTGGCGTAGTGGGTGCGCAGTGAACCGCCCCATCAAGCCTTTGTCCTGCACACAAGCAATAGCTGTGGCCCCGATGACTATGGACCACGGGTCACTGCTTGCCGCCTGAGGGACACTACGCTGTGCGAGGAGCAAAATCGGCCCCCTCCAGCGTCCCCAGGCCGAAGATGATGGAGCGGCAGTTACTGAGTTACATGCGTCGCAGCTGCGGCCCCGTTCGTAAGTCGGATGTCAGTAACCTGGGGACTACCCGCATGTCATTTTTTCTGATACAGAATCCAAATATGGACAATTAATCAAAAGGAAAGGATGCATGCTTCAATGCTGCTTGGCAAAAGAGGCATAACAAGTCCCAACAGAAGAAGGTTAAGCTTTAGATACTTCAATAGCAGTTCAACTGTATTGCAATACTTTCTTTAAAACAATGTGTCTTTGGCATTTAACACTGGATTTTTAAAAAAGTGCCATAGTTTCAAAAATGAAATCATACCCATACTAAATATGGGTATTTAACAGATACTAGGACTTTGCATAAAAGGTACCATTTTCCTTTAAAGCACATATGCCTACTGTACAACTAACATCACAGCTGCAGAAATGTTAACAACTAGCAGTATATGAAGTACTCTGAATTCATCCAAGAGATTATCAAATCTAGAGTTTGAGCATGAAAATACTAACAGCTGACTTAAATTAATGCCAAAATGTTAGTCTGCGGCGGCACGGTGGCGCAGTGGTAGTGCTAGGAGACCTGGGTTCGCTTCCTGGGTCCTCCCTGCGTGGAGTTTGCATGTTCTCCCCGTGTCTGCGTGGGTTTCCTCCGGGCGCTCCGGTTTCCTCCCACAGTCCAAAGACATGCAGGTTAGGTGGATTGGCAATTCTAAATTGGCCGTAGTGTGTGCTTGGTGTGTGGGTGTGTTTGTGTGTGTCCTGCGGTGGGTTGGCACCCTGCCCAGGATTGGTTCCTGCCTTGTGCCCTGTGTTGGCTGGGATTGGCTCCAGCAGACCCCCGTGACCCTGTTCGGATTCAGCGGGTTGGATAATGGATGGATGGATGTTAGTCTGCTAAAATTTGAGGTGTAATCAAAAAGTTTTGAACCTGAAAGGATTGTTACACATTTTTTATGTATTCAAAGAGTAAGTACCATAATTATAGTGTATGTTTCTTGTTTCAGAACTAAGTGAACAAGAGTGTCAAAAACACAAAACTCAAGTTGACTTAACGTCGAACATTAAAGAACACCATTAGAGGTTCATTCTCATCTACTCAATGTGCCTCAAGATCAGTCACTATCACATGACATAAACAAAGAGGTGGGCTTTGTAACAACAAGATGTTTGTCTGAAGATGATGCAAGCTTTGGACAGACTTCAACACTGATGACAGAAGAAAACATTTTCACCCGTGGAAAGAATCACAAGTGAGATTTAAACAATAACATTGTGTGAGACAGTAGACATAATAGGGACTAGTTATGTGTCAGCTGAATCCATTGTTCACAAACGGCTAAACACAAGCAAGGTCTGTTCATGGTTGGTGCCCAGAATGTTAAATAAAGCAGCACTGTATCCAGTGCTCCAGGGACAATCTTTATTTAATGAATTTAGGCTAAGAAAAAATGTAAGAAGTAGGGATGAAACTTGAACACATAACTATGGCCAAGATTCCACACAAAACCAAAACAATGGAAGAACAAAACATCCAACACTAAAGAAATTTAAGGTCCAAGCCAGTACCAGTAAGATTCTGTGCACATTTTGTTTATGATGTGGATTGCATTGATTCAGTGCTTCAAACAGCCTATATAACCAATCAGTGGAAAGAAGCAATGAAAACTACTCACTATTTCCCGTTCTGCTTCACAACACAACAATGCCCATACTCACACTGAACACAACTGGAACGGCCACACTGCAAAACGGTCATACATGTCACATTCAGGCTCTTCAAACACCTGGCCCCATGTTTCTACCACCTGTTCCTCAGTCTGAAAGGCTAAATCTGCAGGACATGCTATGTCAGTGACAAAGTTGGCAAGTCAACTACAGAAGAATAGTATCACAAATAAGACAAAACATTTTATTTGATTGGCATAGCAAACATGAAGAGTATTAGAGTTGACAGAAATTATGTTTAATATAGTAGGCCAAGTTAAACTTTTTGATCATCACTTGTACATTTACACATCTATTCTCTTCCACTGATATTATAGGCAAACTCATGCTTAAAAATGTGCCAAAACTGTAACATTTCATTTAGTTTTGTTTACAGTACAGTATGTCATTAATCTATTTCGGCTCTCATCTCAGATAAGTGGTGCAAAGTGAATGAAAGAATGAATAATTTATTTTTGCAATATATCTAAAAAGGTTTTCCCAAGGCTTCAAATAAATCAGACAGCAACACACAATGCTAACAGTACTGTGAACAATTATTTGCTTCTTTTTCATTTTCTGCATTACTGCACATTTTCACAGTAAATGCTCTTAGTTCTCCATCCAAACCTTAATTTTGAGAAAAGGGTTGCACAATACCTAATACCTGTATGAAGCAACATACCACCAACCAGGACTCAGTACACGGTTATGCCACCATTAACAGGAATGACATTTTTCCTGTAGCTATACGTAAAACAATAAAGGTTTGTTACCAAACTTGGGAATCCTATGAATATGGCATATAAATATAAACAAATATGATTTTTTTTCCAGCATATATGTTTAATTTACACGAGCCATCAGGATTCAGATAATTCACTAAATGTAGGGCAAAATGATATTAATAAAAATAAAATTGACAAACTGTGCCTACTTTATATGAAACAAATAATCGAAACTAATTTATACTATGAATACTTACTTTTCAATAACATCTGCTATGAATTGACTAGCAGCTTGTGCTTGCTCTCCTGGGGGTCCAGGCCGAAACCGTGATGAACAAAGTGGGGGTAGATCAACATTGGGCACTGCAAACAAATTGGAGTAATAGTTTATATATAACTTTTTTTTTTTTTTTTAAATCAAGAACATGACATAAAAATAATAATTTGAAAAATGACAAATAAATTAAGCATCAATGTTTTAGCTAAACTTTACATATTCACATTTTTTTGTGCTGAATTTATACATCGATATACTCTAGCAGATAAACAGGCTAAAAAAATTGCAAACAATGTATTTATGATCTTTGTACTTAAATTAATACTCAGTAATTATTTAATCTGACAATCTCAATAATAGATTTAATTTATAATCATTCCAAATTCTTTTACAGCAGTTACTGCTATATCAGATAGGATTACAGTATTTATAGATAATGTCAGTGCGATTTCCATAATGTGTTGACTAATCTTGCGGAAATGCAAGAATCCTAATAAATCCTCCATAACCCAATGGAAAAACAATGTCTTACATTTACTAAAACCTGCAAAAATTTAGTTCTCTTTGCTTAGAACTGTGAACAGTCTCATTAGAATCTGACATGAATTAAATGTTATTCTAAATAAAACTGCTGCTGCCAAGATCTAGGTTCAAGCCATGCTTTAACTATTTCTGTGATTTACTGGATTGAGTGAATTTGTGATTACACTAAACTTTTGTTTGTTAATAGAAATGCAAGTCATAATGCTGTATTATAATTTCTACTATAACAAATATATCTGGAAATAAAGTTGTATTATAAAAAATATCTTCATATAATAATGCAAAATGTGCTGATTTTAAAACTAAATAAAGAAGACAAACTGCATGTAGTTTGGCTCGATCTCGCTAATGCATATGGTTCAGTCCCACATCAGCTGATCAACTACGCCTTGGAGTTCTTCCACATGCCTCCTTGCGTCAAGAACCTGGTAGCGCTATACTTTAGTGACCTGCAGATGTGCTTTGCCCTCCAAGACTTCACCACCGGGTGGCAGCAGTTGGAGGTGGGAATTGCAATGGGGTATGCCATCTCTCCAATCTTGTTTGTGGCAGCCTTTGAGATAATCCTCA
>JANRMT010062834.1:38366135-38438388 GCA_026402145.1 Polypterus bichir lapradei | reverse complement strand
GTTATAAGGAGAATAAATGAAACATGAATGGTTACTGGAGAAAAGGAGATTTGTGAATGACAGGACATCAATTTACACATAACATTTGAGTCATTTGAGTAATTTAATTAGATTATTTTTATTTAAATTTAAAATTTTTGACCATTTTTAATGTACTGCTCCAGATCAGATATCATTGCAGCTTATTATATTCTTTTTGTATTCTGAATTCTTTCTGAATATTCTAGAAAACCAATTTTGAGGTATAATTGAAAGTTGTTCTTACATCTCAATACTGGAGAATGAAACTTCGTTCTTACAAAGTAAGAATTGCCTGAATCTTACTCTCTTATGCGTTTTCTTTTAAAATTTAAATATAATTAAATTTAAAATAGAAATTCTTTTACTTTTTTCAATCCTGTTTTTCTGAAAATTTAACAACTGTAATAATAACAATAATAATGTTAAAAAATCTAATTCACAAAATGAATCAGTAGCATAGCAGCCAACCTGAAAATCTTTGCCTAACAAAGGGTTGTTTTCATTTTGTCAAAAAAAAAAATAATTTTATGTTGGAAACAGATGCTATAAAACAACATGGATAAACAAAATACATCAGAAATGATTAGCCATTGAACACTGAATGTATTACTAGGCCAGAAAAAATATTCAGGGTCACCAACATAAAGTGTGGCATCAAATGCTGTATTATATATGGATTTCAAACTCACTTTTTACACTCAGTCTATCACTGATTTTTTCTTTTTTTGAGAGACCTTCTCTACAGTCTAGTTCTCGTGCAGTATGCAGAAATCCATTTATTACTATGAAATGTCTTGCATGTACTTAAGATGGACTTCTCCGTCTAGAGATTCTCCTTGTGCTTCAAGGAGACCAAACTTGGTAAGTGGGTTAGAAAACTGATGGATGGACAGTTAAGACTTTGCACCAAGTTTGTTGGTTATATATTTTTTAAGACTGCTAGTTTTCATTAAGCAATGGTACTAAATATAGGCTACATGTTTTGTGCTTTACAGTTCAAGCTCTCCATTCTAGGTGTGCCACCTTCTCTCTGCAATTGGGTCCTGGACTTTTTAACAGGCAGACACAAGTTGGTCAGACTGGGGAACAACATTTCCTAAACAATAATCATACATGCAGGAACCCCACAAGGGTGTGTTTTCAGTTCCATGCTGTACATGCTCGTTACCCATGACTGTGTTGCTTCCCAGCATGACACCAGTGTAATTAAATTTTTTGGACGATGCCACCGTCATTGGACCGATTTCTAGAGGTCACGAGTCAGCGTGCAGGAGGAAGGTGGCTGGCCTTGTAAAGTGGTTTCAAGGGCAGTAATTTCTTTCTTAACACCAGCAAAACAAAAGAGCTTATTATTGGCACACAGAGGAAGAGAGGTTAGCACCCACCACTGTACACTGGAGAGACAGACAATGGCCACATTTAAATTTCTTGGCATCAACATCTCTGAGAATCTCACTGGGAACTACCACGTCAAAGACCTGGCAGGAAAAGACCGGCAGCGTTTTTTTTTTGGAGATGGCTAAGGAATTTTGGCATGCCAAGCACTATCCTCATTAATGATGTACAATTGAGAGTATCCTCACCTACTCCATCACAGTCTGGTTTGGGAACAATACAGCATGAGACCACAAGGCTCTACAGCGGGTGGTAAAATCAGCAGAAAATATCATTGGAACAGCACTCCCTGCACTAAAGGACATCCATAATACCAGAATTCTTTGCATTGCATAATACCATAACATTATTTAGAACACAACCCAGTCACGGTACCATCAGGGAGACACAATAAGAGCATAGCAGTTAGAACATCAAGGCTGAAAGACAGTTCTCTCCCTTATGCCATCAGGCTTTTAAATAGAAGCCATCCACTGCCCCACCCCTCAGCACTGCAGGCTAGCATCTGTCTGAAGGATGGAAGGCCATCTTGAGACCATCTACCAGCAGAGCTTACACTGAATCATTTATTTATTTGCACGTGACTTACTTCTGTTTTTTTTTTTTTTTGCATTTCTGTTTCACCAGAGTGTTTTGACTTTGTTGTTGTTGTGCATTCTTGTCTATGGGTGGCATGGTGGCGCAGTGGTGCCTCGCAGTTAGGAGACCCGGGTTCGCTTGCCGGGTCCTCCCTGCGTGGAGTTTGCATGTTCTCCCCGTGTCTGTGTGGGTTTCCTCCGGGCACTCCGGTTTCCTTCCACAGTCTAAAGACATGCAGGTTAGGTGGATTGGCGATTCTAAATTGGCCCTAGTGTGTGCTTGGTGTGTTTGTGTGTGTCCTGCGGTGGGTTGGCACCCTGCCCGGGATTGGTTCCTGCCTTGTGCCCTGTGTTCGGATTCAGCGGGTTAGAAAATGGATGGATGGATTCTTGTCTATTGCTGAAGGACTGGCAGAATAAGATTTTCATTGTACTGACTACATATGGTAATAAAGTTAAAGTTGTTGAAGTTTTGTTGTGTATTGTTCACCAACATCATAGTTTCCTAACAAATATTTAAATGTACTTTTACAGATATATTTTCTAAGTTGACGTGAATAAAAATGTCCACTAAAGAATAACAATGAGTAGGATATACTTAAAAATCACTGCGATACAAATTTTAAATCTTCACACGCATATTTCAAAACAGTCTCCAAGTCATAAGCATGTCATGCATTACAAATTCAAAAGTATTAATAATATCAAAAAGAAAAAGTTTAATCATGCATTTAGCACCCAGAATTTTTAACCAACATCTGAACATACAGTATATTTAATATATACTTACTTTAAATATGAATACTCAAACCTTTATTTCAGGCTAATCTGACAGCCCCTTTCTACCGTGGTCTTGCCTAAACTCTCATCTGTTATGTGCACAATGATTTTGCGTGGTTGCCTTTGGTTTAAGCTTCTATCAAATGAAAAATAATAAACAGGAATGACAAAAAATTAACTACATACCAAAAATTTTCTGTGATAGTCCAAGGGTTCAGCTGTTCTACAATGGAAAAAAAAGATTTTATAAAGCCAGGCTACTAAGTCAACTGTCAGCACTGAACGGTCATGCAGTATGAGCAGGTGCCTTGTGATCCTGTGTGTGTTCAGGACAGGGCTGGCTCCTGTTTTATGCCTCCGGTTCCAGCGCCCCGTAACGCTGTCATGGGAAAACTGTTTTCAATACGCAACTTAATGAACAGATCAATTTTTGAAAACACAATATTCAATATTTTATAAACAGTGCTACGGTATTCAGCCTTCTTGTTTCTTACGCTACTTCTAGAACTTTCACTTAATGTACTTAATCCTGAGAATCCTACAACTGTACAAGCAGCCACAGATGTGATCTGAAAGAGAAAGCCTGCATTTCCGTTCTTTTTTATGTGTTTTAAGATGAGCCTTCTCAACAGTTGCGGCTACTTCTAACACACACAGGTTACTTGCATAAAACTGATACAATGTGAAGCACCCACGTTTTAATGTTCATAACTCCGCATTCTTTAAAAACTGATTGTTAAACACAATGTCACTCTTCAGTTTTACATGCTGAATTCTATAAAACATTCTGATTATCAAGGTCTAAAGGTCTGATTATCAACGACTGAATTTATTTTTATTACAAAACACACATCCCATTCCCTTTGGAACACTCGTAGCATCACTCCCACTTACTTAAATCCTGCCGCCATGCTGCCTTCCTAAATCACATGGAAACAGAGTCAACCTTTGAATCGAACGCAGCACATTTGCTTGCTATTTGTAGTAACGTCTATTTTATTATTATTATACCCTCATTTTTAAAGCTCATTTCTTTAATTATTGTCTTAAATCTTCATATTATTATAATGTTAATTTTATTTATTTATTTTGTTATGCGCAAGATAACTTCTAAAATAGTAACGGTATAACAGTACAGTACAAAGTATGCAACGCACAATTGGGAATCTGCCGACGACAAAACACGAATAGCGAATTGTCTCATGCTGTGACGTCAGAGTTACTCGCGCGATCGTAAGATAGCTAACAAAGTTGTACAATTTAAGTAATTAATACAATTAATTCAATCAAATCTAAAATGTTTTTGTTTTAATAACGAGTTTTATTTTAAAGAATAGTAACACAATTTCTCACGTTTGATACCAAGGAGCCCAGAAGGAGCTTGTGTGAGCGAGTTTGTGTTCATTACTGGGAGCTTCTTCGATGGGGTTTGCTTGCTCTTTGCGGTCTTCTAAAGCACTTGGGTTTGGTAATTTGGTAACATTATATTGTGTGTTCAGTGATGGACTACCGCCAACGGAGTTTTAGTTCCTGCATTTTGGTCTAAGGTAACGAAATATTTTCCAGTCATCCGAGACCATGAACTCATTTAAGTAGATGGATGGTAAAGTATTAGTGATTTAATAGCCATAGCTTTGCTTTTCTGTATATGGAGCTGCATTGGTGATAATATTTTTCATTCTTTTTTTCCCATGAAGTTTATTTTCTCACTTATTGTATGTTTATACTCTCACCTGCCACTTTATTAAGGTAGACCTTGCCAGTACCAGGTTGGACCCCCTTTTGCCTTCAAAACTGCCGTAATTCGTCGTGGCATAGATTCACCAAGGTGCTGGAAACATTCCTCAGGGATTTTGGTCCATATTGACTTGATAGCATCACGCTGTTGCTGCACATTTGTTTGCTGCACATCTATAACGTAATTCTCCCGTTCCACCACATCCCAAAAGTGCACATTTGGATTGAGATCTGGTGACTGTGGAGGTCATTTGAGTACAGTGAACGCCATGTTATGTTCAAGAAACCAGTTTGAGATGCTTTGAACTTTGTGACATGGCATGTTATCCTGCTGGAAGTAGCCGTCAGAAGCCCTCGGGTCATAAAGGGATGGACATGGTGAGCAACAATACTCGGGTAGACTGTGGCATTTAAATAATGCTCAATTGATACTAAGGGGCCCAAAGTGTGCCAAGAAAATATCCCCCACATCATTACACCACCACCACCAGCCTAAACTGTTGATAACAAGGCAGGATGGATCCATGCTTTCACGTTATTAACACCAAATTCTGACCCTACCATCCAAATGTTGCAGCAGAAATTGAGACTCATCAGACGAGGCAACATTTTTCCAGTCTTCTGTTGTACAATTTTGGTGAGCCCATGCAAATTGTAGCCTCAGTTTCCTGTACTTAACTGACAGAAGTGGCACCTGGTGTGGTCTTCTGCTGCTGTAGCCCATCTGCTTCAAGGTTCGACATGTTGTGCATTCAGAGATGCTCTTCTTCATATCTCAGTGGCTCGAGTGCTTATTTGAGTTACTGTTGCCTTTCTATCAGCATGAACCAGTCTGGCCATTCTCCTCTGGCATCTGCTCACTGGATAGTTTCTCATTTTTGGACCATTCTCTGTAAACCCTATGAGGCTATGGGGATTGCAGCTTTGTTGCAATGAATTGTGATACTATTGGTGCACCAGTTCATTTAATGGCTCACTCTGGGCATCACAATGAGTAACTGGCAGTATTAACACTGATAGGTTTTTGGTTTGTAGTCCTGTGCCACAGCTATAAGGCCTCACTGCTTTTCTATGCAACATTTTATACTTTCCTTCTAGTGTTTGCATTGGCAGTACTCTAAAGTGGATACCCCTTTAAAAGAAATGCCCTAGCTGAGTCTGTCAAAGAGCCACATATGTGACCTCCTGTGACAAGAGAGCCACAAATGATGGGGTCACCTCACTGCTTGTTTTTAAAATGGATGTGGTTTCATAGAGTCACTGGTGGGTGCTGCATCCATACACCTCTACCATGATGAGACTCCTTGGGCAACCTATAACATTAGCCAGGGGTAACGTGAGTGAGCAGGGCCCCAGAAAAGACAAGTGAAGAGGGACTGGCAGAGCTGGATCGGAAAGTCAATGGGGAAAAGAAATGACAGGAGTCATAAGAAAAAGCAAAGCATTTTATTATTTACTTTGCATCCAGAATCCTAGTGATTAGAAAGGAACCTCAGATAAAATAGTTAGAACATTGACGCATTAGACAAACTTTTAATGAGAACAGGCCATTCAGACCAACAAAACTTGCCAATCCTATCCACTTAATTCCTTCAAAACAACATCAACTTGAATTTTGTAGGTCTCTAACATTGTACTGTCTGCTACAGTACTTTGTAACTCATACCATGTACTTATGGTTCTCTATGTGAAGAAAAACTTTCTTTACTTTTGTCATGTTTCTAACTGTGCCCCCATGTTCTTGTTGAACTCATTTTAAAGTAACAACCTGGAGCCACAGTACAAATTCCTTTTTTAATTTTAAAAACTTCAGTCATGCCACCTCTTAATCTCTGTTTGCTTAAACTGAAAAGGTGCAACTCCTTCATCTTCCCTCATAAGCCATACCCCGTAGTCCTGGAATCAGCCTAGTTATTCTTTTCCAGACTTTTTCCAGCAGGGCTATGTCTTTTTTTGTAGCCTGGAGATCAAAAACTACACATAGTACTGTGGATGATGCCTCACTAGTGTGTTACTTAAGCATAGCCCCCTTTAACTTGTACTCTACACATTATGATACTGTATATAACCTGACATTCTGTTAACCTTCTTAATGGCTTACCCTGCTTGAAGGTTGATAGTTACAAGTCTACTATGACTACAAGGTCCTTCTCATGAAGAGTACTTTTAAGTTTCAGAACTCCCATTGTGTATTCAAACCTGACATTTCTATTTCCTATGTGTAACACCTTTCATTTACTTATATTGAATTTCATCTGCCACAAATCTGCCCAAGCCTGTATGCTGTCCAAGTCCCTATAAATTGATTCAAATGATTCTAGATTATCTACCAATCCACCTAGCTTGGTATCATCTGCAAACCTAACCAGCTTATTATTTATATACCTCTCCATATTAGTTATGGATATTAAAAATAGCAGTGGCCCCTGCACCACCCGTGAGTGACACCACTCATCACCAAATTCTGACAAGGTTCCTTGTACCATCACCCTCTGCTTCCTGCGTTTTAACCAATTATGAACCTCTCTGCACATTATGCCCAGAACTCTCATGTCTTATGTTGATGCCCAACATCTCATAAGGGACCTTTTCAGATACCTTCAGAAAGTCAAGACAAATAATATCATATGCTCCATTTTGATCATAATCTTTTGTTGCTTCCTCATGGAATTCCATCATATTATGAAAACATGACTGTACCTATAGTATGTTGACATTTTCCTAAAACTCTTGTTCTTGACATGTGCCGCTGAATCTATTCATTAATAATTCCTTCCATTAATTTGCCAGTGATGAACATTAAGCTTACTGGTATATAGTTACTTGCACCTGCCAAATTCCCCTTTTTATATCAAATAATATTTGCTATTTTCCTGTCTGTAGGAATTTCCTCATTATGCAGAGACTTTAAAATAATCCGTGTGTCAAGGGTTTATTTCTCCACTTACTAACCTCCTTGATAGGGTTGCCAGATTAGCAAATTGGAAATACAGGCCGCTCTTAAAATCTCTCTCTATATTACTATAGATATAAATTTATACATGCACCCCTACACACCCAGACCAATATGTTATTTAAAAGTAGAGACATAAGTTAAAAACATAAAGCAAGGATTTTAATGGGTTATGAGGAAAACAAAAGTAAAATAATTTGAAAATTATTTAATAAAGCTAAACAAAATTCTGTAAAAGTGAAATCTTTTGAAAATATTTAATACAGACAACAGAGAAATATTATTATTATTTAATACAGGCAGTTAGAAAAAAGTGGGCCATGGCAAGTAGTAACAACACACTTTGTTGCCACTGTATGTTGTAATGCTGATACAGAACTGCACAACAGCGCGGCTGGAGAGCAAAACGAACAAGTTGCAAACAGGCAGCAAACACTAGTTTCCTCATTACATTTGGGTTGTTTTCATCAAGATAATCTGAGAAAAGAAAGGATAATTACTTATAAAGTTACAACTAAGTACTGTAAGAAGGTAGTAAAAATATATTTTTATTACGAAATTTGAAAATGAACTAAATATGGGACATTTGGCTGTCCCTAAAAGGTCAGTACGGGACAGGGCACAAAACTATCAAATATGGGACATGTCTCGTATATAAGGAGCGTCTGGTAAACTCCTTGAGCACTCTGAGATAAATGTTATCTGGTCTTGGTAATTTGTTAGGTTTCAGCCTATTTAATCTCAGCAGTACTTCTCCCTTTCCAAATCACACAGTACCTTCCTTAGAACAACAACATTTATTTATATAGCACATTTTCATACAAAACATGTAGCTCAAAGTGCTTTACATAATGAAGAATAGAAAAATAAAAGACACAGTAAGAAAAATAAGTCAACATTAATTAACATAGAATAAGAGTAAGGTCCGATGGCCAGGGAGGACAGAAAAAAAAAAAAAAACTCCAGACGGCTGGAGAAAAAAATAAAATCTGCAGGGATTCCAGACCATGAGACCACCCAGTCCCCTCTGGGCAATCTACCTAACATAAATGAAACAGTCCTCTTTGTATTTAGGGTTCTCACGGAAGGACTTGATGATGATGGTCATTTAGATAGATAGATACTTTATTAATCCCAAGGGGAAATTCACATAATCCAGCAGCAGTATACTGATACAAAGAAACAATATTAAATTAAATAGTAATAAAAATGAAAAAAGTTAGCATTTACTCCCCCGGGTGGAATTGAAGAGTCGCATAGTGTGGGGGAGGAACGATCTCCTCAGTCTGTCAGTGGAGCAGGACAATAACAAAAGTCTGTCACTGAAGCTACTCCTCTGCCTGGAAATGACACTGTTCAGTGGATGCAGTGGATTCTTCATGATTGACAGGAGTTTGCTTAATGCCCGTCGCTCTGCCACAGATGTTAAACTGTCCAACTTTACTCCTACAATAGAGCCTGCCTTCTTAACAAGTTTGTCCAGGCGTGAGGCGTCTTTCATCTTTATGCTGCCACCCCAGCACACCACCGCATAGAAGAGGGCACTCACCACAACCGTCTGGTAGAACATCTGCAGCATCTTACTGCAGATGTTAAAAGATGCCAACCTTCTCAGAAAGTATAGTCTGCTCTGACCTTTCTTACACAGAGCATCAGTATTGGCAGTCCAGTCCAATTTGTCATCCAGCTGCACTCCCAGATATTTATAGGTCTGCACCCTCTGCACACAGTCACCACTGATGATCACAGGGTCCATGAGGGGCCTGGGCCTCCTAAAATCCACCACCAGCTCCTTGGTTTTGCTGGTGTTAAGATGTAAGTGGTTTGAGTCGCACCATTTAACAAAGTCTTTGATTAGCTTCCTGTACTCCTCCTCCTGCCCACTCTTGATGCAGCCCACAATAGCAGTGTCATCAGCGAACTTTTGCACGTGACAGGACTCTGAGTCATATTGGAAGTCTGATGTATATAGATTGAACAGGACCGGAGAAAGTACAGTCCCCTGCGGCACTCCTGTATTGCTGAACACAATGTCAGACCTGCAGTTCCCAAGACGCACATATTGAGGTCTGTCTGTAAGACACAATCCATGCCATTATTTAGACTTCTGGCTTTTAGTCCATCAATGTAGGAACATCATGATGCTTTGAGTAGGTGGGAGTTTATCCACTTCCTCACATGTGAAAACTTCAGACAAGTTTAGAGCATTCACTATTTCACTCTCCATATACTGTATTGTAATTGTCCCTTGATGTTCCAGATATACTTCACTTCCTCTTTCACTGAGTTAACATTGGGGGGGCTTCTAAAGTCCATTGTCATCTCCACAGTTTTGAGCGTGTTTAGCTCCAGATTGTTCTTACCATACCAAAGGGCCAGCTGTTCAGACGCCTTTCTGTATGAAGACTGATCCCCATTTCTGGGTATCTGAGGAGTTTGACAGTGTGGTCCTTAGAGTTGCAGTTATTAATATAGAGGAGGGAGAGCATACATCCCAGTAGAAACCAGTGTTGATTGTACAAGAGCTAGAGGTGAGTTTACCCCGTTTCACGTCTGCAAATTGGTACGCAGGAAGACAACCCTTGGTGAGTTTAAAGCGGAGGAGTTGGGAGATGTTTGTGTTAATAACGCTGAAGTCCACAAAGAGAATCATTGCATAGGTCACTGGGCTGTCAAGAAGTTACAGGATATAATGCAGACCTATATTGACCGCATCATCCACTGACCCGTTTGCTCCATATTCAAACAGGGGAACTGTTATAATTTGCTCAGTGAATGTTTATTGTGATGCCCCTTTCTTGTCCTTTTTATTCAACATTTTCAAAAAAAAAAAGAAAAGAAAAAATCATCGCGTTAATCTTCCTGTCCAGTAGCGGCCGCTCACGTACAACTTCTTACCCTCACTGACTCTAAACTCCGCTCTTGCAATTCGTTTAGTCGGTTGGCGAACAGTTCCGCATAGGTGTAGCGAATTGACTGTTGCACTTCCAGCGTGTGCAACCGAGACTGGTTGCGTGGGTAGCGTGTGGTTAATGACAGGATTTGTCTGATCGGGGGGCGAAAACACGCTTTGGTTTAGAAGGCTTATTACCGTAAAAGCGGCGCCCGTGATGGAGAATGGATTGCACCATTTGTGAAATTATTCAGGCTTTGGCGATCTTCGCTGCCGTTGTTTTACTTGTAGTGAGTATTTTTTTTCTCTCAAAATGGCAACAGTAGATTTTTTTTTTTATATTTACAGACATTGTTACTAGTATTATGATATTAACAGACAACCTTAGTAGATAGTTGTGTCGTATGCACAGAGCATAGAATATAAATATTAACACAAAAAGTTATCTACATCAAATGGTATTCTCATTTCAAGACCGGTGCGCCGTCCAGGGTTGGCTCCTGCCTTGAGTCTGATGCTTTGGGTATGGATTGCTTTCCCCACGACCCTGAACGAAAGTTAAGCAAATATTTAATAACAAATGAAGAAGATAAGCAGTTTGCCCTCGAGTGGGAAGGAAATCCGTCCATCGTTGGTTTCTGCCTTTTACCAAATGTTGCCATAATAGGCTGCGGTTTAGAAGAAACGTGTCTCATAGATGAGTGGAGGTTTGGGACATCAGACAGTGTTCATTCGCCTGAACGTGCCTTTCAAAATAATATGTCTAGTTGTAAACGTCCCCAAAGGTTTACTGTCTACCACACTACTTGGTAGTATATATCATGTGTCACTGGTTCTCTTTGTGAAGAAAAACTTTCTAAATTACATTGGAACAATCTAGACAAGAACCGGCCATTCAGCCCAACAAGGCTCCCCAGTCCTATCCACTTCTTTCTTCCAAAAAACATTAAGTCGAGTTTTGAAAGTCCCTAAAGTCTTACTGTCTACCGCACTGCTTGGTAGCTTATTCCAAGCGTCTATTGTTCTTTGTGTAAAGAAAACCTCCTAATGTTTGTGCAAAATTTACTGTGTCCCCGTGTTCTTGATGAACTCATTCTAAAATAACAGTCTCGATCCACTGGACTAATTCCCATTTTAATTTGAAACACTTGTCACCCCTGAATCTTCTTTTGCTTAAACTGAAGTGGCTCAGCTCGTCCTCATAATTTATCCCCCTAGTGACACTTCTCTGGACTTTTTCTGCCTGTTATAAGAGTGTTGTTAGCTTTAAAGCCAGGCTTCAGAAAATTCTGAATTAAATTTAGTTAATGTTTACATTAATCTAAAAATGTTCCCACTTACACTCAGAGTGTTAGCTGGTTATGATTGTATTACTATGTTATTACTGTATTTAAATGTTATGCCTTCAAATGTACATCTGAACATGTTTGACTGTCCATTGTATTGCCACCTAAAAGCCTGTTGTTGACAGCAGCAGCTGTCCAGTATCCAAGTCTGAGGTTTTTAAGTATGCTTGAGGGTTTTCTGTTTGGGCGAGTCAAAATTATGTTAACACCAGTAGCTGCGCACATGCAGTGAATACACTTGACTTGACCATTCCTAGTTTTCATCCTCTTTCTCTGTACTTTTAGCATTCGTTTGCTCGGAGGTTGATGCACTTCCTGAGCAGCTCTTCCATTCTCCACCCTAGCAGCCCGTTTCTTCTCTTGTTTCGTCTGCATCTTTTCACATTAAAACTGATTAAGTCACCGTTTATGTTTCAATTACTTAATACATTTTCTTTAATTTTTCACTTAAGCTGACACTTAAGTCTTCAGTCTGCCTCAAGAATGATTTAAGATATGAAGAGGCAGGGGAAGTGACGGCGAAGGTGGTAGGGATGAGAACGGCGCCCGTATGCATGCGCCACATGGCTGCCCTGCTGGCCACTGCCAAGAGTTGATTCTACAATAAAATAAAAATTAAAAGAGGAATAACCTTGGAGGTCAATCACCACCCCGGAAGCATATAGTAGAGGTCATGTAGTATATGTGTACCAAATTTCAGGTCAATAGTTCAAATGGTTTGCGCGCTACATATGATTTAAAATCCTGGACAGACAAACAAACAGCCACGGTAGCATATTATATAAAATGATTTGAATGTCGGAAACAATTTATTCACAAAATGTACTTCATATGTGCAAGATGATTTACAGGAATGTCTCAACCTGTTTGCCATCATGTTCAAAACACGTACCATATGTGGCACATAAATTGTATATAAGTATATACATAGCAGTACCATTAGTGTTAACATAATTTTGACTCACCATGTATATCTGCCACTTGCGTTGTGAAGAGGCGGGCTGAATGCACCCCAAGGAGATACCGTCGCTCCTCCGAAACCCCCTCTTAAACTGTGATACAATGGGAAACAAATAGTTTTTTTTTTTTTACCTCCTCTTTGGTCGATCAGCTGCTGGCTTGCTGATGCCGTGCCGCTGATGCCATGCCGCATGATCTGCGTCTTGCGCAGCTCTCCGACATTTAAAAGCCTGTACAACAGCTGTCCTACACTTTGTCTTTTATTTACAGCCCCGGGCATGGTTACATCTCTTGGTACAAAGTCTCGTCTTGTGGGACACAAGTTCTTGATATTTTTTAGTTTATAATTTAAAAATGGAATAAGAATCTGAAAATCTAGCAACATCACATTAAAGTTCGATAAATTCTGAAAAGAATGATACTAAACATATATATGTAAGTTTTAAAATAAGCCTGATTTAAAGCTTACAAAAAAAGTCACATAAAATCATTGTCCTTTTAGGCTTAGGATTTTATATATAGAGAGTAGATGTATAAAAAAGTTTTTTACTCTCTCTCTGTCAAGCTTCTGTAATACTTTAATTTAAACCTCAGGACAAATAAAGTATCTCTGGCTATGTATCAATACTAGGTCCATGTGTGCATGTGAGCCTGCAGATGGATTGGCACCCTGACCTCATGTAGCTTGCTTAGGCTTCAGTTCACGGTGCCCTATTAGACAAATAAGTGCGTTGGCTTTTTCTTTGAACTTTATTAACAGCCCACATAGCTGCTAGGAAATGTTGTTGTTGCTTTATCCATGCACATAATAAGGTTAGTATTATTAAACATACCATCTCATTACGTGCAGTAGCAGTGAAAAATATACAGTAATCCCTCCTCGATCGCGGGGGTTGGGTTCCAGAACCCCCCGCGATAGGTGAAAATCCGCGAAGTAGAAACCATATGTTTGTATGGTTATTTTTATATATTTTAAGCCCTTATAAACTCTCCCACACTGTTTTTTAAATATTCCCCCGCAGTTATACAGCATAATCCCTTTGTATTCTCTTAGATATTAGGTAAGATTCATTGAAATTATGTATATAAACACACTGTTTATATACAGTAAAACCTAAATATTATTTTAAAGATATTGAGTGTCTCCGATATCACATATGTTACAGCCATTACGATAGACAGGCCACCAGCAATAAATACGTACAATGCAAGAAAAATAGTATACAGTAAATGTGTGTACAGTGACACTAAACGTACGTACATGTACTAAGCACTGTAAGAAGAAAATTAATTATGGTTACTCACCAACAATGACACGATGACTTGTCCGATAACAATGAGTTTAATTTTACTGCACAACAAAGGAGAGCGTTACAGCCCATGTAAAGGAGCCACTTCAGGCGATTGTGTAGCACTGCCGTTGTTGTTCTGGCAGTCTTCAATCCAAATCCCTAAAGCAGATTCCATCCAGACTACTGCCTTATTACATCCACTTACAACTCATTTTGCACCCTGGTTAAAAGGACACTGCGGCCGTAGATCTTATATTCCTTTCCTACTTTTTAAATAAAAAGAATCGTAGCCTTCAACAAATCCAAAACGTTTACCTTTTCGGCAATCGTTAACATCTTCTTCTTGCGCTTGGGCACGGCCCCTGAAGCAGTAGCAGATCGTTTTGGAGCCATAATGAAGGGCTTGACTATGCACAAAGATAAACACAAAAGAGCACAACTCTTTACACAGCGAAACATGTTGATGCTGAATGAGCGAGACGAGACTTCCTGGTTAACACTGCATTCAGCACGCAGGAACTCAACTGCGTGCTCTGATTGGTTAGCTTCTCAGTCAGGAGAACTTAACTGTGTGCTCTGATTGGTTAGCTTCTCAGCCATCCGCCAATAGCGTCCCTTGTATGAAATCAACTGGGCAAACCAACTGAGGAAGCATGTACAGGATGTAAAAAGACACATTGTCCGCAGAACCCGCGAAGCAGCGAAAAATCCGCGTTATATATTTAGTTATGCTTTCATATAAAATCCGCGATAGAGTGAAGCCGCGAAAGTCGAAGCGCGATATAGCGAGGGATTACTGTATTACACAAAACACGAGAACATAAACCAACGTATTAAAGTAGAATTGCACTCCTTCCTAGTAATTTATTAAGTAAGTCCTTATAGTAGAAACTGAAAATAAGAAAACAGTTTGGATTGGACAGAGGAGTTTAAAAATCAGTAAAAGACAAATCAGAAAATGGCATTAACCATAGTGGCTGCAGCAGGAAAGAAACAGTTTTTTTGTGTCTACTAGTTCTTACCTTCTGTGACAAGTACTGTTTCCTCAATGGTAATAACTGAAAGAGATGGTTTCCTGGGTGAGTGTGATCTTTAATTATTTTTCTGACCTCTGTTGTATTCAGGAGGACCTCAGTGGAGTCCTGTTTCAGGCCCACAGTTGTGAACAAAAGTTTTGAGAATGACACAAATATTACTTTTCACAAAATTTGCTGCCTCAGTTTTTATGATGGCAATTTGCATTTAGTGTAGAATGTTATGAAGAGTGATCAGATGAATGGCAATTAATTGCAAAGTCTCTCTTTGCCATGAAAATGAACTTAACACTAGAATTACCAAAGCTTATGAGAAAACTCGTAAATCCGGCCCACCTTAAATCCACTCGCACGTCTCCATTCAGCGTCTTTTGTCTTGTAAATGTGTCGATAATCCCAAACAGCAAGCAGCCTGGTATGAAACCCCCCCACCGCCGGAGAAACTGCAAAAACCCCTCCCAACTGAAGCCTTGTTTATCAGTGAGTCAGGTACTCAGGCTAAAAAAATATATCGTTATTCAGAACACATGCATTTCATGTGTGTTCCGTGTCTACAAAGATCTGTATACTGTAAGTGTAGGATGACAGGAAATGTTGAACACATACCTAAAAGACAAACTTTTTCCATGTTTTAGGAATAACGACAAAATGTAGACATGAAGTGTATAATGTGGAGCGACTCTCCACGTTAGTGTTTAGATGTGGACGGTGCATGTGCCCAAAAAAAAAGGCTAACTGCATTCTCGTACCATTGCTCGCATACTAAAGTGTCAGCAGGCATTTTTCGTGACATTACATGTGTAATTTGTAAGCATGCCCATGTCGATCAAACAGAGGAAGCGCTGCAGTCTACTTGTGACTTTACGCTGTAGGAAGACAAGCAAATGAATCAAGATAAGTAACATATAAATGCTTCTTATGTAAAGACCATCACAAAACATAATCACAAACGGGAGTTTGCACGATACGTTGGCGAGCTCTGTAAGCCGTGCTGTTTCTTTGAAGGACAGGTGATTGGCAGGATGACGCCAGACCTCATCCTGTATCCAAACGGTGTCATTTTTCGCCTTTACACCTGGTGCAGCTGTGTTGTTCTTATATGTGAGTGCATGTTTCTTGCGGGGAGGGCTTCTGCTGTCTTTCTCCGATCGGAGTAAACCTCTGTTATAGCACGTCTTTATTTGAAAATAGAAGTGTCAGATCAGGGCGAGCGTAAACGTGACTGAGAGCATAAACTGAATTAAAAAAACGCTAACCTTTACAAGTACCATACATTTACACTGTTTGTTACAGACTCAAATCAAATGTATGCCTTTATTGTATAATAGTAACAATAAGAACAGCTCACTACTCAAAACGTTTATTTTGGGACACGTTAAGACTCAAACCCAGGACCTTCTGAATAGGAGTCAGCAGCTCTAACCGCTGTACTACCCAAGAAATCGGAAGAACAAGCAACACTAACCTGATTTCTTTTTCTTCAGTTATAGTCTTGGGAGGGAAAAAAGCGCATTTGTTCTGTTATACTTGTATCTTTTGTGAAAGTGCTTATGTGATATTTGGACTTCAGTCTTCACATATTATACACTTCATGTCTACATTTTGTCATTAGTACTAAAACATGGAAAAAGTTTGTCTTTTAGGTATGTGTTCAACATTTCCTGTCATCCGTTACTTACAGTATACAGATCTTTGTAGACATGGAACACACATGAAATGCATGTGTTCTGAATAACGATATATTTTTTTAGCCTGGGTACCTGACTCACTGATAAACAAGGCTTCATTTGGGAGAGGTTTTTGCAGTTTCTCCCGGGGTGGATGGTATACCAGGCTGCTTGCTGTTTGGGATTATCGACACATTTACAAGACAAAAGACGCTGAATGGAGACGTGCGAGTGGATTTAAGGTGGGCCGGATTTACGAGTTTTCTCATAAGCTTTGGTAATTCTAGTGTTAATGCCATCCATCCATCCATTTTCTGCCACTTACCCAGGTCTGGGTTGCGGGGATGGCAACAACAGTCTAAGTAAAGATGCTCAGATATGCCATGGCAGCAAAGAGACTAAATGTTTCCAGCATGTCCTGGATCTCCCCCGAGGTCTCCTCCCGGTTAGACATGCTTCAAACACCTCCAGATGGATATTTCCAGGAGGTGTCCTAATCAGAGGCCTGAACAACGTCAACTGGCTCCTTTCAATACAGTCATTGCCAAAAGTTTTGAGAATGACACAAATCTTAATTTTCGCAAAGTTTGCTGCCACAGTTTTTATGATTGCAATTAGCATCTACTCCAGAATGTTATGAAGAGTGATCAGATGAATTGCAATTAAGTGCAAATTCCCTCTTTGCTATGAAAATGAACTTAATCCTAAAAAACCCATTTCAAGATTCAAGAGTATTTATTGTCATTTCATCCATATACAGTAGTACAGCATACAGTGAAACAAAACAACGCTCCTCCAGTACCATGGTGCTACATAAAACAGAGGACAACGAAGAATCCACGACACATAACATAAAGACACATAATATATAACAAGGTGAATGTGAGTCATATGTGCAAACATGTGCAACCATGTGCAACACTGCAGAAGAGAACACATATATCAGATATCAGTCCGGTCCATGAGTGTTCAGGAGTCTGACTGCCTTGGGGAAGAAGCTGTTACACATTCTGGTGGTGAGGGCCCAAATGCTTCGGTACCTTTTTCTCAATGGCAGGAATGTAAACAGCGAATGTGAAGGGTATGTTGGATCATTCACAATGCTGGTGGCTTTGCAGATGCAGCATGTGATGTAAATGTCAATGATGGAGGGAAGAGAAACACCGATGATCTTCTCAGCTATCTTCATTATCTGTTGTAGGGCTTTGCGATCCCTGACCGTGCAATTTCCAGACCAGACAGTGATTCAGTTGCCCAGGATGCACTCTATGGTTCCTCTGTAGAATGTTGTTAGAATAGCTGGTGGAAGATGGGCTTTCCTCAGCCTACAGCTGGGCTTTCTTGACTAAATAGCTGGTGTTGTGGGACCAGGTGAGGTTCTCTGCCAGGTGGACACCCAGGAATTTGGTGCTGTTGACGACCTCCACAGTTCAGCCATCAATGTTCAGTGGCAGATGGTCACTCTTAGTCTTCCTAAAGTCAACAATCATCTCCTTTGTTTTATCTACATTCAGAGACAGGTTATTGGCTTTACACCAGTCCGTTAACCGCTGCACCTCCTCTCTGTATGCTGCCTCATTGTTGTTGCTGATGAGACCCACCACAGTCGTGTCATCGGCTAATTTTATGACGCGATTAGAGCTGTGCGTTGTTGCTGTCATGAGTCAGCAGTGTGAATAGTAATGGACTGAGCACACAGCCTTGAGGGGCTCCAGTGCTCAGTGCGGTGGTTCTGGAGATGTTGTTTCCTATCCTAATTTCCACTGCATTTCAGCCCTGCCACAAAAGGACCTGCTGACATTACTTCAGTGATCCTGTCATTAACACAGAAGAGAGTGCTGATGAGGACAAGGTTGGAGATCACTCTGTCATGCTGTTTGAGATTGAAAAGAGAGGTTCAGTTGTGGTGAAGAAGGCTTCAGGGCGCCCAAGAAAGTCCAGCAAGTGCCAGGGCCGTCTCATAAAGTTGATCCATGGCTTGGGATCAGGACACCATTAGTGCAGAGCTTGGTCAGGAATGGCATGCACAGAGAGTTGAAGACTATTGGAGTATGGCCTTGTGTCAAGAAGGGCAGCAAAGAAGCCAAGAAAAACATCAGGGACAGACTGATATTCTACAAAAGGTACAGGGATTGGACTGCTGAGGACTGCTGGGGTAAAGTCATTTTCTCTGATTAATCCCCCTTCTGATTGTTTGGGGGATCCAGAAAAAAGAAAAGGTGAGCGGCACTACCATGTGTCCTGTGTCATAACAACAGTAAAGCATCCTGAGACCATTCAAGTGTGGCGTTGCATCTCAACCAAGGCAGTGGGCTCACTCACAATTTTGCCTAAGAACACAGCCATGAATAAAGAATGGGACCAAAACATCCTCTGAGAGAAACTTCTCCCAATCATCCAAGAACAGTTTGATGATGCACAGTGCCTTTTCCGACATGATGGAGCACTGGGCCATAAGGCAAAAGTGATAACTAAGTGGCTTGGGGAACAAAACATCAAAATTTTGGGTCCATGGCCAGGAAACTCCCCAGACCTTAATCCCATTGAGAACTTGTGGTCAATCCTCAATAGGTGGGTAGACAAACAAAAACCCACAAATTCTGACAAACTCCAAGCATTGATAATGCAAGAATGGGTTGCCATCAGTCAGGATTTAGTCCAGAAGTTGATTGACAGCACACCAGGTTGAATTGCACAGGTCTTGAAAAAGAAGGGCTAGCACTGCAAATATTGACTCTTTGCATAACTTTTAATGTAATTGTCAATAAAAGCCTTTGAAACTTATGAAATGCTTGTAATTCTACTTCAGCATACCATAGAAACGTCTGACAAAAAGATCTAAAAACACTGAAGCAGCAAACTTTGTGAAAACCAACACTTGTGTCATTCACAAAATGTTTGGCCACGACTGTACAATCCTTTATGTTGTTTGAGTAACATGCTGCAGTTTGCTTCAAGTTAGCAGATGTACCACCATACCAGGCTTTTACGGAGAAAGTGAGGATGCTGAGGATCTATAATACTGTACCAGCACAGATGGGGGCAGGTTTAACTTTTTAAGTTGACAGGAAAAAAAACTTTTGCCACTGAGCTTTTTTTGGTAAGTGTAGTTAGGTTTTTTTATTGCAGTTCAAATTGTAAGTGACAGTTGTGCCAAGAATTATAAATGATTCTGCCCTGTTGACAGAGACAGTGTTTAGAACTAGGGGAGTAGGACATGAGGTTTATCTCCTAAAATCCAGTCATTTCTAGTGTTTTTAGGGAATTCAGGTTAAGATTGTTGATGGTGCACCAGATGGACAGCTCATCCATCTCCCTCTAATATGGCTCCTCATTAATGCCAATAATCAGGCCAATCATGGTAGTGTCATCAGCAAACTGCAGCAGTTTAACAGATAGGTCACTGGAGGTACAATTATTGATGCATGGAGAGGAGGCAGAACACAGCCCTGGAGAGGCCCTGATTGATAGTCACCCTTCTTCACTGTCTGGTGTCTGTTCTTTAGAAAGTCAGAGATCCAGAGACATGTGGCACTGTCGTTTATACTGAGAGTTTTGCTATGCAGAAGCTTTGGTATGATTGTCTTAAATGCAGAACTGAAATCCACAGATGAGATACTGGCAAAAGCAGCTGAGATGTCTAAATATAGAAAGATGTAGTGGATCGCCATGCTCACTGCATCATCAACTGACCTGTTGTCACCGTAAGCAATCTGTAGTGGGTCAAGGAGAGAATTTGTGACAGATTTGAGATGCTGAAGAATCAGACCTTCAAATGACTTCACTATTACAGAGGTCAGTGCCATGCTCCTGTGATCATTTAGACTGTATATATAGACTACTAGCTGAAATACCCGGTGTTGCCCGGGAGGAAAATAAAGTATTTTTTTTTAAATTGTTTGAGAAAAATATAATTAAAATTAAAAAAACACAACTTTAAAAATAAATTAACAAATAGTGAGGACTCACTAATGTGCTTGTCTTACGATGTTGTATGTATGTCATCATTCAGCTGACGCTCTGAACCAGCCAACTCTATTTAATGTCAAAAGCAATAAGGGCTAGGTGGAGCTCAAACATAAAGAATGCTGGCAATCACCTCCCGTTCACCCACTGGTGGTCTTTCCGAGTGTCAACTGGATGATAACATGCATACAAGACTGCCAGATCACCCCCACCCTACCCTACAGTATTTTTAGTCGACCAATGAGAAATATGAATATGTGTACCAAGTTTCATGAACATCGCTCCAGCCATTCGGAAGTGATGCTGGAACATACATACATACACACACATATATACATTGATGTTTATATATATATATATATATATATATATATATATATATATATATATATATACAGTGCATCCAGAAAGTATTCACAGCACATCACCTTTTACACATTTTGTTATGTTACAGCCTTATTCCAAAATGGATTAAATTCATTTTTTTCTCAGAATTCTACACACAACACCCCATAATGACAACGTGAAAAAAGTTTACTTGAGATTTTTGCAAATTTATTAAAAATAAAAAAATTGAGAAAGCACATGTACATAAGTATTCACAGCCTTTGCCATGAAGGTCAAAATTGAGCTCAGGTGCATCCTGTTTCCCCTGATCATCCTTGAGATGTTTCTGCAGCTTAATTGGAGTCCACCTGTGGTAAATTCAGTTGATTGGACATGATTTGGAAAGGCACACACCTGTCTGTATAAGGTCCCACAGTTGACAGTTCATGTCAGAGCATAAACCAAGCATGAAGTCAAAGGAATTGTCTGTAGACCTCCGAGACAGGATTGTCTCGAGGCACAAATCTGGGGAAGGTTGCAGAAAAATTTCTGCTGCTTTGAAGGTCCCAATGAGCACAGTGGCCTCCATCATCCGTAAGTGGAAGAAGTTCGAAACCACCAGGACTCTTCCTAGAGCTGGCGAGCGATCGGGGGAGAAGGGCCTTAGTCAGGGGGGTGACCAAGAACCTGATAGTCACTCTGTCAGAGCTCCAGAGGTCCTCTTTGGAGAGAGGAGAACCTTCCAGAAGGGCAACCATCTCTGCAGCAATCCACCAATCAGGCCTGTATGGTAGAGTGGCAAGACGGAAGCCACTCCTTAGTTAAAGTCACATGGCTGCCCACCTGGAGTTTGCCAAAAGGCACCTGAAGGACTCTCAGACCATGAGAAACAAAATTCTCTGGTCTGATGAGACAAAGATTGAACTCCTTGGTGTGAATGCCAGGAGTCACGTTTGGAGGAAACCAGGCACCACTCATCACCAGGCCAATACCATCCCTACAGTGAAGCATGGTGGTGGCAGCATCATGCTGTGGGGATGTTTTTCAGCGGCAGGAACTGGGAGACTACTCAGGATAAAGGGAAAGATGACTGCAGCAATGTACAGAGACATCTTGGATGAAAACCTACTCCAGAGTGCTCTTGACCTCAGACTGGGGTGACGGTTCATCTTTCAGCAGGACAACGACCCTAAGCACACAGCCAAGATATCAAAGGAGTGGCTTCAGGACAACTCTGTGAATGTCCTTGAGTGGCCCAGCCAGAGCCCAGACTTGAATCCGATTGAACATCTCTGGAGAGCTCTTAAAATAGCTGTGCACCAACGCTTCCCATCCAACCTGATGGAGCTTGAGAGGTGCTGCAAAGAGGAATGGGGGAAACTGGCCAAGGATAGGTGTGCCAAGCTTGTGGCATCATATTCAAAAAGACTTGAGGCTGGAATTGCTGCCAAAGGTGCATCAACAAAGTATTCAGCAAAGGTTGTGAATACTTATGTACATGTGATTTCTCAGTTTTTTTATTTTTAATGAATTTGCAAAAACCTCAAGTAAACTTTTTTCACGTTGTCATTATGGAGTTTTGTGTGTAGAATTCTGAGGAAAAAAATGAATTTAATTCATTTTGGAATTAGGCTGTAACATAACAAAATGTGGAAAAAGTGATGCGCTGTGAATACTTTCCGGATGAACTAGTATATATGCTATGTGGATGATACACAGGTTTATATTCCTGTCTGCATCTCTGCAATAAATCAACTCCACAACTGTCTTTCTGAACTAAGATCCTGGATGGCTAATAATTTTCTTGATCTGAATCAAAATAAAACGGAGGTGCTTATAGTGGGTTCATCAGCTAAAGCCCAAATTGGTCTTGAGCTTCCCGGCTCTTTCTCTGTCTTTTGCAAACCTCAAGTCCGCAATCTTGGTGTTATCTTTGACAGTAACCTCTCTTTTGAGAAATAAGTAAATTCTGTAGTCAAGAGTTGCTTTTTCCAGCTTCGTCTATTAGGTAAGATCAAGCCTTTTTTTATCTTCTAGGGATCTTGAGAAAGCTACTCATGCTCTTATTTTTTCTCGCCTTGATTACTGCAACTCGCTGTATTCTGGGATTAGCAATTCCCTGATACTCAGGTTACAGTTGGTCCAGAATGCTGCCGCTTGCTTTCTGGTTGGGGCAAGAAAGTATGACTCTGTTTCTCCTATTTTAGCTTCTTTACACTGGCTGCCTGTCAGTTTTCGAATTGATTTTAAAATCTTGTTGCTAGTTTTTAAATGTTTACGTCGGCTTGCTCCTGCCCATTCATCTGAATTATGTGTCTTACACCAGCCATCCAGAGTGCTTAGATCTTCTGGTCAGTTGTCTCTTATTGTCCATTGTACCAAGTGTAAAACTAAGGGGGACAGACGGGACTTGTGCAGCTGCTGCTCCTTGCCTGTGGAACTCTTTACCTCATCACATAAAGGAGTCGTCTACAACTGAACTGTTCAAAACAAGATTAAAGATTCACTTGCATTCTGTGACCTTCAGTAATACTGATGGTTTCCTCATTGTGATTATATAACATTACTTCTATTTATTATTTATGTTCATATATTTTATTTCTATTTATATTATTTGTTTGTTTTCTTTTATTCTATTATTGTAAAGCACTTTGGCCACAGCATTACTATGTTGTTTTAAATGTGCTATATAAATAAATTGACATTTATAAGTCTTCCCTGTTTTACACAGCTGTTTCTTTTCCCTGATTTCTGTATTTTCAAGAAATATTTTTTATAACAATGTTAAACATATGACTGAGATAAACCATCTCACATAGAGCTCTTCTAACTTAAATGTTTAATATTTTCCTTCCTAGAAAATCCTTGTGACAGTCTTTTTATCCAAAAAGTGACATCTGCCCATCCATTTCCATTGTGTATGTATTTATATATATACTAGGGGGCAAGCCCCCTGGTGTCTTTGGCACCCAACCCCTAGTTGCGGCCAGTCTGCTGCTCGCGTTGTGAAGAGGGGGGCTGAACAAACCCTAAGGAGATGTGGTCACTCCTCTGAAACCCCCTCTTAAACGGTGATACAATGGGAAACAAATAGGTTTTTTTTTTTTTTTTTTTTTTACCTCCTCTTTGCTCGATCAGCTGCTAGATGCTGCTGCTGCTGTGCCACGTGATCTGCATTTTGTGCAGCACTTCGAACATTTATAAGCCTGTACAGCAGCTGCCTAACTCTTTGTCTTTTATTTCCAGCCCCGGGTGTGGTTAAATCTCTTGGCACACTTGGTGAAGTCTTGTTTCACTGGATGTGTGTTCTTGATATTTTTTAGTTTATAATTTAAAAATGGAATAAGAACCTGAAAATCTAACAACATCACATTAAAGTTCAATAAATTCTGAAAAGAACGATACCAAACATATATGTAGGTTTTAAAATAAGCCAGATTTAAAGCGTGACAAAAAATGTCACACAAAATCGTTGCACTTTTAGGCTTAGGATTTTATATAAATATAGAATAGATATACAGTATATATATTTATATGTACACACAAGCACACACACGTATATGATGCTCAGTCTTTAAGAGATATTTAAAGATATGGCCTAGAGAATTCCAATGGCAAAGACCTGTAGTAATCAGAAAGTCATTTTTCATGTTTGATTTGTTAGTACCAGAAAATAGAATTTTGTAAAATTAATGTGGGTTCTACAAGACTAATAATTTTGCCTTTTAATACCATTGTATTAAATAGAATATGAATCTATCGCTGGAGTGATTTAGTGGAGGTTGTGATGGCTTGTAAAAGTGGCAATCCCTTATCATTTTCACATGCGATTGTTCTTCCAAATCCTGTTATTAACAAGTCACTTCGTAGCCTATTCACGCACCTGGCGTTCATATTTGCGTTCACACTGATCCAGTTTTGTATCACTAATTACTATATTGTGAATGTTGTTTCCTGTGTGATCTGTTGCATTCAGGAACAGTAAAAGATTTTTACTTTCTCCTGAATGTTTTTGTTTGTATTAAGAGGAAAGCTGAGCTAAATTACATTTATTATTGTAATAATCTCCTGGTTTTTTTTCAAAATCTAAAAATTACCTTTGATCAAACTTTATTTAGTTTGTTTTATGCATTTTTTTCTAGGCAACTAAAAATATTTTTAGGGTAGTTTATTTTAACAGCTTGTTAAGTTTTGCACTGTTTATATAAAGGTAAAATAAGAAATCAACAAAATGTTAGTAACCAAATTTAATAACTGTGTTAAAGAGTTCTTCTGAAGTGGCTCAATTTCTTTTTTTATGACAGTTGTTGAAACTGTGCAAGCAAATGAGACTCTGTGGCTTTTAAATCCCGCTTCTCCTTTACACTTACTGAAATTTCAGTTGCACTTTGAAACACTATATACAGTATATGCAAATTATTAATAAATGAAACAGTTACACAGCTGTGCTAACACAGTTTGTAAACACAAATGTATTTTATTTTTAAAATAACAATATTTCATTTCCCTTCACTTATTTTGCTATTTACTATCTCCTTCCTGACAAATTTAACCGATGCTCTGAAAACTCGCAGAAATTAGATGAAATGAATTGGTGAGCTTTGTTGGCTTGTATGGGCAGTTCTTGTCAAAACTGTTCTAGTAGCCTAAAAATTAAAATTTTTCAACCCTAATATTTTTTTCATATTATTACTTAACTAGGACTATTAAAAGATTATTTAATATGCAGACTTTCTAAACTTAACACTAAAACAAAATGTAAGAATTCAAAATGCATTTAGTAGTAGTATTTATTTAATGTGTGCCTTGTTCTGAAGTAACTTGTAAGTATATTGCAATCGTAATATGAGGAAATTACAATATGTAAAATGTCTAGTATGAACAATGGTGGATTAAGTGACTTTCACAATAGGTCAGAAGAGGATACTAAACTGTCAATCTTATACTTTAGAGATCAGTACCTTAACCACCTCACCACAGTTCTAGTGACTTGTTTTTAAAGAAATATGAAATTACTTGTTTTCATACTAATTAAGAATTGCTATTGTTAAAAATATAATCATTTTAATTTGTTTACTTTTTTTTTTTTTCCAAGGTTGCCCTGATTGCTCATGTTAGTGCATATACAATGACAAGTATTCCACGTCAAGAGTTGGAAAAAATGTTTCTTAGTAAACAGGGCAAAAAGGAACCTTTTCCCAGCATTCAAGACCAGCCGTCCAGGGACCTTTCTGTAATCGTTCCTTCATACAATGAGGAACTCCGATGTGAGTTTAGTTTTTGAATTTTTATAAGCAAGTTGTGAAGAAATTCTGAAAACCTCTTTGTAAATTACTTCTGAGAGCATTGTGCTTTTTTCTTCTTTAGTTTTTGCTTGAACGCACAGTACAAAATTCTTTCCATAGCTGCACATTTTTCCATTGACACATATATTCCTTAATATTTTTGTTCAATATGAGTTACCTCTAGGTATTATCTGATTTTTGCTGCCAAATTTGAATGCCTGCACTGCACAGTCCTGCATTATCATGTTCCCAAGAATTTGAATAATATGGATACAAACAGTTTAGATTAATTTGATTTATGCATTACATTTTCATGGCATGTAATATGGTTAAGGTAATTCTCTGTTTAGCATTGCTTTTTAGATGGTGCACTGCCTAATTTCTCTTAAGTAAAGCCAGACTTGTTTTTGCAGCTCTCTTATAAGTTGTATTCTTCTCTTAAATCTGGAAATGTAATTCCTAATCATTGTAAGTCACATTAAAATTAATACTTCTACCACCTATAAATTATATACATACACACACACATATATATATATATATATATATTAATTTTAATATGTTCATTTACTGTAAGTGCTGTGAAGTGGAGGCAGTGAAAAACTTTTAATCTCGTGCTTTCATTCAGAATGGAGAGAAAGACATGTGTGACATCATAGAAGGCAATTATGTGAAAAACTACATGGGGAAAAAAAATCTTGGGATACTCATGTTGTATAAGTCATATGTCATTTACCCAGTTGTATGTTCAAAACACTCTTTTTTTTTATTTTGTTGAAGACCTGTCCGTTCCCCTCATTTGTCAAGAGTCCTGTCTTCAATTTAAAAAGCCTTTCCCATGAGGCTTCAGCATTCCCATTTATGTGTGTGCAGATAATTCTGGAAGTAACTATTTTAACAATATTTTAGCAAAAATGCATTTCATTTTTGGCCGGAATATTCCTTTAACAATATATTTTGTTGTCATTAACCAGGTTTCCATCCAAGGAGTTTTTGCGAAAAAATATTTAGCGCTTCAAATTTTAGCTGATGGAAATGCTAATTATCGATAAAATGTTGTACATGTCGACATAATATTTTTCCGTTTAACTTTAGCGCATAAATTCCATATCGATACATTAGATGTCGCAAAAACTACATTGGAAACACTTTTTGTCGGAAAAAAAGGACTTTAACGCAAATAAATGTGTCACATGATACATTTTCATCACGTGCAATCAAAGCGAGAATAGCGGAGCGGTTCGCATGGTCTGATGAAGAGACTCGTTATTTCTCGTGATGAGCCAATGCAGTAGCGGATAGGCTGGGTCTCCTGCTACTAAAAGGGGTACCTGAACTTCCTCCACATCAACTGTAGCCTGGGGGTGTCTCTCAGGATGTCTAAATAATACAAAAACCGCAAAGGTAATTTACTGTGCCAGTCAAAATATTTAAGAAACCGTGTGTTTCATTATCTAAACATTTTCTTATTATTAAATGGCAGATGTTTTAGCATATATGAGAAATTCTCTCATTAATATTAACTTTAGTTTTTTTTTTTTTTTTATTAAACGTCGTTATTTTGTGTTAATTCAAATTTCAGTTTTAATTAAAAACCTTAAGGGAAGCAGGTTACAGTACTAATTCAGTTGTTATCGCACTGAGAAGGGATGTTGAAAGGTAGGCTCACCTGTACAGATCCGATGCTGCAAACACAGCTGCATCATGGGCACTTCCAGGAGTGCCAACGCAAATGCCTCGTATCATGCACCTGTCATCAACAAGGGCCTGGAGAACAATACATGGCCATCCTTTGCGATTAATGTAATCGCGGTAGCCTTCCGTCAGGGGACGAATAGGCACATGCGTGCCATCCAGCGCACCGTAAATCTATTGCACAAGATGCACCAAGGAATTGCAGTATGCAATTTCATTGGCCTCCGCTACAATCGGAAGTCTGATATAATGCCGCATTAATTTTTCTTTAATAGCGGTGCACACAGCATATACACATCGATGGACGGTAGTTTTACTAACCCCGAAAGTTTCTCCAACTACTCTATGCTCGGCGCAGGTTGCCAGCTTGTAAATGGCAATGGCAATCCGCTTTTGGGTTGGAACCGGTGATCGGTGGCAACCTGTGATGGGCGCAACATCAGGACTGATGAATCCACACAACATCTCAAACATCGGCCGTGTCATTCTAAAATGTTGCAGCCAGAGATTTTCTGTAAAGTGTCTCTCCACCACCTCCTCCCAGAAGGTCTTATTCCGTCGTCTCTCCCATACCCGTGGGTTTCGCCGCACTGGCTCTAGGGCTATCGGACAAGCAACTGCTTCATTCTGCTGTCGTCTTCGGATATTATGTACAATTCCAATTATTTGTGAAACTGAAATAACAGTAAGCTGGCAAATTTCAAAAAACTGTCTGAATAATCTCTCCATTTCTTTGTTTCTTTGTTTAGTGGAGGGGGTGTAACGTGGAAAACAAAAGGTAGATAATTTGCGACATACACAAAATTATGTATGGAAACGGCTCAAGGGCAGTTTTTTTTCACGATACAACAAAACTTATGCGACAGTTCGTTTTGGGGGGGATGACGTCATCACGCACACCGTTTTATCGATAAAAAGCCAGTTGGATGGAAGCAGGCTGAAGACAGCAAATTTCGCACAATTTTTTTACGTATATTCTGTTTGTCGATAACAAAACATCGCAAAAAACTGGATGGAAACTTGGCTATTGTCATATTTAGAAGAATGACACAAGTTAGTGTGACAAGTTTTAAACAAATGTCTTAGCTTTTTCCTATTGGACGGTGGTTAATTTCCAAGTCTTAGAGATTTCCAACCAACTAATTGATAGTTGGATTACAGCATCAAAGGCTGAAATATGGTCTAGTACCTCAAGCACTGGACCTTAAACACCAAGTCTGCCAGTTCATTCCCTTTTTCCAATTTACTGTGTGACTCACATCAAGTGACTTAATCTTTCTGTGATCCAGTTGTAAGCATTGTGTGTAAACTGTTTTACCATATCTCTTTAATTGTAAATTATCTTGTTATGGTCTTTCATTATAACAGGATGCTACTATCAGTAAATGTTGTATGTTTTTTAATACAGTGATCCCTCGCTATATCGCGCTTCGACTTTTGCGGCTTCACTCCATTGCGGATTTTAAATGTAAGCATATCTAAATATATATCACGGATTTTTCGCTGGTTCGCGGATTTCTACGGACGATGAGTCTTTCAATTTATGGCACATGCTTCCTCAGTTTGTTTGCCCAGTTGATTTCATACAAGGGACGCTATTGGCGGATGGCTGAGAAGCTACCCAATCAGAGCACGTATTATGTATTAAAAAAAATTCCTCAATGATATACGATATGCTTCTCGCGCGGTGCTTCGCACACTTAAAAGCTCTAACAGCCCGTATTGATTTTTCATTGTTTGCTTTTCCCTGTCTCTCTCACTCTCTCTGACATTCTGTGCTCCTGACGGAAGGGGTGTGAGCAGAGGGGCTGTTTGCACAGAGGCTGTTTGCTTAGAAGATACGGACGCTCCTCTAAAAAATAATGAAAGGCTACCTTCACATTGATCCCTTCATTGCCGCCGCTTTATCGCGGTGCTTGGATACTGAAAAGCGCTACAGACCTGTTGATTTTTGATTGTTTACTTTACTCTCTCTCTCTGACATTCTCTGCTCCTGACGCGCACCTTGAAGAGGAAGATATGTTTGCATTCTTTTAATTGTGAGAAAGAACTGTCATCTCTGTCTTGTTATGGAGCACAGTTTAAACTTTTGACTAAAGGGTGTTATTTCATGTCTAGAGGGCTCTAATAATGTTAAAAAAACTTATTTAGAAGGTCGTAAACAGGTTTTCAATGCTCTAACTGCGAAAATATTAGATTTATAAATAAAGAATCCTACTTCATGGAAATTCATTTATCTGTCTGGAGCAGATTAACCGCGATAAACAAGGATTTACTGTATAACTGTGTGGAGAATATTTATAAACAGTGTGGGAGAGTTTCTAAGGGCTTAAAATATATAAAAATAACCATACAAACATATGGTTTCTACTTCGCAGATTTTCACCTATCGCGGGGGTTCTGGAACGGCAACCCCTGCAATCGAGGAGGGATTACTGTATATACTCTATAGGTTTATGTAACCTAAGTACTGTATGTTTGAAAATGATTTACAAATGCCATAGATTGGTTTGCTTCTTGGATTTTGGGGTCATAGATTGGGCTGGTGTCAGATAGGTAACAATGAATAGCACACTACCGAAATGATACCAGATGTTGCCTTGATGGTAGGTAATGAATGAGTAACATGCTATCTTGTAATTTAACATTGAAGTCTCTTGTTGGTTGTCAAAACTTACTTTCAAATAGTCAAGTGTATGCCCCATGTGCTGCCAAATTATATTATAATATGCCTAACTGAAAACAAGGCCTTAAAAAACAAAATAAGTCAGCCCATAGATTTGTATCTCGATAAGTACTTGTTTAGTCACTTTTGGAAATATTTCAAAAACTTTACTTTAGGTACCTTACTTTAAGTTTATCTTACTAACAGTAAGTTTAGGAATTAGAACAGAAAGTGTAACAACATAAAAGCTAAAAGTAAAAACAGACACACAAATGGTTACTATGCTTTTATTTGTAATGCTGAAATGAAATAGGGTAAACAATTCAAAGAGCAGAGCCATTTTAAGGCAGGAGAACGGCAACCTAGCGATTTCACTTAACCCCCTTTACCTGCTCACCTTGATTATGCAGATTATTTTCCTAGGAAAACTGTAAAGTCACCATAACCAGCATTTTACCTACACAGTTATAAATTTAGGCAGATGCCTTATTACAGGTTTTGTAAGGTTCCTGGACAACCTGGAAAGACATGAAAAATTAACAAGACAAAATCCAGTACTGAAAAGGCCTTGAAATTCTAAACACAAAATGTAAATGGTACATAAAGTCACGGAAAATATTACAGTGAATTACAGTAATCACATATCAAGAGGTAAAACCCAAAAAAATGACCACATTTGGCATTAATTTCATGTTTAAAGATCTTAAAGATTAAAATCAGTGTGCGTTTATTGCTCAGTCTCCATGTTGAGTTAGCGTTAAGTGGTAAATAGTTTGCAGGGTAATTAGACTGTATATTAGACATGTCCCTATGATTTATCGAGCAGTCAGCATGCCAGGAAAGTGTATGTTTAACTTGGGAAATGCTGATTACAAAGATTGGCTTCAGCAAGACAAATCATATAAGCACGTGGCTGGGTGCCATTACTTTATGAAGAAGTTTGACATTGGGAATATGGTTGAGTCTGCTTTGAAAAGGCAAATGAAAGGAAATAAACATTGTGAACTGAAGAGGAGCAAGGAAGCTAGGAATTCTGCTGAGAATTGTTTTGGACTCATTGCTGGGTCATTTTTGCACTTGACTGTCGTCCCAGTGAGCTGTTCGAGTGACAGTGGATTAGGTGGCAGTAGCACTAGTGAGAGCTCTAGTTGGGCTAGTCATACTTTAAGATATCACCATTGAAATTAAATATTGTGCTTACCACATGTATAATGGGACCTTCATGGTCAAGAAAATGGTATATGTGTTCAAAATGTAAGTCAGTCCTGCCTAGAATTGGACAGTTATGCACCATTTATGCTATTACTCTGCATAAATATTGTGAGCTTTGATGTCAGTTTTGGCAAGTGGTCAGCAATTTAAGATCAGCCATGTGTTTGACCTCAAATGTGTAAATATTAGGTTCATGTTATTTTTTGCTATGGATGTTAATCACTAAAGTTTAAAGTTGTCCTGGATTCTTATGCTGGTTGGTACTAGGAAAGTCATAAAAAATCCTGGAATTTGAAATGTGCTGATGCATACAAACCCTGCTTATAGAATCATCAGTTCTGTAATACGTACATTTTGGTAGTTTCACGTATAAAACTACACTAAAAAGGGCTCCTTTCCCTCAAGGTTTCTATGGGAAAATATTATACCTCCTTTACAGCACAAGATTCATTGTCTATACACTGTTCAGTCAGTTTTTGTAAATATATTTTTGCTTTACTTTATTCACCAAAAAATCATTAACAGATTTCAAAAGATTAGTTGTTTTTTGAACTTGAAAAATGTAAGGGACATTCCTTTGGGGGGTGGGGGCGGGCATTTAATTTCCGTGAACTGACATGCTGTCAATGGCTAATTGCTACTTGTAATTTCAGGTTCCTCAATGCCCCTGGCAATGAAAAATATTAAAACTGAAATTACATTTTATTTCAAAATTCAAAGCAGTGTTGAAAAATGGATTTAAGCGAATGTGACAGAGAATTACAGCAAATAACAGTAGTTTATATCACTGTGAGCTGCAAATCCATTGATTAGACATTATAAATTGTAATGGGTCAAACAAGTTGTGAGTTTATACAAGTATTGTGTAAAAATATACTTTTTCTACTACATTAGAATGTTTTAATGTGATTGGGAATGAGACACCAGGAAATCTGGATCAGAACCTCTGTTAATGTAGGATTATGTCAAAGCTCTCATGAGCATGACTGATGAACAAAACTTTAATAATTCATTCTGTTGTTTAAATATTTATATAACATAACTTGAATTAGCTGCTCTTGTCTTCTGTTGTATAGTACTTTTTGTTTATTCTAGAGTGGTGCTACAGGTGCATATTACTTATTATTACTTGGTTGGCCCCTTTATGTAAGGTGCCTTACAACATTTGAAAGATACAATTGGTTTCATTTCTGTTGTTTTCTCAGCTGGAGCACAGGCAGGTCAAGTGAATTGCTCATGGTTTAATAGTGTCAGTGGCGGGATTTGAACCATCAGCCTCAGGGTTTTATGTCCAAAGCCTTAACTACTATTCCTGTATAGCCAGTCATGTGCTTCTCAAATTAGCAAACAAGTAAATGATGTCTGATACAGACATTAAAAATAAATAAATAAAAATAGAAGTAAGGTGTTTTTGACTATTGTCTCTTTAATATAGTAACTACATTTTTTCAAACAATCATTTGTTTGCACTATATACTTATTTTACACTGGGTTTTTTTTTCCTTTTCTTCTAAAATATTACTATGTCCTTATTAGAAATTAATTGCATCTGTAGTTCAAACTGTAGGTGTTCATTCTTTACATACAGTATTGTAATTTTTACAGCAGCAGAAAACAAATACCTTTTCTTTCTCTAACAGCCACTTTTAAAAAGGACGCTCAAGTAACGGAACCCTAAAGAACTTCCTGCCCCAGGACTTGAGTAGCTGTTTAGATAGCATGTTAAGTTAACTAAGTACTAAGCTCTTCAAAATGCTCACTCTTTGTGCAGTGTATATAGTTGTTCATTTTTATTACTTTCTTTAGTAATAAATTATTTGTTTACTTTTTGAGTCTATCACAGATGTATATATTGCTTTAGGATTCTTTAAGCTGTATATTATTTACTTTTTTCATTTCTTCACCTCATTCATTTACACCCCTTGAAAGGAATTTCTTATCATTTACGCCTGTAATTTATATATTTTTACATTCAGCAATTGGTAGAGAAGTATTTTGGGCTGCTTTTATGACTTTCCAAACTTTTTTATGTTGAGGCATAACCTAGATATTTAAAATATTGCATTATTTGGAAATTGTTCAGAAAAGAACCTAAAGAGAAAGAAGTCAATCTAAGTATTTGTGTTTATTTTTCTTATATAATAGTGTATACATTTCATACACAGGTATATTTATCAAATAATGTATTTAATTTGTACAAAGCAATTCTTTATACTGTGTAAGGTATAAATACAAAATAGAGAGAATACAAACTTTTTTTATATAAAATAAAAAAGTTCTTATGGGAATTGCCATATATGAATTCAAATTCAAATCTTTGTATATCTTAAAATTAGATGTTTTTGGAACAGATTTTAAAAAGTCTGCATTATTTTTCTTGATATTTTACATTTCATTGTAATTGTGCATTTACTACATTTATTAATATAACTTAAAAAGTATGTCTTCCTTGAAATAAAGTAGTAATGCAAATTGCTTAATTGTTACTCATTTTCTATATTAATTTGTGCCATGACTTCATGATAACCTGGATAATTATTTGCATTGTGTCTATTATTATAGTACCTGTAATGATGGATGAAGCTCTGGATTTTCTAGAAAAAAGACAGGTTTGTAAAACTTACTATTTAATGAAAATAACAGTGTAACAGGGCCAATGTTATTCAATGGAAAGGGCGATAAAGGCAAATGATATAGGGCAATAGTTACTTTCATCACTGGATTCAAGGACAGTTTTCATCCATGTACCATAGTTACTCATATGCCTCTCATAATTGAATGAGTGTTCTCTTAGGTGTTTTTGTTTATATAATATACGTATATACAGTGGATTCAGAAAGGATTCAGACCCCCTTCACTTACTGCACATTTTATTGTATTGTCGATTTACTTTTAAACAGATAAATTTGCCATTTTTGCTCATCAATCTAAACTCAATAACCAATAATAAGAAAGTGAAAACATGTTTTCAGAAGATTTTTCAAATTTCTGAAGAATCAAAAACTGAAATCTCACATTCATATACGAATGCAGGCCTTTAATTCAGTACTGTACTTTGTAGAAGCCCATTTTGCAAAATTTACAGAATCTTAATTAAATCTATATATTATAAATCTATTTTTCACACCTGGAGTTGGGCAATTCATCCCATTCTTTGTGTCAGATCCTTTCACACTCCGTTAGATTGGATAGGAAGTGTCTGTAAAATGCCATCCCATGAGATTAAAGTCTGGGCTTTTGCTGGACCCCTCAAGGACAGTCAGAGACTTGTTCCAAAGCCACTTCAGCATTCTCTTGCCTGTATGGTTTTCTAGGATTTGCTCTTCTGGTTCCAAACTTGTTCCTCTTCACAATTATTGAGGCCACTGTGCTCCTGGGAAAACTGAAAACTTGAGAAATGGTTTTATACCCTTGCCCTAATCTATGCTGCACCACAGCTTTGTAATGGAGGTCTCCAGTGAGTTCCTTGATCATCATTGCTCATTTTTTGCCCTGCCGTGCACTGTGAAACCTTATAAACACAGGTACACATGCCTTTATAAATGATGTGCAATGAATTTATTTTGCCACCGGTGAACTCTAATCATGTTTTAGACAAGCATAATTAAAGAAAACAGGATGCACCTGACCACATTTTGGAGTGCCACAGCAAAGGATCTAATTACTTATATGAATATATAGATTTCACTTTTTATTAAAGAATGTTTGAAAACCTTTCTCATACATGTTTTCACTTTGTCATTATTGTTATAAAGTGTAGATTTATGGGCAAAAATGGCAAAAATCTCCCTTGGAAATTAAAGCTACAGCACAATAAAGAGTACAGAAAGGTTTTCTTAGTACTTTCTGAATCCACTTTATATCTGTTGGAGCCAGAGAGTGGCGCTCAGACATGCAAGTGAGAAATTTCACTACTACTCTGTGCACATGGCAATACTGCTAGTCTTCAGAAGACATGACAATGAGAACTTTATTGTGAATGGTGGTCACTTAAGACATTTCACAGGAATTTGTTTTGGACAAATACTACAAAAATGTTCAAAAATTTCAAAAACACCAAGCTTTTTGGGTATTAAAAGTAATATTTTTATGCACAACAAAGCTAATTATTCCTTTTGATAAGTAAATATAATCAATGAAACCCTGTATAAAAATTTTATTTCATTTCAGAAACAAGATCCATCTTTTACCTATGAAGTAATTGTGGTTGATGATGGTAGCAAAGATAAAACTACAGAGGTGAGTACAGTCCTATATTCATTTTAAAAGAAATTTGATGTCTCTCTGGAGTTAACTTGCAGTACTCAAAATGATGTTAATGATGATATGGAATGTGGACCTTTTCCTGAACCATCATGGAGGAGCCAGAGCTTATCCTGTTAGAATTAACACTGCAATATACAATCTCTAGATTACCGTGGCATAGTACAGTATATACAGTAGTACATCCACATCTTTAATGAACTCAACATGCAGGAGTCAAGTTTCAAAATTCAAAAGGCCCTAAGTAATGGCAACTACCCCTTGAAAAGAGGCATAGATTTAAAATGTTGTAATTAATTAACTTACTTTACTAACCTCATAATTTCAACTCGTCTGCTAAAAGTGAGCGAGAGGGAAGGGGACATGCATCTCTTCAACTTTCAGACATTCAGTCTGGCCATAGGTCTTCAGTGTATTAAGATTCTTTGAAAAAAAATTAAAATTGTAAGAGAAGGGCCAGTTTGCTATCTACATTGCACATTTTAATGCTGCAGACAATACAATCTTCAAGAAAATGTGCAGTTTAATTGTTGTTTTTGTACAATGTAAGTAAATACTTCATAGCCATAAAAACATAATTTTAATGCAAGTTGATTTTGTCACACACAGATCTTCTACATGCAAGTTGCAAATTGAGTCAGTGACTCATTTTTTTCCACCCCGAGGTTGTCCCAAAACTGATGTTTCATAACAGGAAAGCTTTAATACAATTTGGCAAGTGTGTGATTTATGGTGTTAAATTTTCATACTAGACATTAATTTCCAATTTACTATAAAAAGACCATCACCGTTATCTTCTGGTTAATAGCTTCCATCCTGTCACATGATGTACTTCTTTTCTTTGTCTCAAAGGAGCTGGTTTGAAATCCTACTATTTACAACTGTACAGTGCAAGTTTTTGCTGTATAGAACTGTTTCTCTTTTTTTTTTCTTTCAGTTCATATAGAGTGAAGCTCTGTTTTTCACACTGTCCATTGAGAATAATAGCTTGAATACAAAAAATACATAGAAATAGTACACATGACAGGATTATAAACTCAAGAGAATGCAGCTTATATTTTAGACCTGGAGTAGAAGTGGCATACTCGAGAAAGATTTACTCCTTTGTCTTAGAAGTGGGGCGAAAATTCTCCACTAGGCTAGTGCAAAATGTTGTACCCTGAAATAAGTCGTCTAACTTAGGGAGATTAAATTTCGTATGGTGCAGTGGTAGCGTTGCTGCCTTGCATTAAGATCATCATGGGTTCATGTCCTGTGTCCTCCCAGTGTGGAGTTTACCAAGCGCTTTGAGTAGTGAGAAAAGCACTGTTTAAATATAAGTATTATTATTGTATAAATATTAATAATGTAATTATATTAATAATAATAACAATAATATCTTTCGAGCCAAAATGATGGTAAAATATATGTATATATGTCTTTGTGGGATTTGCTGTACCTCCCTTTCCTTTCAATTAAAAACTTGTAACCTTAAAGTTCAAATATACTGTATGCCAAACATTGGTTTTCTGCACGGTCTGCTCTGTAAGGTGTTTTGAAAAGATCTGTCATTCTTTCAGCAAATGCATATTAAAAATACTTAAGGAAGCTGCTTAGCAAATCACAGTTTGCTGTATGTTATAATTAATTATTACTGATAAATATTCTTTCTCACAAGCAAGGCTTGTAATTGTAATTGCAATTGCACGGAGTCTTTAATGAACACCATTGTTATTGCAAGCAAATGAGCATAAGGCATTAATTTTCATAGTTGCATGCAAATCAACAGGCCATACCGTTTTATGTTAAAGGGTTTGTTTCCTGATTCATTTAGGCTTACTTATTTGTAGTAAGAAGTTTTGATTTGTATAAAATGTATATGCAGGAGCTACAGTGGGTACGGAAAGTATTCAGACCCCCTTCAATTTTTCACTCTTTGTTATATTGCAGCCATTTGCTAAAATCATTTAAATTAATTTTTTCCCTCATTAATGTACACACAGCACCCCATATTGACAGACAAAAAAAAAGAATTTTTGAAATTGTTGCTGATTTATTAAAAAAGAAAAACTGAAATATCACATGGTCCTATAAGTATTCAGACCTTTTGCTCAGTATTTAGTAGAAGCACCTTTTTGAGCTAAAACAGCCATGAGTCTTCTTGAGAAAGATGCAACATGTTTTTCACACCTGGATTTGGGGATCCTCTGCCATTCCTCCTTGCAGATCCTCTCCAGTTCTGTCAGGTTGGATGGTAAACGTTGGTGGACAGCCATTTTTAGGTCTCTCCAGAGATGCTCAATTGGGTTTAAGTCAGGGCTCTGGCTGGGCTATTCAAGAACAGTCACAGAGTTGTTGTGAAGCCACTCCTTCGTTATTTTAGCTGTGTGCATAGGGTCATTGTCTTGTTGGAAGGTAAACCTTTGGCCCAGTCTGAGGTCCTTAGCACTCTGGAGAAGGTTTTTGTCCAGGATATTCCTGTACTTGGCCGCATTCATCTTTCCCTCTATTGCAACCAGTCGTCCTGTCCCTGCAGCTGAAAAACACCCCCACAGCATGATGCTGCCACCGCCATGCTTCACTGTGGGGACTGTATTGGACAAGTGATGAGCAGTGCCTGGTTGTCTCCACACATACCGCTTAGAATTAAGGCCAAAAAGTTGTATCTTGGTCTCATCAGACCAGAGAATCTTATTTCTCACCATCTCAGAGTCCTTCAGGTGCCTGATGAACTCTGTGACTGTTCTTGAATGGCCCAGCCAGAGCCCTGATTTAAACCCAATTGAGCATCTCTGGAGAGACCTAAAAATGGCTGTCCACCAACGTTTACCGTCCAACCTGACAGAACTGGAGGATCAGCAAGGAGGAATGGCAAAGGATCCCCAAATCCAGGTGTGAAAAACTTGTTGCATCTTTCCCAAGAAGACTCATGGCTGTATTAGCTCAAAAAGGTGCTTCTACTAAATACTGAGCAAAGGGTCTGAATACTTAGGACCATGTGATATTTCAGTATTTCTTTTTTAATAAATCTGCAACAATTTCAAAAATTCTGTTTTTTGTCTGTCAATATGGGGTGCTGTGTGTACATTAATGAGGGAAAAAATTAATTTAAATGATTTTAGCAAATGGCTGCAATATAACAAAGAGTGAAAAATTGAAGGGGGTCTGAATACTTTCCGTACCCACTGTATTTACAGAACATGGAGTTATTATTAAAAAGTTGAAAGCTGTTGATATAACAAGTGTTTTTCATTTTTTGAATGTGTTATAATATTTAAGATTTTTTGATTTTCTTAGTTTTTGTGGTTGGCATGGGGTCTAATGTTTTGAATTTATTATATAGCCTATATTTAATTTCTTGAATATTAGTCAGTATGGGTTTCTTGCATTTGATCAACTTCATATTTTTCTATTTTTTCAATATTGTAAAGTATTGCTATTTAGTTAATAAAAGCTTGCATTTTCTTGAATGCTTTGAAATGTTAGAATTGAGAAGTATTATTTGCCACCAGATGGCACTATTGTTTCGCTTTTTTTTTTGTTAACCCTGGGATGCTTCGACTTGACCTTTTACCTAATAAACAGTTCTTTATTGCAGAGTCTGACGCCTAGTAGTCTGGTTTCTAGCTATAAATGTGTCAAGTGTCCATCTCGGTCTTTGATCTGTGACTTTTTTGTCTGACAAGATGTAATATCACGAGATATATTTTTATGTGGCTAATTTACTGTTCTTATCTGTAACTAAAAAATTAAATCAGTTAAAGTATTATTTTTATACTCTGAGGGTATGAGAACATACAGTTTATTGTTCCTTTTCATGATATGTTTAATATTATGCTAGAAATAATTTGAAATAAACAAGTATTCTGCATGCTTCGTCACATACAAAGCAGCATCAACCTCAGTACCCAACCAGTGGCATCAAGTTGATCCAATTATTACATGAGAAATATCAGTGAAAAAAAACAAGGATGAGTACAAAAGTAAAAATCAAATAATGATAAATAGCAATAGACTAAAAGGATGTAATATCACGAGATATATTTTTATGTGGCTAATTTACTGTTCTTATCAGTAACTAAAAAATTAAATCAGTTAAGAAAGTATTATTTTTATACTCTGAGGGTATGAGAACATACAGTTTATTGTTCTAATATTATGCTAGAAATAATTTGAAATAAACAAGTATTCTGCATGCTTCGTCACATACAAAGCAGCATCAACCTCAGTACCCAACCAGTGGCATCAAGTTGATCCAATTATTACATGAGAAATATCAGTGAAAAAAAACATAAGGATGAGTACAAAAGTAAAAATCAAATAATGATAAATAGCAATAGACTAAAAGTAAAAACGCATAAGTAGTATCAGTTGAATTTAGCATTGTACAGTAGATGTGTAGTTGTCATTAAGTAAAATGAATACTGCTTAAGCCAATCTAAAATGCAAGTTAATAGTAAAGGTGTACTGTAATTTCCAGTACAGTGCTGACAGAACATCAGAGGTAGCTCGAAGGAGAGAATTTCAGATAGCCGGAACCACAAAATTGAAAGAATGCTCACAGTAAGTCTTTAGAATTCTGTGAAGGCCACAGTTTAGTACTGGGAAATCAATGAGGATAGTTAGGTAGGGTGTTCTATAATGTTCTGAAATTCAAGAGCAGAATTTTAAACTTAATACAAGAGAAAGCTTCTTCTTCTTTAGGTTGCTTCTGTTAGGACTCACCATAGCAGATCTTCTTTTTCCATATTCTGCTGTCTTCTGCTTCTTGCTCAATTACACCCACCACCTGCATGTCTTCTCTCACCATATCCATAAACCTCCTCTTAGGCCTTCCTCTTTCCTTCTTACCTGACAATTCCATCCTTAACATCCTTTTCCCAATATTACAAGCATGTCTCCTCTGCACATGTCCAAACCAATGAAATCTCGCCTATCTGACTTTGTCTTCAAACCATCCAACCTGAGCTGACCCTCTAATGCGCTAATTTCTAATTCTGCCCATCCTCATCACACCCAGTGCAAATCTTAACATCTTTAACTCTGCCACCTCCACCTCTGTCTCCTGTTATTTGGGCGATGCCATCATCTCTAACACATATAACATAGCTGGTCTCACTATCATTCTGTAGACCTTCCCTTTCACTCTTGCTGATACCCATCTGTCACAAATCACTCCCGACACCCTTCTCCGCCCACTCCACCCTGCCTGCACTGTCTTCTTCACCTCTCTTCCACACCGTTACTCTGTACTGTTGAATCCACGTATTTAAACTTATCCATCTTTGTCAACTCTACTCCCTGCATCCTTACCACTCTTTTGACCTATCTCCCATTCACACACATGTATTCTGACTTTTTCCTACAGACCTTCATTCCTCACCTCTCTAGTGCATATTTTCACCTCTCCAGGGTCTCCTTAACCTGCTTCCTACAGATAACAATGTCATCATCAAACATCATAGTCCATGGGGACTCCTGTCTAATCTCGTCTGTCAACCTGACCATCACCATTGCAAATAAGAAAGGGCTCAGAGACAATCTCTGATGAAATGCCACACAGACATCACCACTGTCACACTTCCCTCATACATATCCTGTACAACTCTTGCATAATTCTCTGCCACTCCCGACGTCCTCATATAACACCACAGCTCCTCTCTAGGCTTAACTTCATGCTGTGGCTCATCAGTTTTATCCCATTGTATCCCCCTTCTTCTCCACTCCTCAGGCATCCTCTCATTTTCCAAGATTCCATTAAACAATCTGGTTAAAATCTCCACTGCGTCTACAGGTATGTCATCTGGACCAATGGTCTTTCAATTCTTCATCCTCCTCATAGCTGTCCTTACTTCTTATCTGCTCAACACACTTGCCTTGCTTGTGAGTACGTTTCAATCTTTATCCTTTATCACCCTAACCTGCTGCACATCTTTCCCAACTCGCACCCACTGTTTAGCCAATCGGTACAGGTCCTTTTCTCCCTCTTTACTGTCCAACCTCTCCTACAACTCATTATACACCTTTTCTTTAGCCACCTCTTTCTTCACCTTGCGCCTTATCTCCTTGTACTCATGTCTACCTTTCTGCATCTCTCTGACAATCCCACTTCTTCTTTGCCATCCTCTTCCTCTGTATACTCTCATGTACTTCCCCACTCCACCACCAGGTTTCCTTTTACTCCTTCCTCTGTCCAGATGTCATGTCAAGCACCCTTCTTGTTGTCATCCTTACTACTTCTGCTGTAGTTGCCCAACTGTCTGGTAACTCTTCACTGCCACCCAGTGCCTCCTCACCTCCTCCCTGAACTGAACCTTACAGTCTTCCATTTTCAACTTCCATCATTTGATCCTTGGCTCTGCCTTCACTCTCCTCCTCTTCTTTATCTCCATCGTCATCATACAGACCACCATTCTATGCTGCCTAACTACGCTTTCCCCTGCCACCACTTTGCAGTGTACAAACTTCTTTAGACTGATGTTCCTGTATAGGATATAATCTACCTGTGTGCATCTTCCTCCACACTTGTACGTCACACTATTTTTGTCTCTCTTATAAAATATGTATTCATGACAGCCATGACCGTCCTTTTTGCAAAATCCCCTATCATCTGACCTTCATTCCTCTCCTTGACACCATACCTACCCGTCACCTCCTCATCTTATCTGTTCTCATTAACAATATGTCCACTGAAATCTCCTCCAGTCACCACTCTCCCTTCCTTTGGTATACTTTCCATCACTTCATCCAGCTCACTCCAGAAATCATCTTTCTCATCCATCGCACACCCAGCTTGCGGGGCATATGCACTAAGAACATTCATTTTCACACCTTCAGTTTCCAGGTTCATAATGATCACTCTGTCTGACACTCTTTTCACCTCCAAAAAACTCTTGACATACTGTTCCTTCAGGATAACCCCTACCGCATTTCTCCTCCCATCCACAATATGATAGAACAATTTGAATCCACGTGCGATCCACCTGGCCTTACTCCCCTTCCATTTAGTCTCTTGCACGCACAATATGTCAACCTTCCTTCTCTCCATCACATCAGCAATCTCTCTCCACTTAACAGTCATAGAGCCAACATTCAAAGTACCTACCCTCACTTCCCTCTTTACCTTCCTCCTCTCCGTCTGCCTCTGGACATGTCTCCCCCTCTTCTCCTCCTTTTTCGGCCAACAGTAGCCCATTTTCCACCAGCACCCTGTTGGCTAATGGTAATGGTGGCAACCTGGGCCTTGACTGATCAGGTATTGAAATCTGTATTGTTTTCTGCATATTGAGCTGACAAAATTTTACACTGAATGCCCTTACTGACATAACCCTCCCTATTTATCCTGGCTTGGGAGCAACAAGAAGAAACACACCAGTTTGTGCATCCCCTGTGGCTGGGTTCAGCTTGGATTGATAATAGCTACCTTATTTCAAATTTTTCACTATTTACAGATACCTTTCTGATTACTAACTATGCTAGACAAACTGTTAAGCTCCATTATTGTTTGTTTGTTAAGCTAATTATAGGTTTAAATACATCAGCTGCCTAGTTTCTCTTGAGACGTTTTTTGTGTGCTTAATAGTGGAGTTTTACAGCTTTGTTCAGACAAAAACTGAGAGGCTAAAGATTCTCATGAATCATACTAAGCTGCGACCTGTGAAATATCCATTATGAATTTCCCAGGATATCATCTTCTGCCTTTGTACATATGTTACCTCGACTTAATTTACCAGAAAATTCCTGGGATAGAATATATGTTTGATTAAACACACCAAAAACAATGTTATAATTTTATAGTGATTGCAGAAACTACTTAAATGATGTTTATATTTGCACAGTCTTAACTGCAGTTGGCCACAGATATACAAGGCAAGATAGCGGTGTCATTTTGTCACTGCTGCATGTTACAGTAGCTACCCATATTTTGCACTGCCACCCCAGTACAGTATTCATATCTGAAAACTGTCTACTTAAATCAGCCAAAATGCAGAAACTTCTCATTCACTACTCAAGTACAGTATCTGACATTTCTTTTAACTAGTGCAATCCACAAACATTTTGTTATTTAGCTATTTGTTGTACAGCTGTCTGTCGCATAATGTCCATTTGTCAATATTCAACAGCATATACATCAAGTCAAGTCAAGTTGGGGAGCATGCACTGGTACAGTGCATTGCCACACCCACCACACAACGAAACAACTCGGGATCCTGGTTGGAAACCCCCCAGGCAGAGGGTCCAGTCCTGCCCTCCAGAAATGACCCTCTATTTGCAGCAGCCTGGTGTTACGTGGGCGACCCCTTGGCCTATTCCAGCCACTCGGGTCCCCAACAATGAGGATCCTACAAGTTGGATCACCCTTGGGGAAACGCGCCACATAGCCGTAGTGCCGTAACTAACGCTCCCTCACAATGCAGGTGATGTACCTCATTCGGGACTCCATGAGCAACCGCTCATTCGATACAAAGTCAAACCAACGGTACCCAAGGATTTTCCGGAAAGACACAGTACCAAAGGAGTCCAGTCTTCGTCTCAGGTCACTGGATAGCGTCCGTGTCTCGCAACCATATAGCAAGAGCACCAGGACTCTAAAGACTGGGACCTTCGTCCTTTTCCATAGGTATTGGGAGCGCCACACAGTCCTTTCCAGCAACCTCATGAACCCCCATGCTCTCCCAATCCGTCTACTGACTTCATAGGAAGAGTCACCAGAGACAAGAATGTCACTTCAAGATAAGTAAACCTCTCAACATACATCCTATACATCCATGGTCACATAAGGTTATAATACACTTCTCTCGCGAAACTTCCATTGCCTCTCGCTGGAAATTTTCTGACGCTTTTTCTGTCTGGAAGTCTTCCACTTTTAATCTGATCCTTTTGGAGTTGCCAATGGCGTGGACCGATGGAGCATCTAGCTGTTATATTGATAAATGGTACAGGTGGTCCGAACACAGATGCCCAGGTCCTACCTACAACCCTAATCTTCAGTTATTCTTCTCATTAATGGGGTTGGTGCTGTGCTGTTCCCTCACTTGCTGGTCCTCATGAGCTCCTTTATTCTTTTGTTGCTGCTATAAATTTTAATGTAGCAGGGCTGGGTTGTGGTATGGGTGGATGCAGAGCCTGGGGTTATATTTTATTGTAATTCCCATCTGAATAGCTTAATTTCTGCTTTAAAGTGTTTGTTTTGTATTTCAAAAAAAAAAGTTTGATTACAAAGAAAAGGTTATAACAGAATTTAGAAATCCGATTTGGAGAACTGGACATAATGCTCTTAACCAGATGTAGCAAACACAACATGTGTATCTCATGTCTCTTGCATACAAAACAATTGCACTACCAGTACTATACTGTATTTTCTAATGTTATTTATTGTGAACTTTCCCAGCTTACAAATAGGTTACTGTATTATAGTGTACCAGTAACGGCGTACTGCACGATAACGTGCAGTGAATACACTTGACTTGAGCATTCATAGTTTTCCTACTCTTTCTCTGTCTCTGTTTTGTCATTCATTTGCTCAGAGGTTGATGTACTTGCTGCTTCCTGAGCAGCTCTTCTTTTCTCCACCCTAGCGGCCTGCTGCTTCTCTTCTTTCGTCGGCATCTTTTTGCGTTAAAACTGATTAAGTTCGTTTTTGTGTTGCAGTTTACTTAGTACGTTTTCTTTAATTTTTCACTTAAGCTGGCACTTAAGTCTTCAATCTGCCTCAAGAATGATTAGCGAAGGTGGTAGGGAATGAGAACAGCGCCCAGACGTATGTGCCGCACGGCCACCCTGCTGCGCGCTGCCGAGAGTTGATTCTACAATAAAATAAAATAAAAATAAAAAGAGTAATAAAAATCATCATCACGAAAGCGGATAGTAGACATCACATAGTAGATAGATAGATAGATAGATATGTGTACCAAATTTCAAGTCCATGGGTAAAACGGTTTGCAAGCTACAGGTGGACAGACATCCTGGACAGACAAACGAACAGCCATGGTAGCGTATTATATAAGAAGATACTTTGACATGTAAGCAGCAGCACTCAATTTTGTATGTCTCAGCGTTATCTGACTGTGTTTAGTCAAAACAGGTACACTACAGTATGCCAAATAGCCCTGCTAAGTACTGTATCAAATGTGATATTTTCACAGCGTCCAAATCGCAGATTGTCCTATTTCATACAACATATCATGAAAATTAAGCGTTGTATAACTGTATTTGAATTTTGCTCAAATAAATTCAATTTTGATGACAAAACAAGTCATGATTTGTCACAATGGAATTTTTCTTTGTTGAAATATGCAGAACTCTATCTATGCTGAAAAAAATGCAACTTTATCTCCTTTGTGTAACTGAATTCCGAAATGTGGGAAGGTACCCTTCTGTGTTTAAACTGCGGAGAAGGGGCATCAGAATTAAAATGAACCAAGTAATGATACTTGTAGTGATAGTTATTATTAAAATCATTGCTACTTGTCTCATATTTACTGACTGACTAAGCATTGAAATCCCGCCATTTTCAGTGACCTAGTATTTTTAGCAAGTAATCTGAGGAAAAACTGCAAAAATTGTCTTAGTATAAAATATTTGAAAAAGAGTACTGTGCGTGATGTAGCTTTAAAATTTTAAATTAGGATGTGTCCTTTGATTTAGAAAATTGTTTGAATGAAAACCAGTCAAAGGTATTCTGCAGTAGCAATTATTAGGATAGGATGCCTTATATGACTTCTGAATTTAAATGAGCTTATGTTTTATTGTTAACCAAGATAAAAGAGACATTCTGTTCTTGCCACTGTATTTAATGACAGTTCTTGACTTCATTTCAGGTTGCATTAAAGTATACAGAGAGGTATGGTGATGATAAAGTGAGAGTGCTGACACTGGTGAAGAATCGGGGCAAGGGTGGTGCTGTGAAGTTGGTGAGTTTCCTGTTTCTCATTTTACATTTCAGTTATCCATGTGTTCATCCTGGTGTTCATCTAATACGTTCTTAATAATGTTAATGTATTGTCGGAAAATACATCTTGAAATGGGGTCTAATCAAGTGAAAAAGTTGGTGTTATAACAACCTCTCTATATAAAGAACCTAAGAGAGCATTACCTATATTTGCAATATACAAAAATATACACCAAACATCCATCCATCTATTATCCAACCCACTATATCCTAACTACAGGGTCACGGGGGTCTGCTGGAGTCAATCCCAGCCAACACAGGGCGCTAGGCAGGAAACAAACCCCGGGCAGGGCGCCAGCCCACTGCAGGGCACAAACACACACCCACACACCAAGCACACACTAGGGAAAATTTAGAATCGCTAATGCACCTAACCTGCATGTCTTTGGACTATGGGAGTAAACTGGAGTACCCAGAGGAAACCCATGCAGACACGGGGAGAACATGCAAACTCCACACAGGGAGGACCCGGGAAGTGAACCCAGGTCTTCTAACTGCGAGGCAGCAGCGCTACCCACTGCGCCACCTACACCAAACATTTTTACATAAAACAATTAGTTTAAAATATATTTCAGTGTTTTTTTGTATATTGCTGTAGTGTCTTGGTTGAGAGACGAATGTATGATTGAGAAATTCATATCTCAACTTAAAATGAAGGTTTCTAGTTCGAATTTCTGAGAGTTAAATTCTCAAATATAGCTTGTGGAAATTAGGCCTCCACACTTTTTCCCCCGTCTGTAAGAAAGCACATGCTAATGTAATATTATGAGTCTACACATTCAACTCAAATAGAAATAGACCCTGGGAGCCTCTTGAACCCGACACTGTCGATAGTCTTGACCAACAAATGCATAACGCTTTGCAAGGGGTAGGTGAATAAGTAGCTCAGTGCTTTTATTAAAAACAGTCAAACATTGTCCCAAAAAGTGCAGTGTAAAGTTCAATAAATAAATAATCCAATAAAATGTGAATTGGTGGAGGTTAAAAATCCAAAGAAATAATCAATTAAAAACAAGGCTAAAACAATGCAGGAGTCTCATTTAAAATCCTCAGTCCCTGGTGCTTTCCTTTAAATACCGACATCTTTCTGGCTTATCCTACGTGGACCTCACAGCTCAGAGAGATGTCAATCAACAGGCGCAAACGCCCTTTCACTCCTGGCCCGTGTCTCGCACCAAGAAAACGACATTCCACAGAGAGCCACCAGACCCTGTTTTGCTCTGCGCCCACCACTGCTGATCATGGCTCCACCTGATGAAAGTGTGCTGTACTCCCAGCGCTACCGTCTCAGTGGCTCCTCCCGGTGAGGGTACACTTCCGAGCATGATGGTCGTTACTGCTACCCTAGTCGCTCAGCAGATGCAACCCTTTAGCCCCCCTCCTGAATGCTGACCACACACGTTCATCGCTGGGGCTGGATTCCCATCTGCCTGCTTCTCTCTTACACCGGCTCACTCTTGCTCCTGCCTCTTTTCTCTTCACTTTAACCTCTGCTATTTTTTATTTCTCTCAGTTCTCCTTTTTTCCTTCCTTGTGCCGGCTCTTCTTGCGTCTCTGTGGAGTGTAAGGCCTCCATTGAGCACCACAGAAAGCTACTGAGGCTGCTGGGAAAGGCTGCATCCCTACGTGCAGGTGCACCTCACCCCAATTACCTCATTAACCTCCTGCAGCTGCTTGAGCACACACCCACAAAGACAGAGCCGGATGTTATATTATTTATTTATTAAAAACGGGCTTCTGATTATCAAGCTGAGTACCTGCCATACCATACACATAAATGTGCTAAAAGTGTGACTGGGTAGCTGTTTTTGCCAAACTAGCAGAAAAAATAAAGAGTATCAAAACTCAAATGCAGTGACTTATTTAATACAAATGTTACACAAGTGAGAAATAATAGAAAGAGCAAATCTACAATAAAAAAAGCAGAAGGTAAACTCTGTATCCGGAGTGGTACTATTCCTTTTACACACAAATAAAACAGCAAGTCACAAACACGAGAATATCTCTCTTACTCATGTTATCCTCTAGCCACACTACCCTCTTGAGCCATTTGTCCAACTCACCTAGTGATTCTAAGCCCTACTGGCCTATGGCCAAAGGACAGCTTTATAGCTCTGCTCTGGGGATGCTTCGGGGCATCCCCATAACTACTAATGGAGTTAGTAATGTCCCCAGAATGAAAATTAAAGTGTTTCTTCTTCTAGAGCTCTCTTTGACCACCCCAGGTATCCCTGCATACTTTTGCCTCAATTCCTAATTAGACAGACAAGTATTCTTAATATTTCTCACTTTACCTGCTCTGTGTGTAAGGCACAGGTGTGCATCCGACTAAGAGTGCTAAAATCTTTGACAGCTGAGTTCATTATGTGGGTGTTGTCAAAATTCATTTCTTTTTGCAAGAACAATGTTGGGAAAATTGTTCTAGTCACAGTAAAAGCGGAAAACATATCCTTTATGTACTGACATTACTCATACTGTATCTATCCATCTGTTCAAATACAGTAAACTGAATGCGATAGAATGTGCTGCTTTGTTTGGAAACTTAAAATTTATTATTATCTCCGTAATACATGATAACTTACTGCTTGTTAATGCGAATTGCTGCTGTTTTAGTGTTTTTGGGGAAGTGAAGTTCAGAATGTTTTACAGTGTTGATGAGTTTTCTTTAGTAGATGGGAAACTGTAAACTAGACCATTTAATTCTAGAAATTTTATGCTAATCTGTCAAAATTAAGAAGTACACTCTGTTGCTTAAAATGATTTTAAACAGTGAAAGGATTTTAATCCTTCTGTTAATTTTAAATGAAAATGCGGAAGATATTTTGTAATGTATCTTAAATGACTTTATATATCTATGTGAGGAATGAAAACTAGCATTAATTTCAAAAATAATGTGAATGCTTGAACCACGTTTTACACAAACTTGTCACAGACAGAATTTAAATAAAAGCTTGAATCCCTTACAACTTACTAGAAATATCCATCAATTCATCTTTTTAACCCACTTATTCGTTTGTGAGGGAATCTGAAACCTAGCTCAGGTAACATCAGCTGTAAGACAGGAACAATTCCTGGGAAGGGTGCCAGCCCATTGCAGAAAAAATATGCAGAGTTTAATAATCACCTCACATCTTTTATTTTCAACAAGGCTCTGACTTTCTGCCACACACGGGAAAATTGGTATTCAATGAGAAATCCGCCCAAACAAACCTGTAATAGCTGTCTACTAGATGTAAGACTGTATTTTCTGCTGAGCACATCTGGCAGCATCATAAATGAAGAATAGTTTTGAAGCATTAGACTTGCAAAGGCTTTGTACATTCCCCAGCATTATTATGAAAAACTGTGCTAAATGGCAGAAAAAATAATAATAATAAATAATCATATCTTATTTGAAAATTCTCCTGAAATACAGCTGTGCTTATAGTAGAAACAGGCTTCTGTAACCCATTCAGTCATACACACACACACACATATATATATATATATATATATATATATATATATATAAAATACACACACACTAGGGGGCTTAGCCCCCAGCTCACTTTGCCCATCCCACCCCCTCCCATCACCCCCTGGGCACGCTATGCTCCAGCCACTTTGCAACTCTGTCGCTCGCTTTGTCAAGTGGGCTGAACGCATGCTGAGGAGATGCGGTCTGATCATCTGCTGTCTTTCTCCTGCTGCTGCCATGCTGCGTGTTCTGCTTGTCGCACTGCGTGTCGATCATTTAAAAGCCTGTACAGCAGCTGTCCTTTTGTCTCACTGCCTTGTCTTGTCGGACGTCAAACTGTCTTCCAAGCCTTCCAAGTTTTTTTTATAAATAGAGATATTATATAATGAGTTGGAGGTAAGTCTACCACAAGTGCCTACAAAAATAAAAGTGGCTAAAGATGTTTGATCAGTCATACTAAGAATGAGATTTTTTTTCAATTTTATTTATATAATCCCTCCTCCACATTTCATTTTGGAGGACATCTTTATTTCTTAATATTTACATTTACTGTTTGTAGTTCATGTTACTCCTTTAATACAATCCTTTCACCCTTTTATCCTCTTCAGATTAACTCAGATTCACTGACAAATTCATTCCATTCCTTTAAGTACCCCCATACACCTTTCCTTCCTTTACCTCCCTTTTCCTGGCGTACCACCTTGTGTCTGACTGTCTTGCACTTAAATTTAATTCTTCTTCCATAGACCTGAAAGAAAGATGCAGATATAAGTAAGAAAAACAATAATATAATGAACAGAAAAGCAAAAATGACAAAAAGCAATAAGTAGAAAATTATGTTTTATGGACAGACGTTTTTGGCAGCTCAGATTAGCAGTTTATGAAATTCTCTACAATTATTTGCATTTAAGGTCAAATCAGTCATAATATTGGTTTATTAGTGGTGGTTTATTTGCTGTTTTCTCCCCTTACATTGTCACTCATCTTGCACCCTTGATATACACTGTTAATTGTAGCTCATTTATTTATCTTGCTCAATTCCATTTAAAAATTAATCTTTTCTCCGGGCTGAGTTTGTTGTTCAGATACATGGAGGCAAAAATTCAAACAAATGCCTGTTTGTTTATTTTTGCCCTTACATTGTCAGCTACTTTTTTCAACATTCATGAGCATAAACTGAACAGTTGAGTGTCATTCTTATTGATAAATAAGGCAAAAGGTATTCCTGTTCACCTCCTTCCCTGTTTGAAACTGAATGTTAAGGTCCAATCTAAACATTTCCTGGTGTCATTGAGCCAACAAACAAAACGTACTTTAGAAAGTGGCAGTACGTTATCGATTTATTGCTTCATCCATCACAGAGTTTTTAAACGTAGAACTGCACGTACACCCACTAAAAATAACAAATCCTAAAATGCACCCTTTACATTTTTCTTCAGCGCACCTGTAGGTATTGAGCCTATTTGTCTATGTTTTTGCCTTTTGTCCTTGCTACCCCATAGTTTTCAACCCTATCCAGAACTGTAAACTTCTGAGAATGTAGCCACTGTGTTTTGCTGTGGATGGATGTAAATGCAATTTTCCATAAATGAAAATGATACTTTAATCGTGTTCTGATTGGTTTGAGCTTGTTCTGTGGAACCTCCCTGATTGGATCCTGCTTATTACTATGGCTTATTCCCAGACTGGTCACCCTTCATGGAAGAAAAGCATTGTATTACATAGCGGGCAAAATAGAGTTGATTTCCATGCCGTTTGTTGTGCTGCTTACCTGTATGCATTTATAAATGGAATTGGAATGCAGCGTACATGCAAGAAAAGCAAATTACTTAGCAGTAGCTACAGTTCTGTTATGAATCCCACAGCTGGCAGTGTTACCGTTGTAGTGAAAAATTCAGAGCCCCGTAAAATCTGTTTGACTCAGTTAACAGCCTTTACTCAGTGTTGTATTACTTAAACTTATTCTGGTCAGTAAAGAGGAGTGCATTCTAACAAAGTGCTTAACAAAGTGGATGGATATAGAATGCAGCCAAGGTTGTAGTATTGGAGAACAGAGAGAGATACACACAAGCACAATGCAGTAAAGTGACAATATAGAAGCTGCATTATCTATCTCTCTCTCTCTCTCTATTTTATCGGTTTAATTTTGTAAATGTCATTTGGTACAAGATGCGCTCTGATTGTTGTGGACTGTTTTTTTTTTTTTTTTAAATGATAAGACAGCTGTCACTAGATCTGAAGACTGTTACTTTCAAGTATAATGAACACATTGACTTGACACGGGGGCAATTTGCCCTGCCTTCTTTCTTTTACTATGCTCTGTCCGCGCTATCAGAGTCCTGCATGTGCTGATGGTTTTGAAAGCGAATGAAGCACACAGGAATTGAATTTTCATGAACCTCTGAATATTTCAGTACACGGTCCCTGCAAGGAGTTTGCCACTGATGCGCACGTGCCCAGTGTAGACCAAGGTCACCGTCATATATGTTTTCGAGTGTTTCAGTATGGACAAGGGTTATTTTGTAAACAATGCAAGAATATTTTCTTTTAAAAACATTTTTAAATGAAAACATAGTAGTGTGGGCATAGCCTTAGTAGAATGACAGCTATCAAATTGTAGAGGCTCTTCTATTTTTTTTGTCATACATAAGAAAATAATTTTATTGTAACAATATGCTGAATAGATTTTAAAAGTATATGATATTATAGTTTAGCATTTTCCATCAAAATGCAGTTTTTTTGCAGTTCTAAACGTGCAAATGCAGAGATAGCGTCAGTGTGCAAAATACCCAGTAGTAATCGGAGCCTCCTGAATTGTGCTCCAGTGCAGCCTGAATCCTCAAGTCTTACTCTGCTATCATGGGATATACAATAAACTAACTATAAAGAATGTTATCACTTAGGATGTGACTGTCTTAAGCAGATGAATCAAATCGTTCATGAATGTGCACTCTGTAAACAAAAGCCACAGCACTTTGTACCTCTAAGCAAAATTATGCAGAACAGACACTTTTCATGACACATATGCTGTATGTGTTGAAAGACTGTAGCAGCTCTGTTTTAATCCTTTCCTTCTGAATGATGACACCCTTTAAAGTATTCAGCTGATCAAAGCCTCCTCTCTTCGGCCCATGCACACTTCTCCTGCCTGCTGGGAATTAACGTTTCTCAGTAGTACTTCCAGAATTTCATCCCAATAGAGCACTTGTACCACAGCAGTACCACAACCCAAGAGTATAACAAAATAAACAACTTCACTTTCGAATCTTTACTACTCATGAAAAACACCAAATATGAAAAGAGAACAAGACATTGTTAGCCTCCCATCGTTCCCAGCCAGACCACTATCAGTATCACGGTAGCAGCAGTTTCTGTCTCACTGTGCATTACTTTTTCCTGCAAAAGTCTCTGCCCTCTTTATTGAATTCCCCTTGTTTAAAGGATATGCCATTCATCCTTGCTTGACAGGCAGTTCTCAGTCAAGCATGTAAGCCCGTCCAGCCCAAAAAGTGCCCACAGCCCTGCTTACGAAGAGCTTTCTGCAAAATGCTGCACTGTTTTCTCAAAAACTCAGTAATGGGCAGTGAGCAAATTTATAAAACTATAACATGTTAAAAAAAATGTAGGGACCCCCTCAATTTTAATTTTCAGGCTTTCTGGGGGTCCATTGGGTTAATTAAAGGGCCAGCCCCTGTACTTCACACCTTGGTTACTGTGATCATATTGTTGAATTTACAGTAAAAGTAAAAATGTTTCATTTACTATACTGAAAGCTTATATTTCTCTAACTGTGCACTAAATAAATGCCCAACTGCCAACAACAACATTTATTTATATAGCACATTTTCATACAAAAAATGTAGCTCAAAGTGCTTTACATAATGAAGAATAGAAAAATAAAGGACACAGTAAGAAAATAAAATTAGTCAACATTAAGTAACATAGAATAAGACTCAGGTCCGGTGGCCAGGGAGGACAGAAAAAACAAAAAAAAACTCCAGACGGCTGGAGAAAAAAATAAAATCTGCAGGGATTCCAGACCATGAGACCACCCAGTCTCCTCTGGGCATTCTACCTTACATACAGTAAATGAAACGGTCCTCTTTGTATTTAGGGTTCTCACGGAAGGACTTGATGGTCATGTAGACTTCTAGCTTTTAGTCCATCAATGTTGGAGCATCATGATGCTTTGAGTAGGTGGTGGTGGCGCAGGCCGCCACCACAAAGAAACCGGAAAAAGAAGCAGAAGAGAGAGTAGGGGTCAGTACGGGTTTTAGAACCACCATGAATAGTTATTATGATGAACTGAGCATAGAGTATCAGGTTTAAATTAAAGTGAAGTTATGAGAAGGCCATGTTAAAGTAATGTGATTTCAGCAATGTTTTAAAGTGCTCCACTGTATTAGCCTGGCAAATTCCTATTGGCAGGCTATTCCAGATTTTAGGTGCATAACAGCAGAAGGCTGCCTCACCACTTCTTTTAAGTTTTGCTTTTGGAATTCTAAGCAGACACTCATTTGAGGATCTAAGGTTACGATTTGGAATATAGGGTGTCAGACATTCCGATATATAAGATGGAGCGAGATTATTTAAGGCTTTATAAACCATAAGCAGAATTTTAAAGTCAATTCTGAAAGACACAGATAACCAGTGTAGTGACATCAAAACTGGAGAAATGTGTTTGGATTTTCTTTTCCTAGTTAGGATTCTAGCAGCTGCATTCTGCACTTGTTGCAAACGATTTATGTCTTTTTTTGGGTAGTCCTGAGAGGAGTGCGTTACAGTAATCTAGTTGACTGAAAACAAAAGCGTGAATTAATTTCTCAGCATCTTTCAATGATATGAGAGGTCTAACTTTTGCTATGTTTCTTAAGTGAAAAAATGCTGCCCTAGTGGTCTGATGAATATGTGATTTAAAATTCAGGTTACAGTCAACAGTTATCCTAAGTTTTTTACTTCCGTCGTGACTTTTAATCCTAATGCATCAAGTTTATTTCTGATAACCTCATTATATCCATTATTGCCAATCACTAAAATTTCAGTTTTCTCTTTATTTAGCTTGAGAAAATTACTATTCATCTATTCAGAAATACAAGTAAGACATTGTGTTAGTGAATCGAGAGAGTCGGTATCATCAGGTGCTATTGATAAGATAGAGCCTTGTGGAACACCATATCGGATATCATGTGTCTTTGAGTTGTAATTACCACAACTAACAAAGAATTTTCTCCCTGCCAGGTAGGATTCAAACCAATTTAGAACCCTGCCAGAGAGGCCCACCCATTGACTAAGGCGATTTCTAAGAATATTGTGATCAATGGTGTCAAATGCGGCACTCAGATCTAGGAGGATGAGAACAGATAAATGGCCTCTGTCTGCATTTACCCGCAAGTCATTTACTACTTTAACAAGTGCAGTTTCTGTGCTGTGATTTATTCTGAAACCTGACTGAAATTTATCAAGAATAGCATGTTTATTGAGGTGGTCATTTTACTGCATAATGACTGCCTTCTCTAGAATTTTACTTAAGAAGGGCAGGTTAGAGATGGGTCTAAAATTTTCAAAAGCAGAGGGGTCAAGATTATTTTTCTTGAGTAGGGGTTTAACTACAACAGTCTTAAGACAGTCTGGAAAGACCTCCGTATTTAATGACGAATTTACTTTGTCAAGAATACTATCAATTAGCACGCCCGATACTTCTTTGAAAAAGCTGACAGACTGTTTCTGGGAATATTCTATAATATCTTCTTACAGTGCTGTGAAAAAGTATTTCTGAGCTTATTAGTATTCTGTGTTTTGACATAATTTACACAATAAGGCGCATCAGACCTGTAGACAAAATGTGGTATTAGAGAAAGAGAACTGGAGTTAAAGCACAGTACAGTTTTTAATTCATTACTCTCTTTATTCAGGGGGAAAAATAATTAGCCAACACTTCTTTCACCCATGTGAAAACTTAGTTGCCCCCCTTAATTTCAGTACTTATTTGCTGAAGTTTTAGCAGCGATAATCACAGCTATAAGCCTGCTGTAATTTATTATCGTTCTTTTCACTCATCTTTGCACAACTGCTTTAACTCTGACACATTGGTAGGTTTAACAGTGTGAACTACTTGCTTTAGGTTATGCCACAGCATCTCGGTTGCGTTAAAGTCAGTACATTGACTAGAACACTTCAAAGCTTTAATTGTTTAATGAGCCTTACAGTTTTAGACTTGCCTTTGTGTTTTGGGTCCTGCTTCAATTTCAGATCACAGACAAATCACAGACAAATTACCAGACACTCTCCTTAAAAATAGTCTAGGAAAGTGGAGAATTCAAGTCGTGAGGTTGCAAAGCATCCCCATACAATCACACTCCCACCCTCATGTTCTATTGGAGGTCTGATGTTCTTACTGTCAAATGCCGTAGTAGCATTATACCAGATATGGTTATGTCTGTGTCATCCAAAGAGTCTGATTTTGACTTACTTGTTCATTAAACATTATTCCATATGCTGCTCTCCTTTGAACCCCATTTCTACTCCTTCTTATCTTGCATTCACAAACACTGATCTTAGCTTAGGCTAAAAAGGCTTGTTGTTGTTTGACTATCCTCCTTTGATTATCTGTGACTTTTTGAAGGAATCGTTGCTGTGCTCTTTACTGTAATTTTGGCAGGCCTTCCTTTTCTAGGAAGATTCATTATTGTTCCAGAGTTCTCCATTTGACAATAATGACTCTCACTTTGATGTGTAAAGTTCCAGAGCCTTAGAAATGGCATGGTAACATTTTCCTGAGTATTAAGATTGAGTATCTTTTTCTTCCTCGTCTCTTTAGGAATGCCATTAATTTGAGGAATCCATTAATTGAGGAATAGTTTACTTCTAGAAACCTTGTGGTGACTACTTCACCTTCATGATAAGGGTCAGTATATGGTGAGGTTTAGAGACAATGAATCTTGACAGTCAGCTGAGTCTATTTTTCAAATATATTTAGTCAGCTGTTTGAGCGACAAGTACGGAGGCAGTTACCTTTTCACATTGGCAATACAGATGTTGGGTAACTTTATTACTTAAATACTGTATATTAAGTAGCAATTTAGAAATGGTGTTATATGTTTACTTTGTTTTTTTTTATCTAATACTGCATTTTATCCAAAGATCTAAAGCCATCATTATGACAAATATATTAAAAAGGTGGATATTGGGGGGTACAGCACTTTATGAAGAGTATACCAGAAATCATAAATGTATTGGCATGCTAACAATGTATACAACAATATTAATTTATTTGCTGTTTTGTATTAGGCAGTTATTGCTTTTGTGAGTTGTGCTATAATGGTGATCCATTATTAACATTTTCACAAGCTGTGTGCCCAAAGTGAACATTTTTAGCAATATTTTTTCTCCACTTATTATTACATCTGCTGTATTTACTAAATGTGTGATTTCTGTGGGTCCAGCTAATTAAGCGTAAATAAATATATTTTGTCACTAATGGTTAGATAATTTTTGTATGTAAAAGTTGACCAAAGAATAAAAGGTCTTTAAATCTTCATCTAGCTTTGCTTTATAGAATGTTTGGCTGTTGCATGTTTGAGTAATATATATTTTTCCCCCAAAGACATAGAGTATAATTTACTGACTTAGCAGATGCCACTAAGTCTGGTTTAGGCCATAAAAATGTCAATTGTCATCCCTTGCTAAAATATATTGCCTTTATTATCTCATCAGTGAAGTTAAGTTATACCTCTCTAATATACACATACCAGCTTTTCAATTTCTTTATCTGATTAATTATTTTACTCAGATATATTTTGATATTACAATCTTTGTCTATAATTTTAACAAAATCTAAAACCTAATGTTTTCCATCTCTATATTTTGCAATCTGTTTACGATATGTGTACTGTATCCAGAATAATTATTGATCAGTTGAGAAAACAGTAGTTTTGTAGAAAGATGCATATGTATTACATTTCATTGCTGCTGTGTGTCACTGAGCATGCATGTATTAAGATTAATATTTAAAAAAATGTGAAATCTTGTTACTGAAATACAAGCCATGTCTCATTATTATGTTACACTTACATTGCTAGTGGTAGAGAGAAAATATTGGCAATAAAAATGGAAATATATTTTGTAATTAGACCTGACTAAAAGACTAAGGTCATCAGTTTAAAAAAAATTGACCAAATGTGCCATGGAAATTTCTGTATTCTTACTCTTGCTCCCATTTTGTAAATAACACAACCGATATCAGTGCTAACTTGACTGAAGTCAAAATCATAGAAATGTCTGTAAAGTGCAGGAGACTAAAAATGGATAGCGTATCTTCGACTGGATATGTCCTGTCTTCTATTGTTGATTTTATCATCTCTTCTTTTCTAAAAAATGATTGTATTTTTGAAAATCACCACAGACAAATAGGTAGAATACAGTATTTTTATTCTCGTACACTAACAATTGAAGCATTTTTTCAAAAAATTAGATCACCGTTCCATACTCAAAAACCTTTCTCCATGGTAAATATAAGAATGGTGGCAGACCATAATTCTTTGGAAATGTTAAAAATGCTTTGAATTTGGCTCCAGCAGACCCCCTTGACCCTGCAGTTAGGATATAGCGAGTTGGATAATGGATGGATGTTTTGAATTAAATTTGTGTACTTTCTAACTTTATACTGGGTTTTTCTGAAATAATATTTTTAAAAATAGATATTTTTGGGATGCATCCAGCAAAAAAACAAATATATTCAGTAAAGCAGAAGTTCCCCTGAACTAGATTTATTAAGATAATCACTATACATATTTAGACTGTAATAGTAGTGATATTAATATTTTAATCATGATCAGAGATGTTTAAAATGAGTATGTTTGAGAAAAACTCAGTCAGAACTTTAACTGATTACAGCACCATTTTCTACACTGTGTATGGAGTAGGGAATCCATTCCCAGATGGGTTTATCCATTCCTGGAAATTTGGGAATCCCGCATGTCATTCCCAGGAATCCCGGGCTCCCAGGGATGACACAGTGCACGGGCATCTCACAAGTGAACGGTTTTAGAACGACCAACACTTACTTTTAATAAAACTACTGCAATATGTTGACACCAATAAAAGACTAACCTTATCTACAAGCAGTTCATGCTGTCATATAAGTACATGTATCTAGTTCAGGGGTGCCCACACTTTTTCGGCTTGTGAGCTACTTTTAAAATGACCAGGTCGAAATGATCTACCTACATTAAAAATGCTATATATATCTATACTAATGAAAGGCAAAGCCCTCACTGACTCACACATCACTAATTCTCCAACTTCCCATGTAGGTTGAAGGGTGAAATTTGGCAGGCTCATTCCTTACAGGTTACTTACAAAAGTTAAGCAGGTTTCATTTTGAAATTCTATGCGTAATGGTCATAACTGAATCCTACTTACGTACATATATACGTCCATAGCCTGCAGCTTGGTCGCCGTGTGAGGTGGAGTTGTGTTCCCCATCCCCACGCCTCCCATGTAGTTGGCTGCCTGCCTATATTGCGTCCCCCGTCCCAACACCTCCCACATAATTGGCTGCCTGCCCATATAAGGTCGTCCATCGCTCTGGTCTCTTCATTCCCTTCCTTGCTTCGCAACGGTATTCATGTCTCCTTGCTGATAACTGCAGCCTTTTTATTTAATCCACGGCTTCTCCGCTGTTTTATTGTTCGTTTATTACACTTATAGTTATTATGTAGGTATTTTAGACTTAGTTTACATTGTTCAGGTACCCATTTCTTTTACCGTTCCAACCGTACCCCCATTAACATGTCTATCGAGGTGATCACCATCGATCAAAGAACTGTCACTTACCGAGCGGTTTCCATGCCCGGAGATGCCGCCTGCCTTTTACATTCTCTGTGTTACATATTGCACGGCCATATTGGGCTCAATCTTGATATCCGGAGGAACATTGTGTCTTATGTATTGAATGACTGGGACAGGTTCAAGGTGTGGACTGATGACGGTACAGGAGATAATTATACTACACAGGAGCACTAGAAGAGTGAAATGCTTAAGCCCTTCACCTATGGTTCTGCATGTGAGTTGATGGCTGCCGCTGAATTGTTCGGTTGGTGCTTTCAAGTGTACCGAAATGGCCAAATATTTTACACCTTTGGACAACCGCCAATGCCTCTTAAACATCTTAGCTTCACAGGTGACGATTTCAGTAGTGGACACTTTGATGTTTAGAAATGTTTAAACTCTCAAAAGCTGGATGTGAAGTTATCAATGAAACTGGTTGTATACTTACAACGCTTGACAGATGCCGAATGTCTCTTCAACACAAGTCCTACAAATACTGTCGTAACTGAAACAAACCATGAAACTCAAACCGATTTTGACAGCAGCAATCCAAGCTGTGAGATTTGAAACAAGATTACTGTTCACATGGCCAACTGTACGTTGCATACTCAAGAGTAAGCTCAGCGCACAGCTACAGCTTGGTCATATTACAACTGGAGGGCCGAACTGACAACGTGGCATACAAAGAGATCTTTAACAAATAATTATTGGTATATTTTCCCTCAGTTTAAAAAGGTTTAATTTTCTTCTTAATAAAAATTTTAAGGCAGTACTTCACCGCTGCGAAGCGCGGGTATTTTGCTAGTATATATATATATACATACAGTGGGATGCAAAAGTTTGGGCAACCTTGTTAATAGTCATTATTTTCCTGTATAAATCGTTGGTTGTTACGATAAAAAATGTCAGTTAAATATATCATATAGGAGACACACACAGTGATATTTGAGAAGTGAAATGAAGTTTATTGGATTTACAGAAAGCGTGCAATAATTGTTCAAACAAAATCAGGCAGGTGCATAAATTTGGGCACCGTTGTCATTTTATTGATTCCAAAACTTTTAGAACTAATTATTGGAACTCAAATTGGCTTGGTAAGCTCAGTGACCCCTGACCTACATACACAGGTGAATCCTATAATGAGAAAGAGTCTGACGACTGCTGCTGGTTGACTGAATCAATCTGCAAAACACTACACCGTGGGCCAAAAAACCGTGCCACTTAATTATTTTCAACTATAACTGTTATTTCTTGATCAATTTTTTAACTTTTACACGCTATATATGTGAGCTTGGCCATTCCCGGTTTCCCGGGAATTATAGCAGTTTCAATGTCCGGGAATCCCTAGTATGGAGAAAGTAAAAGTGTGCATTAGGTTTTTGTTTCCAAAAAGCTTGGACAGGTTTCTTTACAGAAATCAAGAACATTTTCAGTATTTCTGAAGAATGACCGTGAAATGTAAGAATCAAATTTAAAGAGAAGCATTCTGTTAGCTTTTTCATTACCGTAGATCCCGGAATACAAGCCGAGAATTTCGTCCTAGATTTTTGGCTTGGAGTTTGGGGTTCGGTTTATACAACGAGTATCATTTCAGATTCCAGATTTCCAGCGCAATTCCGGTTTTGCCGATGAATACGGAACTAAATAATGACGAAACCACAGAGCCATCTTTCAGATGAAGAAGTAACTTTGCATGCCGGTACTTTAAATTAAATAAAGAATTTATTCAAAAAAGTGTTTTAGTTGTTGATTTTATTAATAAAATTTATAATAAATTATCGGGAAGTTTAAAATAAAATTTATTTTGATTCACGATCCACATCTTGCGTTACGAAACGGATGCGGTCACGTGTATCCGCTTGCGCGATTGTAAACAAACAACCGAGAGCGTTAGTAGCGTCAGTCGGAGCCCAGATACATGCGTTTGTGGATGTAATTTCGAAACGAAGATGGACATTGTGTGGAAATATCTCCTCCTCCTCCTCCCTTCCTGCAGCCCAAAGATGTCAAATTAAATGGTGAGTACAGTATGAAATTGTTTCTAGAATAGAATGCCTTTTACTGTCACTATACGCATCTACAATGAGATTAAAAGCAGCTCCTTCAGTGCAGAAAAAAGTTCTGTATAGGGCTTGTATGGTTGTTTTTTAGCCTTAGCATAACGCCGTATCTGCGGCCCCGCTTCTGCTTTCTTTCCCTCCTCCGTCTGTGTCGTCTCCTAGACCCGACAACAAACCACGGAGAGCCCGCTGGTCTCGCTATGTTGTCTGGGATGTTGTGCGTGTGATGAAAAACACTCAAAACAGATGTCTGGCTCTGGACACCGATGTCTATAAGGTTCTGAATGGTGTAGCGGATGTTCGCCGAACCGATCATGCACAAACAAGGACAAAAAAAAGTACAAAAACAACAAAAAAGTGCACTGAAAAGGAGAGCCCTGAGCCGCTGCGCGCCGCCATTCTCCTAGCCTAATCGAAGTAGGCTAGGCACTTTTTATAACTTTTTGGTTAGTACATTAGAAAAAATATTGGTGTTTTTTATTATGAAAAGGTTAAGTAAGTGTTGTAGTGGGAGGTTTGGAACGCATTATGGGTTAGCCTTTGCGAACGAATTAAGTTCGTAAGTCAAGGGTCCACTGTATTGCGTATTTAAGTTAATCAAATTTATAACAAGTCTCCGGAAATCCACCCGCCGATGTACCGTATTTGCGTATATAGTTTCAACACAAAGGTTCCAATTTACCAAACTTCTCCGCAATCACTTCCTAGTTTCCATCAAAAATGCCGGCAGTCTCAAATTCTCGCCGATAAACATTATAAATATACCCGAAGAGACACTTTTAAGGAAATTTTGAAAATTTTGCTTGGAGAAGGGGGTCGGCTTAAATACCGGTCATCGGCAAATACATGTAATTTAGTCGGTAGAGAAGGGGATCGGCTAATATACCGGGTCGGCTTGTATTCGGGGATCTACGGTATATATTACTTATTTAAGCAACAATACAAATTTTAACTGTTTTAACAGAAGTACTTGTATGCAGGAAGTATGTAGTATCCACTTATGATACATTGCTAGTCTTTGTCTTTAAATTTAGTTGTTTAAATGTCAAAACGTAAATCACATTGTACACAATAATGTCCTACTGTATGTTGCATTTTGTGGTGTGTCTTTTTGAAATCTTGTTTGTTTTTTTACTGTTGTCCATTATGTTTTATGTTGGACATTAAACAGGAAAAAGTTTCAATCACTTGTGTTTTTATAAATGGAATTTGGGCAGTATGATTGCAGATTTATAAGTGTGTACCATCTGCAATTATGAACAATGTTTACAGAGCAATGAATTTCCCACAAACCTGTTTTAATATTTCAAAAGACTCGTATGTTATTTTTGACCGGCCCACGATAGATTCCTGTTCCAGTAACCCCTAAATTTAAATAAACTATTTCAGAAGGAGGATGGATGGACTGAAATATATTTCCATCATACATGAAATTGCTACAGAAGGCCTTGTCCGTGTTCTTGGTGTTCACTTACAGTGCATTGATTGCATGTGTCCAGATTTCTGTTTTTTGATGCCTTTTATCCAATAAGCAGTTATATGGTGTTCTATTCTTTAAATTAACAAGCAGTCAGAGACCAACTGCATTTCACCTTTCTTTCCAAAACATTGTCATTTCATGAGTTCTTATTACTTACAGGGCACCTTAAGCTGTCGAGGAAAGTACATCCTTATGGCAGATGCAGATGGGGCTACAAAATTTGAAGATATAACAAAAGTGGAGGCTAGTCTTAAGGACCTGCAGTTACAGCCAGTAAGTATTAATTTTACACGTTTTATTATTCTCAGTAAGCACTTTTTTTTTAATGACACTTTTAGTTGTTTGTATATAGAAATATTTATTAATATTCTAAAATAAATTGTCTACTATAACAGGGAACAAGTGTACTAAAAGGGAGTATGATAACCATTAAGTTAAGATGATTAGGGAGATTTCTAAACGTATTTGAGTTGTATGTTACACTTTTCAGCCCTGCACGTGCTGGCCTTATTGGTATGCAGGTCCTAAGGTGGAGTTCCTTTTTATGCTAGCTCTCAGTTGTTCTAAAAAGTGTTCTGTCATCGATGAACGTTTCTTTTATGCTGAAAGAAATGCTGAAATTGGAATCATTTTTATTTAAAATAGTGTGCTTCTTTACAAACGTGTTGAAAGAATGTACATTATCTGTTTTGTATTCTTCGTGTTTTATGACTTATTTTAATGTTAAATGTTAGAGAAACAGATTATGAAATATACTATTTTTTTGTTTTTATTATAGAATGAGATGGCCATATCATGTGGGTCTCGAGCACACCTGGAGAAAGAATCTGTAGCTAAGGTAATTTTCACAAAAGACTGGTGTTGAAGGAGTTGCAATGAATGTAAAAAATATAGCAGACTAAAATGTATAATGGGAAACTGTGTGATCCACCCATATATGCGCTCCATTGCAGTAGATTTATAATTTTTATTCTTTTTGTTTGGGTAATTTTGGACCAATTAAGTAATACTGGGTTTTTTTTGTTGTTTCTCCACTACTTTATTAATACACTAGTAAGAATATCTGAAAACAGCCGTGATAGTCTTTTTTTTTTAAAATGATGTAGTATGCAGTGAATTTTATTTTTGTCAAAATATCAGTGCATTTATCTACATTATTTAAATCTTTATTCATGTTCATGTACAATTTTAGTACCAGTGTCAAATATTTAATACAAGTAACAATAGTGACCCTATAAATCCACTTTATTTCTTCTTTATTTAATATTAGAAATATAGTAATCCTAGGCTAGGGCTGGGCAGCCTCATGCAGTTATGAAGAACATAAATATGTGCTATCCAGCAAAGTTGTGATCCAGTAGCCTGTTGTGCTAACTCTTGTCACGAGGTACTCCTGCTTTTTTGGCTGTATTAGTTTAAATTTATGTTTTTAGAGTGATCTTTGCTGAGTACAAGCTCAGAGCACATGCAGAAATCCACATTAACAGTGTATTAACAATACATTGTTAAACCATCCTGCATGTACAAACAGTATTGAGTCCTTTAACATTCTGACATATACCCAGTTGACAATGAAGGAAAGAAAAACAAAAACACTTACCAGTAGCATTGCTATAGAACAATAACCTACGGAGGTCCACTGTCTGTTTTAATAGGCAAATTCCCAGTTTGATGACCTAGGCCAAGTGGCAACCCACCGCCACTTACATGTTGTACTGTTAAAAAATAAAAGATCAGATCTTTTCAAAGTTTAATCCCAAAGTTCCTAATGTCTCTTTTGTGATTTGCCATGAGTAGGAATAGCACTGTATACTGACAATGTAGCAGAGACACCAGAAAGGAAACAGAACAGAGGAGGGTCATTGTGGCTTTTTCTCCCCTGTCTTCAACCTTCTTAAACATAAAGTATATAGAACAGCAATGCAGCAAATGAAAGTGTAAGACACAAAAAATTCCTTCTAATTTATCAAAGTTTTATATGTTGGATTAAGTTGGAGAGAGCTTTTTGTAAGTAGCAGTTGGAACCTTTACTGATTCTGTGCTTTGTCCACATAATTTTATACTTGATGGAACAGTTGAAAAATACTGTTGTAGTGTTAATTACGATGTACAGTATTTATTGATATACTGTAGAAGGAACTGCTTCTTGGGCACTTCTTAAATTAAGAATAGGCACACAGGGTGAATTGGTTACCATATTTCATGATGCCAATAAACAAAGTTTAATTCAGGCTTCATACTGAATTTATCTTATCAATATTTTATTATTATAATTCAACATAAGTGAATTTTTACTATGTTGCAGTTTAGTGTAATAGAATATGGAATGTTGCACATCATTTTACATTTTTGGGTGTTACTTTTTTCCACTAATACAAATTTGTTTATTTTATCAGCGTTCTGTATTTAGAACATTCCTGATGTATGGGTTCCATTTTCTGGTCTGGTTCTTCTGTGTCAGGGGAATTCGAGATACCCAATGTGGCTTTAAAATGTTTACACGAGAGGCAGCTCTAAGGACTTTTTCTATTCTGCATGTGGAAAGATGGTATGTATTAAATGTAAAATATTACTGTCACAAGACATTCCTCAGTGTTAGAAATAATCTGATCCATAACCTTCATCTTTCATTGAATTAACCTATATATTTGCTACTTGCGAGACGGTTAGCGTTATCTATTTTTTTGTATGTCTGTGCACAATATCAAAAGGCTAATTGGGTTCAGTAATGATAATTGCTAGGGTGGTGTAGATGACACAGTGACATTCTAAGGCTATATGCCTGTTAACACAGATGTCACTGTACACTGGGATAGTGTTGGATCTGTATAAAATGCAGCTCAGGATCAAACTCTTTTCTTTTCACGGGTAAAATGTACTGTCACTCATTTATAATAAGGGTTAACACGGTCTTATTTTAGTCTTTACTGGCAACCATACCCATCCTGCATATCATATGTGATCTTGGGGGCTAATGTCACAAGCACATTGCTTACATAGTGACCACATTTTTCAAAATTCTGACAGTAAATGTCCAAAGAGTAATGAAAACTGCAGTTTGCATACCCTACTGACTTAGTCATCCATATGCTTTCTATATCAATATTTTATTTTCAATGTTAATGTACTCATTTCTTGTATTAGCTAATCTTTTGGCATTTATTTTTGTAAAAATATATTTTTGCATTACTACTTTGCTAAACCAACTGCGGCCCTGTAAGACATCTGTTTCTCAATCTATATTCTGTGATGTACTAATCCTGTTCTGCAGTTTTGTGTCTTCTTCTGCCCAAGTTATATCCAGGTTGCCGTCTTCTCTCAACATAGTAATAGACTCCATTGTATGAAATCTTCAATTTTTTGGCACTCTGTTACGCCGAATAACCTTCATTTTGCAAAACAGCAATAGACTAACAGTTTTCTTGAGAAAGCAGTTTCGCTTTGGCCATTTTTGAACACAAGGATTAACAAATCACTTGCTTTATTGAGCAGAATAACACGTTTTAGCTGTCCTAATACAATTATAGTTTCTGTAATAGCCGTCTAGCATGAAACATAGATTAATTAGCATTAATTAATTAAGAATTAACTAAGAAAGTTTACCATTGTGAAATTGAAGTAATGGCAGCTTAAAATGGTGCTGTGCAATTATGTGAATAATAAACTATAAATCAGTAATTTCGGCAATAATAAGCATTTGCATGGTAATGTTTTTGCTGTATTTAAGTAAATTGAAGGATACTTTGATAAAATAAAGTATCAATTTCAACATTATATTGTATGCGCTGTTTGTGTGTACATTATATGTAATATTTTTTCTCAGGTCCTCTTTAATCAGGCAGATATAGACGAGAAAAGTTTTGGATGGTTAATGCTGGGGAGTGGCAACATTTTCATTATAAATTAGCACATGCAAGTAAGAGTTTCACTGTACTCTGTACACATGACAATAATAGCAATATAAATATATGGAAACTACCCAAAAGATTTCTTTTAACAGAAGCTGGGAATTAATACATTTATGATTATAACATATAGTGCCCATACAAAATATTCCTCCCTTGGAAGATTTCACATTTTATTATTAAACAACTTTGAATTACAATGGATTAAATTTGGCTTTTTTGACACTGCTCAACTGAAAAGGATTCTTTAATGTCAAAGTGAAAAAAGATCTCTGCAAAGTGGTCTAAATTAATTAGAAATATAAAACACAAAATAATTGTTAGCATAAGTTTTCACCCACTTTAATATGACATACATAAATCATCACTGGTGCAACCAGTTGATTTTAGAAGTCACAGAATTAGTTTAGTGGAGATCATCTGTCTATAGTCCAGTGAATTCAGTTGATTGTAGTATAAATGCACCTGTCCACCTTGTGTTAAGTCAGTATTGTGGCCAAACCTACACAGCAAAGACTAAAGAAACACTCGAGGCAATTCTGTGAAAAGGTTATGAAGTGTTGCATGGGTGTTTTACCAGTCACAGCTTAATGGGACAGTGGCAAAGAGAAAGAAACTGTAATCTATGTATATACAAGCCAAATACCATTGACTCACTCATCACAAAATCTCCCGAACCATGAGGACTTGGGAATTAAAATTTGGAATGTAGGTTACCCTTGGCCCATAGGTGCTCGCTAAGAAACAGTTTTAAAAATTTCGTGGTCCAAGCGCGAAATTTCTTATAGTTTTTTAGACCCGTTTGTATGTCTGTCTGCTTTTCACGAGAGAACTACTTAACTGATTTAGATAGTTTTTTTCTATAATTTGCTTGAACATTCTGTTGATTTGGCAACTTTCTCATTGTGCCAAGTAACACAGTTCGCTTGTGATATCCAATTTATTAGCGCGAATCCAAGACAGACTTATCGGGCTTCAGGAAGGTGGGTGGTGCCCTCCTCACTCACGTGTCTGCCTCGTGGCATAACCTTTACTCCGCTTAGTTAGCATACGAGAGAACTACTTAACGGATTTAGATTTTTTTTTCTCTATAATTTGCTTGAACATTCTGGTTCATTTTGCAACTTCTCTCATTGCGCTAAGAATTATAGTTCGCTTGCAGCAGCGATATATTCGTGCTAATCCGAGACAGAGGCTGCAGGCTGAGGGGAGGGGGAAGAGTGACGTCAGGAGTAGAGAGTTGGGCTGGGCCCTCCTCAGTGTTCTGTTTCACTAATATGCGGGCGAAGCCGCAGAGGATGGCTAGTGAATAAATAAATGCACGTGACATCTCTGTTAGAGTTTGCTATAAGAGACTCGGGAGAAGCCAAATGGAAGATGCATCCCTATCCTATGTTTCATGTTAGCCAAACTGTGTACATTATCAAAAACATACCATTCATTCTGTGGGGATGCTTTTTCAGCAGCAGGCTGTGAAAGGCAAGTGATTATACAGGATAAAAAAAATGTAGAAAAATACTGGAGTAAAGTCTGATGTAGTCTGCAAGAAACCTGTGCCTTGGGAGAGGATTGGCTTTCCAACAAGGCAACAATCCCAAGCTTAAAGCCAAAGGTACACAGGAATGGTTTAAAAGTAACAATGTTGATGTCTTTGAGTGGCTGAGTCAGAGTCCACATCTCAATCCAGTTGAGAAATTGTGGCTGGACTTGGAAAAAGGTCATTCACTCATGTCCCCATTCAAAATGACAGAGCGTGACAAGCTTGGTAAAAAAGAATGGGGAATAAAATTGTGGTGTCCAGATTTGCAGAGCTGATAGAGAAACCTTTTCATATGGACTGAAGGCTAACAGTGGCGCTCAAAGGTGCATCTCCTAAATACTGACTTAAAGAGGGGTGAATACTTAAGCAATCAATTATTTTGTGTTTTACATTTGTAATTCCTTTAGATCACTTTGCAGAGATCTCTGGTAACTTTATTATTAACACGTTTTTTTTTCTGATGATCAGTGTCCAATACCCAAATTACACCCACTGTGGTGCAATGTTGTATACAATTAAATGACAACACTTCCTAGAGGGTGAATAATTTTTATAGGCACTATATATGACTAATGAGCCAATTTGCCAAACAAAAACACTGCTCTCTGTGGCTTTTGCTTTAAAACAAAATTTCTTATGTATAGATTTAAGGGAAGTATTTATTTAAATACTGAGTTACATTTAATACGTCATTTATTTAAACTGTAGTTTAGTGTGTGCTAGTTAATTTTAGATAGTAGTATTTTCACTTTTTCAGCCTCTTGTGGCTCTGTATTTCAGGAAATGTAAAAATAAGGTTAAAAAATGATTTATTTTTTCCCTCTTTTCAGTTCTTTCAACCTTGTAGTATAACAGAAGTAATAAATAATAGACTGACTTAAGCAAGTATATTGACCATTCTTATGTATATTATTAAAGAAGTAAAAAAATAGATATAGTATATTAATTATTTGTTAAACTGAACCAATAAAAAATCGAGCATTCGTGCACAATACATAAGAATAAAATTCCCCCAGTCCTTTTTTTCACTTCAGTTTGTACTAATTAATGATGAAATAATGGCAGGAAAGTACAGATTAATTATTGGTGCCTTGATCTGCTGGTCCCAAAACGCTAAATTATTATTTCTGTCCTAACTGCTTAGTCAGTGGATAGGGTAGCTTTGATGTGTGAAGCCTGACAAAGAGCAATCAAATAGTTTATCAAAAAGGTATTTTTCATATAATAGAGTACACGTTTGTCCCAAAATTTGAATCCGAGTTAAATTTACAAGTACCTTTCAATATATGAGTAACAAGGCAGGTTATAAATTAAGGAACTCCAGTACTTAACTAAAGAGTACATAATATTAACAGAGATCCTAGAAGGCAATTAGAGGTAAGTAATACTAAAAATGTAAAAGCTTATCGTTTTTTAACGTAGTATTTTAGTGGTTAGAGAATGAAGAAAGTAAAATAGAACACTAAGAGGAAAACAAAATGTATGCATAGTCTTTATACTGTATTTTCTATGTTTTCACCTTTGAAGAAGTCACAGTTCTCCTAAACGTTGTTGAAAATATTAATAAAGCATGCCCAGCAGCGCTGAGTTTGAATTAAACAGATTGTAAATAAATGTAAGGACAGATAAATTGGCACTACTTTACATAGAGAAACATAGACTCAAGATAGGAAGGATAACCTGTGTTGGGCAATAATGACTGACCTTGTCAAAACAAATACGTGCGTTCTTATGTGATCACTGAGTCAATTTTTTACTAATAAGCAGTCAGAGCATTCAAAACTTATCATAATCACTGTTTAATATAACATCTTAGACTTAACCTAAAACATATCAGAAATAGGTGCCTAATGTGGTTGGCCATGTGAAATGCAGAATTTTTGTTAAAGAATAAACACTTTTAACTACAAATAGACATTTGTATTGGTATATCTCTAATTATAAATTTTGTTTTCTTTCTTAACCTAGTACTCTGGATGAAGGTTTTCCTGTACTAAAATACTATGCTATTCAGACATACTAGATATGTTAATCATTGAGAGCTATACAAAAAAAAAAGTTGTTGAAAGAAATTCACTAAATGAAACATAATCCAATGAAGGTTCTGCAGACTACTGTACAATGCCGTTCTATTGTCATACTTACGGCAGTCTAAGTGTATCGTGAGCTATGTTATGTGGGATTGACGGTTTTTAAAAGCAATATTGTTAATAATAGTTGAAAGAAAGAAAGAAAGTGTCTCAGCAATATGTTTGCTTGCTGCAGTGTCCATATTCATAATATTATGTGGTAAGGAAAGTTTACAGTTGTTCTTCACTTGACAATTCATGCATCATAATGCTCATGAAGAATTGCAAAATTCCTTAAAGCAGCATATACTTTGGGGATTAGGAAAAAACAGTGAATTCAGCAAATGCGTAGTTACTGTTCATTTCTTTATTGATTGGTTAGTTGGTTGGTAGCTTTTTCATAGAGACACCTAATTAAACATTCATTTAAAGACAGATGTTTTACTAGGTTTCTTATATAAATAATTTGTTAGATACAGGTACATAGCTCTGTATACAAGGTAACTTCTTTTAATTAATGCATCCTAAATCATTATGTATTAAACAAAATTTCATTAGACAATAAAGCTCTTTTTATTACTTGTGTTTTAAAGGCAAACTCCGATACCTGTTTATTAAAAAAAATACCTTATAGTATTTATGTGATCAACACTTTGAATTATGTTTTAAATTTTTTAAAAGAACTTCTTACTGTAGATTTCCACAGCAAACTGGAGAAAATTTAATGATAGATTGACATATCTCCATAAACTACCAGTATTACATCATATAAATTCATAATACCACACATGTTCAACAAATCAAATTTTGTTGTTAATTTACAGAGCTGTTGGCCCATAGTCCTCATTTACAGTCAAGTGTAGCAGCCATTTATCTGCTTTTTTCTGCCCATTGTTATGCAGTTATCTTAATATT
>JANRMT010062834.1:38348635-38361135 GCA_026402145.1 Polypterus bichir lapradei | reverse complement strand
TACACAAATTCTGCCTTTTTACATGAGAGATGTTTTAATTTTATTCATTTTTTGATTGTTTTTCTTTTTAGTTGCTTAATTGTAGATCATAAGACAGTGTTTTGTAGCAGCATTGCACTTTCTAAGGATTTGTAGCAATCGTGCTATAAACCAGTTTCCTAAATTGTGCTATTGCTTTTGCTATTTAAATGGAAAAAATATTAAGACAGTGATTAAAACTAATTAAAGTGAATTTATTATAATAAACATTATGCTTATGTGGAAAAATCACAGAAGATAATAATGATAGCACTTACATAAATATGTTCTAATAGATTCAGTAAAAATTACATGTATTTATACAGCACAAGAAGCACTCTGCTTAACAACACAACTTTATTCATGTATATATTAAAATAAAAAAAAAAAACACTAATGGAATGGACATGTCAGAGGTGCATATATAAAATAAATGTAGATATGCTGCTTTTAAGATTTATAGTGTGTGTTTATCAAGATGGCAGATCCGTAGGTTCTGATTTGGGCTTTTTCCCCTGACATGATGTGTAGGTGCACTCAAGTCGCAATCCTTAGTTAATCGACACTTTACAGAGTGTTTTTGATGCCTGGACTGTACAGTTTTTGTATCACGTGGTCAGCACCATTACTCACTTTAAGAGATTTTAGGATGAGTAGTTAACAAAAATCATTTTATGAATTGCACAATAAATAAATCGAGTTGTTCTGTGAGATTTCTGTACTATTCTACAAATAACCTTTCATAAGAACTGTTATATTTGTAGTATTACTTACAGTTCCAGAGCAAAATTACAAACATTTCAAGTGGTTTATAAAGACAAATACAGTTTAACATCTTAATCTGACAGCATTTAAATTATGTATATCAAGATAATATATAATAATAAGATATCTGTTATAAAACATAGGTAAAAGCTGCAAAGTTGACTCATTTGTATCACACAGTTAAGCAAAACCTGAACTGTAACAGTGCTGATTGTGCACAAAAGCTGAACTATCTTTATGTATAATAAGCTACTGTGGCTGTTCGTTTGTCTGTAAAGGATTTTAAATCACCAGTAGCTCACAAACCGTTTGACCTATTTTCTCCTACCTCTTCATATCTTAAATCATAATTGAGGCAGATTGAAGACTTGAATAAGTTACCAAGTAGTGTGGTGGACAGTAGTACTTGAGGGACCTTCAAAACTCGACTTGAGGTTATTTTGCTGGAAATAGGGGGATAGGTTTTGTAAGCTTTGTTGGGCTAAGTGGTCTGTTCCCGTCTAAAGTTTTCTAATGAAGCAAGACTTCCTTTTCAAGGCAAATCACATCCATCCATCCATTATCCAACCTGCTATATCATAACCACAGGGTCACGGGGTCTGCTGGAGCCAATCCCAGCCAACACAGGGCGCAAGGCAGGAAACAAACCCGGGGCAGGGCGCCAGCCCACTGCAGGGCATACACACACACACCAAGCACATACTAGGGACAATTTAGGATCACCAATGCACCTAACCTGCATGTCTTTGGATTGTGGGAGGAAACCGGAGAACCTGGAGGAAACCCACGCAGACATGGGGAGAACATGCAAACGGCTAATCACATAGTTTCTTCTAATTCCTTCTATAACCTCAAACTATGAATATTTGAAACCCACAAGTGAAATCTGGAGTTTGCTAATACTATGCTAACATCTGCGTTATATTTTTGCAATGTCATCTTTTTAACACTGTTTGAAATAATGTAATATATCTTTGTGAAGGGGAACAGATTAAGATTCAACATGACAGTTTGAGAGTTTTACTCTAGAACAATGATCCATACAAATTCTGAATAAAGTAAAGGAATGCTACTCTGTTTTCCTACATTATAATCATTGTAATTTACATAAAATGCTGCTAGACCGGTAGATGTGCTCTGGCGCACATTTGGAGTGGTTAAGGCTGATTTTAAGTGTTTTTCACGGTATTTTATTGTGAGTTATACAGCCAAAAATAAAAGCCCTAAACTTAAAGTACAGCTAAAAACAACAAATCCACTTATAGTAGGTTATCAGAGTGTACAGATGCAGAGTACACAGCTCTTTTACACACTCTTGGTTTTTCATTACATGGGGCGACTTTAAAGAAATGGGGAAGAGTGAAGTCAAAACCAAAGTGTATCAATGAACCATAAATCTTTTTCTTTCTATTTCTTTTTCTGAATCCACTTTTCCACAGGATACCGGGTGATACCTACAGCCCGTTTCAAAGCCAGTGGCCATAAAGAGTTGGTGAATCACAAATTGCTGTTAGGAAGACATAAACGTTCTGTCACTCACAACATGCCAAACACTGAAAGGCTTTAATAACACAGCTGCAGGCTGACCTTAATGCAGACAGTTTCCACTGCAGTTAACCATTAGATGATATTAGGCGACTACCTGTATGCAGCCAATACAATGTGAATTGCAAAAGAAGCACGCAGCACTTCATTGACCAAAAGATTTGAATAATTGTGCCACCTGTGTTTTTTAAATTGGGTGGGCATAGCGGAAAAGGCCTGAATATAGAGAGGTATAATTATGTGGCATGAGGCGAAAAAGGGTGGGTTGGGATAAACTAATACATTACTGAGCATTTGTCAGAACATGTATAGTATGGCTTGGTCTCCTAATTGCTTTAAATAACAGGTTCTCACATCTTCATCCTAACTTTGTTCTGAAGTATTTTATTTAGCTATTACATTGAAATGCACCAAAACAAACAGATGATTAACATGAACAGTATCTATTGAATTATCATGTGGCAGGTGAGGCAAACACATATCAGAATTTCTCAGTAGAACCACAAGATGAGAAAGTAAACAACACAAAGTTCTAATTACGTGATAAAACAAGTTTCCTCTTGCTACAGTTCAATTACTGTACATGTGTCCATTTTGGAGATTTGCCTGCTTTGTTTCCAGACTTATCAAACTTTAAAGATTTATCAGTTGATTACACACCCTGTTTTTATTTTTTTAAATAGTTCTCTAAGACATATTCATATTATTTCTCATATCTATTCTATGTCTGATAAAAACTAATTAATAGACACTGTTAAACAATCAGCTATTCACAAGAATACTTACCTTTTTAATAACAGCTGCATCATTAGACATTTTTTCAAAATATCCCTTACACTTTTTTCTTTTTACTTATCAGTCCCTCATCCCACACTCTGCGAAAGGTTTGGTATGATTGTGCCAACTTTTCATATTATTTGTATTATGATTATGTATGTTATTGATTCCTTTCCCAATTTTTCCTCCAAAATTGTCAGTCTAAATATACCTATTTTTAACAGATATGTATTGACAAATATAATATTTATTTCCACTTCTTCGGTTGTTTTTGCAGAGAAAAAGCTATAAATCAAAACATAATGCAAAGATGTAAGTAAAAAAACAAAAACTTGCCTAATGTTAAATTATTTATTACTCAATTCAATTTTATATAATTTGTTTTACATTAAAACTAAAGCTTTGGAAAAAGGAATGTAAAGTATCAGTATATTCATTTTTCCTCATGATGATTAACATGGAATGTTTCTTGGCATTTGAGGAACAGTGTTCAATCTGTTTTGCTTATGCTTGAAACTTACAGTTTACCGTGAAAATATCTTATTACATCCAGTAATTTAAACATGCTGTAGAATTTAAAATCAGATTTGTATATACTTGAAAGTAAATTTTAAATATGAAACGTTATAATCTCAATTATTAGTTGAGAGCCTTACACACTTGCACTCCACTAAAGTGAGACAGCATATTGATGTGTTATGTACCATAAATGAGTATCCTCAGTATTATTGTGAAGGCAAATAAGATACTCTTTTCTTTACTGAATGCAACAAATTAACACATTTTTGACTGTTGGAGTCAGCTTTAACTTCAGTGAAACAAAAAAGGGGAATACATTTCAATATACTGCATATTTGAATTACAGCATTTAATATGTTTAAATATAACAAAATCAGATTGTTATCCTATCATGTCCTCTGTATTGGTGGAGGGTAACCTTGCTTTGATACTTGGCTTAGGCCATTTAGTTGAAGTTGGCATTTGATCTTTTCATTTGTGTATCTCTATTATAAAAAAAATTTTGAGACAAGACAATTGCGAAGAGATTTTTTTTCAAGTCCCGCCCTCCTCTCAAACATTTCTGGTTAACGACTCACGCCCACGGTCCTTTCACCTCCCATTCGTGTGAATGCTTTAGTCAGACACAGTTCCTGCACGCTCAGCTCTTAAGAATTGTTATGCTTTTCTCACTTTAAGTTCCCAATAAAAGAAGACTTATTATGTCCAAATCTTATTAAAGAATTTCATCCCGAAGGGTTATCAACAGAACAAATGAGTACATGGGCAATCCTAGCACCGAGAAACGATGAAGTCAAACAAATTAATGCGAAAATTGTTGATCAGTTACATGGCAAATTGGTTAAATGCGTATCAATAGACTATGCTGAAACAGTTGGTGACTTACAAAACTTACAATATCCCATGGAATAGCTACAACAGTTAACACCTTCCGGTCGTCCACCAGCCGAATTACTGTTGAAAGAAGGATGTATCATATAATATTATTGCGAAATTTATGTATGACTGATGGGCTACGCAATAGGACAAGATTAGTTGTATTCAGAATTGGTTGAAGAATTCTGACATATAAAATTTTAACAGGCGACAAGAAAAGTAATGTAGTACATCTTCTGCAGATAACATTAGACACCAAAGGAGATTGTGATATGCCATTCGTATTAAAACATTTACAGTTTCCCATTAGAATAGCTTTTGCTATGACAATTGATAATTAACAAATCACAGGGACAAACATTCGAAAAAGTCGGTTTATTTATTAGAGAGAAAGAAACGATATACACTCACAAACATGGAATCAAAATGCGATACTGACTAAAAGTTAATTCCAAATATTGTTTTCATTGAAATTTTATAGTAAAAGTGTAAGTTTAAAAAGTATTTGCGTGTTAATTTCAAAGCCAAATAGAAGAAAACTTATAATGCAATGAATACCTCTAACGCAACATGAAACATAATTTTCTTTCAAATTATTATGTTTTACTATTTATTACTATGGTTAATTACTTGCTGTAATGTAAAATAGTTAGTTCTATTATACATATGTAACAATTCCCATGAAAATAACAATCTGTTTAAATTGTACATCCGCTTCCCCATACGTGAGCGGCTCTGCGAAGTGGCTCATGTGTAGCACCCGCACAGCAGTTGGCGAGCAGGGGGCAGAGCCCCCTATTTATTTTAAAAGAAAAAAAATATATTGAGCTGTAAACTTCTGCAAAAAAGAATTCCGTCTTCATCTACTTTTCTTTTCTTGGACATTACAGTGGGTTGGGAAAGCTACTGGCAACCATGGGACCAAAATCAGTATTGAGTAAAAGAAAATTATGTCAGTGCATAAAGTCAAGAGAGAGCCACAGTATGGACACACGACAATTTGTAGCTAAATCACATCCACTCACACTTGTTTTAACATGCCTAATAACTGGATGGTACTTGAACACATTAAAAAACTTGGGTGTACAATGAGTGTGCTGGTGATGATGGATCACACAGACTGCATTTGGAAATGGTCAGGAACTAATTGCGATCACATTGAAAATAGGTGGAAATGGCAGTGAGTTTTCTATCCAAATGCAACAAATGACTCCATGGAAATGACAAAAGAATCATGTAGGGCAATCAGGTAAGTTGCACAAGGGTGGCCAGCCCTGACATCTGTGTGTCTTTAAAAACTAAGCGTAGTGGCAGCAGTGGCATATTTAAGCTACCATCTCCTTCATGAGACTGACACATTTTTGGCGTAATGCTAAAACAGTAATTTATGGACAGTATGGCATGTCACCTTCACCCTTTTTTTTGTTCAGTCATTATGAGCAGCTGGTTCCATTCTAACAGCAGATTAGTAGCTGTGGTACCATGTGCTGTGTAAATAAACACAATCAGTCACTGGAGATTAATTTTATTGCTAATCTATACTAATAAAAGGCAAAGCCCTCACTGACTGACTGACTGACTCACTCACTCACTCACTCACTCACTCACTCATCACTAATTCTCCAACTTTTCATGTAGGTAGAAGGCTGAAATTTAGCAGGCTCATTCCTTACAGGTTACTTACAAAAGTTAAGCAGGATTCATTTCAAAATTCTACGAGTAACAGTCATAACTGAATACTACTTATGTACATATATATGGCCATAGCCTGCAGCTCGGTCGCCGTGTGAGGCGGAGTTGCGTCCCCCATCAACACGCCTCCCACGTAGTTGGGTGCCTGCCTATATTGCGTCCTCCATCCCCACGCCTCCCACGTAATTGACTGCCTGCCCATATAAGGCCATCCGTCAGCAGCACTCCAAGCTGTGAGGAAACAGTAAAAAGGAGGTGTGTCAGACGTAGTGGTACATTTTCTGATGCAGCTAGACTTCACGCTGTCACTAAATACTTGCAGAAAAATCCACAAGTTAATAGACACGCTGTCACTAAATACTCGCAGGCAAATCCACAACTTCATAGAGACACTGCCCAAAACAAAACAATGCAAGAAAGCAGGAAAGAAAGAAAGCAAGGTAAAGAAACGGAAAGAAAATCTTATTTATAAACGGCGCAAATATATTCACATGTACTTAACCTACAGTACAGGCCAAAAGTTTGGACACACCTCCTCATTCAATGTGTTTTCTTTATTTTCATGACCATTTACAGCACTCCATCACTCTCCTTCTTGGTCAAATAGCCCTTACACAGCCTGGAGGTGTGTTTGGGGTCATTGTCCTGTTGAAAAATAAATGATCGTCCAACTAACCTGACTTCTGCACAACACAACTGCTGGTCCCAACCCCATTGATAAAGCAAGAAATTCCACTAAATAACCCTGATAAAGCACACCTGTGAAGTGAAAACCATTTCAGGTGACTACCTGTTGAAGCTCATCGAGAGAATGCCAAGAGTGTGCAAAGCAGTAATCAGAGCAAAGGGTGGCTATTTTGAAGAAACTAGAATATAAAACATGTTTTCAGTTATTTCACCTTTTTTGTTAAGTACATAACTCCACATGTGTTCATTCATAGTTTTGATGCCTTCAGTCATGAAAATAAAGAAAACACATTGAATGAGGAAGTGTGTCCAAACTTTTGGCCTGTACTGTATATTAAAACTATATAAACATATAAATTTGACACCCAGACACACACAATCCCCACACGTTCCCCAGTCCTTTATCTGAACTTTCTTTTAAAAGTTTATAATCACACGGCCTGGGAAGTCTGCAGTGAATCTAGCGACCAATCCTGATGTGCGCAGCGAACACGTTTACTTAATTTACATGTAAAGAAGTGGTCTCTCCAGCTCGGCGACAGTTCCTTTATTGAAGAAAGAAGTCCGTCTCACCCGGGTGACTCGGCGTTAGCGTCCATCCATGGCCGATGCCCGCTCCACAACAGACAAGTAAAGCTGTCGGCTCCGAATATCCCTTTTAGGTTAGCAGGCACCCCTTCTACGTGCACCCAACCGTCCTTATTACGGAGTCTTTCTTGCTTTAACGCTGGTTATGTTATTTTTAAAATGTTTCCTTTTCTTTTTCATAACTTCTTTAACGCACTACTTCTCTGCTGCGAAGCGCGGGTATTTTGTTATCTACACATATAAAAGGTAAAGCCCTCACTGACTCATCACTAATTCTCCCACTTTCCATATATGTGGGAAGCTGAAATTTTGCGTGCTAATTCTTTGCAGTGTACTTATAAAAGTTAGGTACAGTGGTGTGAAAAACTATTTGCCCCCTTCCTGATTTCTTATTCTTTTGTATGTTTGTCACACAAAATGTTTCTGATCATCAAACACATGTAACCATTAGTCAAATATAAACACAAGTAAACACAAAATGCAGTTTTTAAATGATGGTTTTTATTATTTAGGGAGAAAAAAAATCCAAACCTACATGGCCCTGTGTGAAAAAGTAATTGCCCCCTTGTTAAAAAATAACCTAACTGTGGTGTATCACACCTGAGTTCAATTTCCGTAGCCACCCCCAGGCCTGATTACTGCCACACCTGTTTCAATCAAGAAATCACTTAAATAGGAGCTGCCTGACACAGAGAAGTAGACCAAAAGCACCTCAAAAGCTAGACATCATGCCAAGATCCAAAGAAATTCAGGAACAAATGAGAACAGAAGTAATTGAGATCTATCAGTCTGGTAAAGGTTATAAAGCCATTTCTAAAGCTTTGGGACTCCAGCGAACCACAGTGAGAGCCATTATCCACAAATGGCAAAAACATGGAACAGTGGTGAACCTTCCCAGGAGTGGCCGGCCGACCAAAATTACCCCAAGAGCGCAGAGACGACTCATCCGAGAGGTCACAAAACACCCCAGGACAACGTCTACAGAACTGCAGGCCTCACTTGCCTCAATTAAGGTCAGTGTTCACGACTCCACCATAAGAAAGAGACTGGGCAAAAACGGCCTGCATGGCAGATTTCCAAGACGCAAACCACTGTTAAGCAAAAAGAACATTAGGGCTCGTCTCAATTTTGCTAAGAAACATCTCAATGATTGCCAAGACTTTTGGGAAAATACCTTGTGGACTGATGAGACAAAAGTTGAACATTTTGGAAGGCAAATGTCCCGTTACATCTGGCGTAAAAGGAACACAGCATTTCAGAAAAAGAACATCATACCAACAGTAAAATATGGTGGTGGTAATGTGATGGTCTGGGGTTGTTTTGCTGCTTCAGGACCTGGAAGGCTTGCTGTGATAGATGGAACCATGAATTCTACTGTCTACCAAAAAATCCTGAAGGAGAATGTCCGGCCATCTGTTCGTCAACTCAAGCTGAAGCGATCTTGGGTGCTGCAACAGGACAATGACCCAAAACACACCAGCAAATCCACCTCTGAATGGCTGAAGAAAAACAAAATGAAGACTTTGGAGTGGCCTAGTCAAAGTCCTGACCTGAATCCAATTGAGATGCTATGGCATGACCTTAAAAAGGTGGTTCATGCTAGAAAACCCTCAAATAAAGCTGAATTTCAACAATTCTGCAAAGATGATTGGGCCAAAATTCCTCCAGAGCGCTGTAAAAGACTCATTGCAAGTTATCGCAAACGCTTGATTGCAGTTATTGCTGCTAAGGGTGGCCCAACCAGTTATTAGGTTCAGGGGACAATTACTTTTTCATACAGGGACATGTAGGTTTGGATTTTTTTTTCTCTCTAAACAATAAAAACCATCATTTAAAAACTGCATTTTGTGTTTACTTGTGTTATATTTGACTAATGGTTAAATGTGTTTGATGATCAGAAACATTTTGTGTGACAAACATGCAAAAGAATAAGAAATCAGGAAGGGGGCAAATAGTTTTTCACACCACTGTATGTTTCATGTCCTATTACAACACCTAAGGGGGGTGTAACGGGTGTACCCCCTAAACTGTATATATAGATAGGGGAAACCCCTCCTTACTATTTCTGCTACTTCCAATTTTCCCATGCTTATCCTTTACACTGTACTTACAAATGTTAAGTATGTTTCATTTCATGTTGTGCCCCGTAATGAACATTTGAAAATAACGTCTTCTTTTTGGCGGTTCTCACCATTACGCCATAAGGAAGTTTAGGAACTAAGCTCTCCATTTGGCGGTTTCATTCCTTATTTCCATTAAAAGAGGATTTATTTCACACACAAGGGCCACCCCCGGTCCCCCTTCCTTTTTCCACACGGCCGCTGTCCACACACCTACCACGTGGTTGGCTCCCTGCTTATATACATTAACGACATCCCGTGCTCATGTGCCTCCTCACTCACTTCCTTACTGTCCTCAGTTGTTCGTGCTCACTGCTCCCTTCTTCTTTACTCCACCGCTTCAAGCCTGTTATTGTGCGCCTTGCTTCACGTCTGCCTGCTGGTGACTCCTGCCTTTTCGTTTACTCCACTGCTTTACTATAAAACTTACAACCACCAAAACTTTGTAATGGCACCAGGCTTTAGATTGAATCTCTGCATAAGAACCTCATTGAGGCAACTGTCTTCACTGAAACAGGCTCAGAGAAGACTGTATTTATTCCTCGCATCCCTCTCATACCCTCTGACCTCCCATTCCAATTCAAACGCCTCCAATTTCCAGTAAGGGTCTGCTTTGCTATGACAATAAATGAGTCACAGGGCCAGACTCTAAAAAAGGTTGGCATTGACTTGACACAAGATTGCTTCTCACATGGCCAACTGTACGTTGCATGCTCAAGAGTAAGCTCAGCAGACATTTTACAGCCTGAGGGCAGAACTGCAAGCTTTGTTTACAAAGAGATCCTTACATCCTAAAAATGTGTATTTCTCATACACAACATTTACAATCATATTCATCATTCTCAATACTAAAATAAGCCTACGACAATTACATTGACAATCACGTTACGTTATTTTTTTTCATAACTTCTTTAACACACTACTTCTCCGCTGCGAAGCACGGGTATTTTGCTAGTTGTATATGTAATCCAGTGAAATTATATAGATATATGTACATAAAGCACACATTAAAGGGAGCATTTGAGAAAACTAACAGTCATCAGAGGTATATGTATCATGTTTTGAATATTGATTAAATAGGCTTATTTCAAAAGGTCCAAGAGCCTGCGAGCCTTCACTCTAACTCTCTTGGTGTATTTCATTAAAGTGCATCTTAGATTATGCCTAAAGAACAAGATTTTGAATTCATAGATCAAATTCTCAAGCTCATAATTCATTAAACCTTGAAAATCAATGTTAAATGATAATTGTAAATGAACTATCCTCCTTTTGACCCAGAAATTGGATTAAGAATGCTATGAAAATGGATAAATAGTAATATAGTTTTTACTTAATTTTTCTTTTGAGTAGCATGGCTTTTATAATTTTAACTTTGTTTCTCAGGTTTGTATGGGTTAACCTGCTTGTATTGTAATCTTTGACTTTTTAGGTATAGACAGAGGTGGGTAGAGTAGCCAAAAATTGTACTCAAGAAGGAGTAGCGTTACTTAATAATAATATTACTCAAGTAGAAGTAAAAAGTAGTCATCCAAAAAATTACTCAAGTAAGAGTAAAAAATAATTTGGTGAAAAGACTACTCAAGTACTGAGTAACTGTTTGATCATAATAAATTATTTTTTAGAAATGTTGTAATAAGACAGACAAAAATATAAAATAATGTGCAAATTCTGCTATTTCCAAATAATAAAATAAAAAAATGAGTAAAAATAAATAACATCTTTACAAAATAAAGACGCACAAATAACACAAAGTTCCAAATCTCAGTTTTTCACAACAAAGCTTTTGAAGCCAATACCTACAGTAGGTAACATGTATGTTTAAACCGTGCAAACTACTTACAGTGACAAGATATACTGTACACTGACAGTATAATACTCCAAATAGCACTCCAAATAGCACAGTTGAAACAAAATAACATTAGAACAAGGCAGCTTGTGCATGTGCAAGAAGTCTCACTTTACCTTGACTGTCTGTGTCTGTGCATGTTTGGTTAAAACGTGCTTGTTCTTCACTCAAGTGAAGTTAAGCTTCAGCAGGAGGTGGCTCTCATTTTTCATATACAAGTAGAACCTTAGATTGTGAGTAACTTGGTTTGCGAATGTCTTGCAAGATGAGCTAAAATTTTTAAATAAATTTTAACTTGATAAACGAGTAAGGTCTTGCAATACGAGTAGTCCGTATACGCTTTGTCTGCCAAGCATCACGTGATCACTACTGAGCTGATGGTTCTTCTCTCTCTCGCTGCGGGATTGTGGGCAATCATCAGTCAGCGTGCCTCACTCATATAGTCAACATCCGTACGAACGTATACTGTTTACTATAGCATTGTGACCACATGTGTGTGCTGTGACGTGTGAGTCCCCGTCTTGCCCCCCAAAACATGAAGCTGAGTTTCAATACTTTAGCGACACCATCTTTATTCAGCTTGAAACAGGAACAGTCCGGTTATTTATTGTAGCGGGATCTGCCACTCTCTTATACACAGACACAGCAGTCAGGCAGGGTGTATGCCACCACAGTTTGTGTGTGGTCATGTGACTGTATGGCTACATCTGATTTGTGAAACAGAGCCATGTGATTATTGTTGCTACATCTGATTGGTGAAACGGAGTCTTGTGATTATTGTTGCTATGACTGATTGGTGAAACGTAGTCTTGTGATTATTGTTGCTACGTCAGACTGGTGAAACAGTCATGCAGTAGATCCACTGGCGGCTTCTCTCTGGCAAAAATACTGTATAGCGTATCTAATGGAAAAAAAGTAACGATTCGAGTGTTGCGGAGTAAGAGTAGCGTTTCTTCTTCACAAATGTACTCAAGTAAAAGTAAAAAGTATGGTGCAGTAAAACTACTCTTAGAAGTACAATTTTTTTAAAAAGTTACTCAAGTAAATGTAACTTGTTACTATCCACC
>JANRMT010062834.1:38290355-38338635 GCA_026402145.1 Polypterus bichir lapradei | reverse complement strand
GACGACCATTGACACCTTGCACAAGGAGGGCAAGACACAAAAGGTCATTGCTAAAGAGGCTGGCTGTTCACAGAGCTCTGTGTCCAAGCACATTAATAGAGAGGCGAAGGGAAGGACAAGATGTGGTAGAAAAAAGTGTACAAGCAATAGGGATAACCGCACCCTGGAGAGGATTGTGAAACAAAACCATTCAAAACTGTGGGGGAGATTCACAAAGAGTGGACTGCAGCTGGAGTCAGTGCTTCAAGAACCACCACGCACAGACGTATGCAAGACATGGGTTTCAGCTGTCGCATTCCTTGTGTCAAGCCACTCTTGACCAAGAGACAGCGTCAGAAGCGTCTCGACTGGACTGCTGCTGAGTGGTCCAAAGTTATGTTCTCTGATGAAAATAAATTTTGCATTTCCTTTGGAAATCAAGGTCCCAGAGTCTGGAGGAAGAGAGGAGAGGCACAGAATCCATGTTGCTTGAGGTCCAGTGTAAAGTTTGGGGTGCCATGTCATCTGCTGGTGTTGGTCCATTGTGTTTTCTGAGGTCCAAGGTCAACACAGCCGTCTACCAGGAAGTTTTAGAGCACTTCATGCTTCCTGCTGCTGACGAACTTTATGGAGATGCAGATTTCATTTTCCAACAGGACCTGGCACCTGCACAAAGTGCCACAATTAACAGTACCTGGTTTAAGGACCATGGTATCCCTGTTCTTGATTGGCCAGCAAACTCGCCTGACCTTAACCCCATAGAAAATCTATGGGGTATTGTGAAGAGGAAGATGCAATACACCAGACCCAACAATTCAGAAGAGCTGAAGGCCACTATCAGAGCAACATGGGCTCTCATAACACCCGAGCAGTGCCACAGACTGATCGACTCCATGCCACGCCACATTGCTGCAGTAATTCAGGCCAAAGGAGCCCCAACTAAATATTGAGTGCTGTACATGCTCATACTTTTCATTTGTTAATACCTTTCAGTTGGCCAACATTTCTAAAAATCCTTTTTTGCATTGGTCTTAATTGATATTCTAATTTTCCAAGATACTGAATTTGGGATTTTCATTAGTTGTCAGTTATAATCATCAAAATTAAAAGAAATAAACATTTGAAATACATCAGTCTGTGTGTAATGAATGAATCTAATATACAAGTTTCACTTTTTGAATGGAATTACTGAAATAAATCAACTTTGCCATGATATTCTAATTTTATGACCTGCATCTGTAGGTACATTGGGTATACTGTAAGTAACATTCACATACCCATTTTTATTTTATCAACACAAACAGTAAAGAATGTGAAACACATTTCTTGTTTAGAGTAATTGCACTTTTTGTGTGTTCTTAACATCATTCTTAACAGCAGCCATATCACATGCACTCCAGACCAGATCATCCACCTAAATGTATGCATGTTCAGTCCTGGCCAGTACAGGAAAAGCTTGGGTTTCTGCTGGAAGAGGTGGTGGTGAGGCCAGTAGAGGGCACTTACCCTGTGGTCTGAATGTGGATCCCAGTGCAGTGATGGGAACACTGTGCCGTAAAAATGGCGCCGTCCTTAGAATGAAATATAAAGCAGAGGCCCTGACTCTCTGTGGTCATTGATCCCTGGACATCCTTTGTAAAGAGCAGGGTATACCCTGATGTCCAAGCTAAATTTCCCTTCATGGTCTAGTCATTCTGGCCCCCTAATCGTCCCCTGTCTCTGATTGGCTAACTGTGTCACTGCCTAACAGCTCATGTGTAGTGAGCGTGTTGGTGCAAAAATGGCTGCCATTACATCATCCACGGGAGGCTACACAGCAGTGGTGGTTAAGTGTCTCCCCATTCACTGTTTAAAGTGTTATTAGTGTTAAGAAGAAGAAGTTTCATAAATCAGTTTCCACAACCTCACAAAATCCACAATATTCAGAAAAAATCAGTTTATCAAAAGTCTTTAACTGTCTTTCCAACTGTATAGTGGTGTGGCGATCCCATGGAAGATATCAATGTATTAAAAAAAACGTACAAGCCCTGATGCAAAACTTCATACATCATGCAAATTTGAGATAGTCATTAACATAAATCTTGGGAAAGGTGCTATGTAAAAAAAATGTATTATTATTGTCATTATTAATATTAAATCAACTTAATTGATCTGTGTATAGGGAAAATGCGAAAACCATGTTTTGAATATTGAAAAAGTGTTAGTTTTGAGTAATATTAACATAAAATAGGTGAATAATGGCAACAGTACCCAAGGTGGATTACTCCTGTGTTAAAAGAAAATAATTTAATGGTTTTATTTCAGCGTCATTTAATTGTGTTAATGTGGCAGTTAAGAATACAATGTCAACGTAACTAGAAAAAGTTACATAAAATCATCAAACATGGTTATTTTAAGTTAAAGTAACCTCAATTAAGATACAAAAAACAATCATCCCCATTCATTAAAGAAGGATCTGGTTGGCCAATATCAGAGTGTCCATTGAACAAACTATTCAGTGAAACTGAAGATTTGAAATGATGTGTTAGGTTGGAGAACACATTGATTATTGCAGGTCAGTGACTTTTTATTATCAATAAAGCGGCTTCATAAAGATTTAGACTCCAAAAACTGTTACTTAAATAAAGTGGGGGCAGTTAAAACAATTACAAATTTGCCAAAAGTGGGTCTCCTCCTTACATTTCACCTAGGGCCATAAGGAGAATAATAAAAGAAATAAATGTTACTCATAAAATAACATCCACAGATCTACAGACCTCTTTAGTTGTCTCTGGAGTCATGGTGCAAAGATCAGCAATATGTAGATAAATGCCAGGAAGAAGCCTCATTTTCTCAGAAAAGAATAAAACTGTCCATCAGTAGTCTGGCACCAGGACTAGCCTGAAGAGTTCTGGAAGTCTGTTCTCTGGACAAATGAACCCAGATTGGACTTTTTGCGCACAACAGGAGAGCCAATACAATTTACCACCAACAGAACCTCTCTCTGATTTGATCGTGCTGGTGGGAGTTTCCTGTTTTTTCTTAGTCTGGCATCGGGCAGCTTAATATCATTCAGAGAATCATGAAGTCTGAGACATATCAAGAAATTATTGAACAGAATATCAGGCCACCAGTTTGAAAACGTAAGCTGTACACGAAAGTGAATGTTTTTATCAAAGCCAACAATCCTGAACATTCATGTAAATCCACTGAGAACATCATTTAGGAATTGGATCTGTTATGGTCAAGCCAAAGCCTTAACCTGAATCTTGTTTAAGTGCCGTGGCCAAGACCATGCAAGGCATCCCTCCTGCAAGATGCCAGAGGCTGATAATTAATTTGTTATAAGAGGTGATTGTGTGAAAGAGAGTGGAACAAGTTACTGACTGAAAAAGGGTTAATTTACTTTTGCACACAAGAATATTTTACAATCTAATAATCTACTAGTTCTAATTGATTTTATTCATGATATGTATTATGTATATTTATGAAGCATTTAGGTTTATGTGTTATTTCTGTTTTTCTAAAAAGACCACCTTGAAGGGTTTTTAAACACTCAAGAATTTTGTAAGGTGAGAGTTGTTGAAAAAACAATGTACAATATGAATGAATGAGGTTTTTGAAATCCTTGACACGTTACTACCAAAATAATTCTTCTTGAATTTGTATAGAGAAAAGTCATAGACTGTAGCCTTTCACTGGGGGGCATATCTTACTCGTATAGACTAAAGGCACTGAACCTCTTCTGCAGTAAGAAGACTTTGTGGGAATCAGACTCAGCCTTTCAGGGGTTCAAAGGGACCCCTTCTGCAAGCCTATAGGTGGATAGTATGAATTTGAAAATGGATAGATGGATTGATAATTTTAAAGTCATCAGAAGATGAAGTGACTTTTCTTCTCAGTAGTGTAAGACCACTCGTGGAAAATACAGGGCTACGTTTACATGATTAACTAGAAACTTGCAAGGGGATTTGATAGCAAGGGGTACATATTTTAAGATTCTATGAACATACATTAAAAATGTTGGATATAAAAATGAATTATATCCATCCATTATCCAACCCGCTATATCCTAACTACAGGGTCACAGGGGTCTGCTGGAGCCAATCCCAGCCAACACAGGGCGCAAGGCAGGAAACAAACTCCGGACAGGGCACCAGCCCTGTGCAGGTCACACACACACACACACACACCAAGCACACACTAGGGACAATTTAGAATCACTAGTGCACCTAACCTGCATGTCTTTGGACTGTGGGAGGAAACTGAAGTACCCGGAGGAAACCCACGCAGACACGGGGAGAACCCGGGAAGTGAACCCAGGTCTCTTAACTGCGAGGCAGCAGCGTCACCCACTGCATCACCATGCCACCCAAAATGATTTATATGATAACTAAATTAATGTTTATGTTTCTACATTTTCAGTATACATATAAGGAAAATCACTTTTTCATTTTTAAAGAAAAACTAAATTGTATGTAAAGTGTAATTGTGGAAAATCCTTTTCTGTGACTAGCTGTGTTAATAAAAGAGTTGGATTAATTATAATTTTAAGGTCCCCTTTTCATAAATAAAGTTCTAGGTGGTTTAGATCCCTGTGTGCATTAACATAACTTAATAAGGTGTGTATACAGTTCAAAGCACAAATAAAAGTACAGTTTATATTGCCACCAAATTCTGGAATGATCTATCTATAAATATTAGAAAAGCATTGTCAGTCACAGCATTGCAAAATCTTTATTTTTGATTAGTATACTCTTGTTAAAGCTGGTAAGTCTTTTCCTTTATTTTTTTTTCTATTAATAATAGCATCTGTTTTGTTCTGATAGTTATGAGTCTCTCCCAGTTTTTTTATTCCGTGGTGGCATTTTGCAGTCGATGTGTCATTGCCAATTGTAGACTCATCATCCAACCTTTCTAGTATTCTGCTTTGAATATTGTTTAACAGCAGTATGATCTAGCTTAGAGTGCATCAGATATGGAAGGTTGGAATTTGTAATTGACAAAATTTTACTACTTTATAAAGTTCAACACACGTACAGTATATGTGTTCACATATAATGTGTTTCATGGTGTTAATCTTTTCTGTAGCATTGCTATTTCTGGTGTAGTTTAGTGCATATCATTTTTATGTTCTACTGTCATAGTCTGTCCTTATCCACACTGGGGATTATAAGTGGTGGAGCACTTTTGAAATATTCATAAAACTGAAGTAAAGCAAAGCCACAATCAGACCGCTATATGCATGAATGGTATGAAGACCAGGCCCAAACTTCTCACCACACAAGAAGCTGTTCAGCAGTTAAAACTAAGATAAAAATGTGTACAACAGTAATGATTTAAACTCATTTGGCAGTGAAAGTAAAGACTCAGACTTCAATAGATGCCTACTGTATATTTCTTTTCACAGTCACAATATGCATTAGCAGCAAATTTCGATCGGCACAGTAGTGTATTGATTAGTACTGCCATCTTCATTTCAGGAGGTGGATTCAAATTCCAGCCCAGGTCACTGTCTATATGGGTTTTGTACCCATGTCTCCATGCAGGTACTCTTGAGTTCCTCATATATTCCAAAGAGATGGGGCCTCATGTATAACGCTGCGTGTAGAATTCGCACTTAAACATGGTGTACAGACAATAGTGGAAATGTGCGTACACACAAAAAAATTCAGATGCACAAAACTGTGTGTAAGCCAACTTCCACGTACTTCTACTCCATAAATCCCAGTCAGCATTAAATGCAATGCACATGCACGCGCCTGCCACCCCACCTTGACTCTTCCCAGAATTTTGCATGTTTTAATATGTAAATCAATATAACTAGCCCTTTTAGTTTACTGTTTTGTTAAAAGACAATGGCAAAAGTGTATATAAAAAAGAAAAATTTTACCAAATGTGAAGTGGAGGTTCTACTCAGTGAAGTGGAGGCAAGGAAAAATGTATTTTTTGGTGGCTTAGGCAGTGGTGTGAGCAACAAAAGGAACTTGATGGAATGACACTCAAAGTTCAAGCTCAGAAAGTCGCACAGTGCCCAAAAAGTGGCCAGATGTCAAAGTCGACATGAAAATGCAAGTCGTACCCCACCATCTGAATGTCATATGGAAGTGTGTTAGAGCATAGAGAAAAGAAAAAAAAATAGGGACACAGTGAAGAAAAAAAAGGCAGAAATGTCGACTTTAATCTCTAAATTTCCACTTTAATCTTGTAGTTTATTTTGTCATTAGTTTCTCAAATCCAATCTTAACTAAAGTAGCACGTTAAATGTGTGTGAATTACTATGTGCTTCTTAAATGGGCTTTCTTTTTCACAGACAGGAGTGTACAAGCAGTGCTCGACACACAGAATACATTAAAGTCATGTTATTAATAGCTCTCTGAGCGTTTTAGAATACTACAATGTATACTTGATATCATTTTAATGATGAAATGCATTAAAGCATATATTGAACATGGGGACACAGTGGCCCAGCGGTAGCAATGAGCGTCCAGGGATTGTTCCTGCCTCCTACAAAATAATGAAATCATTTATTGCAGCAGTACTGTGTCTGTCAAATGTACCACCCCACAATTCCTGTCCTTCCATTTGCTTTCTCCACATAACCAATCGCCACAATATAAGCTCTATAATAAATGTAAAACCAGCTATAAGCTTAGAATGCCAATTCTTCAATACTTTTAAGGTACATTAAAAAATCTGACCAACTGTTACCAAGTGCTCTACCAATGAATGTGCAGAAGAGCTCATCTTAACCTTTTGTCTTCACCCTTCAAGAATGTCTCTGAAACACAAATCTGATGCAAGTGCTGATGATACAGTAAAGAAGAGAAAAACCATCACCATTGAAAATAAAGTAGAAATAATAAAAAGGTCAGACAGAGGTGAAATGCCATCATTCATTGGCAGAGCACTTGGTTACAGTCGGTCAACAATAGCATTTATTAAAATAATGTACTTGTTCCGACTTACATACAAATTCAAACCTACAGTCCCTATCTCGTATGTAACCCGGGGACTGCCTGTATTAGAGAAAGAGGACTTATTTTAGGAGGGTGTTATAGACCACCCAATTTAGACAGTAATTTCAACACACATCTTTTTAGTAGGGTGGCACGATGGCGCAGTGGGTAGCGCTGCTGCCTCGCAGTAAGGAGATCTGGGTTCACTTCCCGGGTCCTCCCTGCGTGGAGTTTGCATGTTCTCCCAATGTCTGTGTGGGTTTCCTCCCATAGTCCAAAGACAATTTAGGTTAGGTACATTGGCGATTTTGCACCTAAATTGTCCCTTGTGTGTGTGTGCCCTGTGGTGGTCTGGCGCCCTGCCCGGTGTTTTTTTCCTGCCCTTAGCCCTGTGTTGGCTGAGACTGGCTCCAGCAGACCCCCGTGACCCTGTAGTTAGTATATAGCGGGTTGGATAATGGATGGGATAGATGGATCTTTTTAGTAATATCAAAAAGGCAAGTTTACAGGGAGATATTATAGTCATGGGGGAATTTAGTTATCCAAATATTAATTGGGATAACCTCGCAGATGGAGGAGCACAAGAGTTTTTAGAAATAATCAGTGACTGTTTTTTGACATACTGTAGCATGTTAAAGCACCAACACGGGTTGAAGCCTGTCTGGATTTAGTATTTTGTAATAAGATATAATTGAGGATGTAGAGGTGATTAAACCACTAGAGTCAAGTGACCAGATGCGACAAAGACTAAGCAGGATACACTGGGTGGGATAAGCTTTTAAGTGTGGAGACAGTCAAGAGCAGTGGAACAGGTTTAAAATTGTTTTACATCTTATGCAGGAGAGATACATGCCTAAATGTGGAATTAATAGGAAATAAAAAAAAACTCCTCAGTGGATTAATAAAGACTTAAAAAAGAAGTTGCAAAGGAAAAAAACTGCTTTATAAGGCATATAAGATGAATGACTGCAAAATGAATCGTAGAGCATATGAGAACATGAGGGCAACCATTAAGAAGGATATCAGGGAGGCTAAAAGACAGTTGGAGAGGAACATAGCAGAGATTCTTTCAGTATTTTAGTGGTAAAAGAACAGTCTAGGAAAAGGTCAAGTGCATCAGAAACAGTAAAGGGGAATTAAAAGATACAGACAATGAAATTGCAAATGCCCTAAAATTACATTTAAAAATGGCAAATATCATCCCATTATATAAAAAGGGTGACAGGGCAGATCCATGCAACTATAGGCCAGTACGCTTAACATGCATCACAGGAAAATTAATAGAAGGAATTATTAAGGATAAGACTGAGCAACACCTGGCAAGGTCAGGAGTTATTCTGAACAGTCAGCATGGGTTCAGAAGAGGGAGGTCGTGTTTTACTAACATGCTGGCATTCTATGAGGACGCAACAAAAGGATATGATCAAAGTGGAGCATATGATATTATTTATCTTGACTTTCAGAAAGCATTTGATAAGGTGCCATATGAGAGGTAGGGCATCAAACTAAAAGAAGTGGGAGTTCAGGGTGATGTTTTTTAGATGGGTGCAGAATTGGCTCAGACACAGGAAGCAGAGGGTGATGGTGCGGGGAACCGTTTCAGAATTGGCCGATGTTAAGAGTGGTGTTCCACAGGAGTCAGTGCTAGGGCAGCTGCTATTTTTAATATATATAAATGATTTAGACAGGAATATAAGTAACAAGCTGGTTAAGTTTGCAGATGATACCAAGATAGGTGGATTAGCAGATAATTTGGAATCTGTTATACCATTACAGAAGATACAGATAGCATACAGGCTTGGGCAGATTTGTGGCAGATGAAATTTAATGTCAATAAATTTTTTTTTTGTTCTTAATTTCGTCTTATACAATTTCTCATATTAGGAATTTGTTAGTTTTCGCATACCCCTTGGAGTCAGAGCGCAGGGTCAGCCATTGTACAGCGCCCCTGGAGCAATTGAAGGTTAAGGGTCTTGCTCAAGGGCCCAGCAGTGTAGGATCTCTTTTGGCAGTGACAGAGATTCGAACCAGCAACCTTTGGAATACCAGCACAGATCCTTAGCCTCAGAGCTACCTCTCCACCCTAATGTAAAGTATTACAAATAGGAAGTAAAAATGTTAGGTTTGTATACACAATGGGTGGTCGGAAAATTGAGAGTACTGTACACCTTATGAGAAGGATTTAGGATTCATATTGGACTTTAATCTATCGACTTACTGACAGTGTTCAGAAGCCATTAAGAAGGCAAACAGAATGTTAGGTTATATAGCACGATGTGTGGAGTACAAGTCCAAGGAGGTTCTGCTCAACCTTTATAATGCACTGGTGAGGCCTCATCTGGAGTACTGTGTGCAGTTTTGGTCTCCAGGCTACAAAAAGGACATAGCAGCACTAGAAAAGGTCCAGAGAAGAGCGACTAGGCTGATTCAATGGCTACAGGGGCTGCATTATGAGGAAAGATTAAAAGAGCTGAGCCTATACAGTTTAAGCAAAAGAAGACTAAGAGGTGACATGACTGAAGTGTTTAAAATTATGAAGGGAAATAGTAAAGTGGATTGAGACTGTTATTTTAAAATGAGTTCCTCAAGAACATGTGGACACAGTTGAAAACTTGTTAAGGGTAAATTTCGCACAAACATTTGGAAGTTTTTCTTTACACAAAGAACAACAGACACTTGGAATAAGCTACCAAGTACACAGCAAAAAGTCCAGTGTTGAATTAACTCGCACAGAGTTGATTTCAACACTTTTTCTGGGTTTATATAGCTCCACACTTTCCAGAGTTAAATTAACTCATTCAAAAGTGTTAAATATTTAACACTATGTCAGAGTTCTTTCTTTAACTCTCAAAACTGAGTTGAAGTAACATTAAGGGATTAGACAAACAACACTGCTCAGAGTTATTTTTTTTACTAATTTAATTGTTAGTTTCACTCCCTAAAGTGTCAAGTTATCTGGACTGAAAAAAATGTTATAATAAGAATTAATTTCAACAAAACAAAATCATTTTCAAAAATAACATTTATTTTTGCCTTTTTATTCATACAATTTGATCAAAACATTGTGAATGAAGGTACAATGTACAGTCTTTCATCTGAAACATTGTATGAACTTTGAATATCAAATGGTTTATGAATTTTAAGCTCAGACATTTTTATCAGACAAAATTCCTCACTTCGTAATACTATAAATGCATGATGATGATCATCAAACCTCTCTGTGAATAGCTTGTTTGTCAAGAAGAAAATTTGATCAACCAGAAGTATTTCATTTATTTGAGAAAACACTGGTATGCCTTCATCAATTGCACTGCAAACAACAAGTCCAGGTTTATATTCTAGACCATCAACTTTAACCCAACTAGTTGAGAAAACATCATTTGACAAGATCATTTCAAGCATTTCATTGTTGACCACATTCTCATCTCTGAGAGAAAAAGGTTTAATTGGCCCATACTCATTTTGTTTGAGGTTGAAGGTTTCCCAGTGATAGGCAATGGCCATCTGATGCTTTTTAGCCAGTGATTTTGTGATGTTTTTGAAATTTTTGAAATAATCTTTAAATACCTTGTGTTTGGCTTCAAACCTCATAGACCACATATATAATAAGGGGCCAATCTTCCTTATAGAAGATGGGTAGTGGATCATAAAATGATGCTTGGGCAATAGGTTTCTATGTGGATACAAGTGCTTAAATAGCTTGTGGTGGTCAACAATTAAATGCTTTAAATATATTGTCATACCCAGAGTGAGAGAAGGTGAAAAAACGATGTTCAATATTTGAAGTAACAACAGTAACAAATTCCAGTTTTTGTTCCCTGCATTAATGATGTCACCAAACAACAGTGGGATGTTTTTCACAAGACACAATGTCTGAACAGAATTCAAACCAATCCCATTGCCAGCAGTCTCCAAAATTATCTTTGTGGGGCGGTTTTTACGTTCTAAAAATCCATAATCATAACAATAAATTCTGGACAACAAATCCTGTTCTGAAATAAAGTGTTCTGTAAGATATGCAAAAAGCAATTTGATTTCATATTGGGCCACACCTTCTAGGAGATCATGCATTATATCAAATGAATAGTTGTTACAAACATGGAAATAATTCAGTGAATTAAGTACTGAATTTTTTTTCAAACCATATAGTGACACCAATTGTGGGTTTTCATATAGAGACTTGCAATGCGTTTCAAATATGTCTTTTCCACGAAGGATCACCTTAGGATCATCCTCACTGTATACTGTTTGAGAATCATTCTTTTCAATCAAACAAAGGCGACAGAAATGACGGCTACTGAATGACTCATTAAAACCAAGAATTTTGTGCATTCCTAGATTATCTCCAGTGATCTGTGAGATTGTACCATATATCTGCTCATCAGAAAAGGGAAGGTTCAGCCCTTGGTTTTCCAGTATTTTCAAATCATTTATAAATGGTTCCAGTATAACATCAAAACTATACTTGTGCAAATCTTGTGCATGAAAAAGTGATATCAAATGAATGTTCATCAAAACCGAATTAAATTTTGGGGGCAAGTTTCTTAAAACAAAATAAATACAACCAATTTTATGAATGCCACGTTTGGAGCCCAGGGGATTGGCAGTTTCAAAATCGTCATAGTAGACTTGAATTTGTAAGGCATGTCTTTTTGTGCTAAACAAAGGATGGGATTTAAAATAACTTCCATCAGAAAAATCATTGTAAGTGTCTGGCTCAAATGTCTGGATTTCTGCACATGAACTTCAATGTTTCTAAAACTGGTACATATATAAAAGTATCATTTACTGGTACTTGATCATAAGTACCAGATTTCTGATTTTGCCTGTTGTCATATCTGACTCCCAATGTTATTTCAACTGGCTCTACAACTCCCCATTTTAGGCTGAAGTATTTATTTCGTTTCCATTCAGTATTAAGATTTGTAAATGGGTTTTCTAATTTTTCAAAAGATTCATTTATCTCAGATATGTTGGGGTCATTAATAGGTATAGCAGAAATAGCGGTATGTTTTGCTTGTGAGCGGAGCTCATGTGTTAGTTCCTCCAAATCTCCTACAATTGAGGACACCAAACTGTTAGAAATTCCACTGCCCTGTAATTTGGCCACAATGGATGTACACATTTCTTTGGTTGGATCTTTAAGTCCTGAATCATTGCTCTCAGAAGAAACACTAGAAAAGTCCAATTGATTTTGGGGGCCAAATCTGTCTTCCAAAGCATGTGCCTGAGATAAAGATGCAATTGTCTGACTATAGGAACACACAATAGTTGAAGGTTGAGCAACTTGCTGAACATTGCTATGAACACTATTAAGGTGCTTCCGAAAACCTGCAAAGGTTAGGAACTGATGCCTACACCCTTGCTGAGCACAAAACAATTTGAACTTTGGTCCAGGATAGTAACCATGTGTAACTCTTAAATGTGAAATCAACTGCTGACTGCTGGGATACAGTTTTTGACACATGAAACAGGTCAGCATCATTTTAGCCTCTTACTCACAAAGTGAAAACTCTACTGGCTGGTTAAGCAGTCTGGCTCTCAATTCTCTAACTCTGGGCGACTCCTTCATCTTCCCCACATCAATGTTATATACTGTTGTCTGCAGGAATGTATAAAAATTCACTAATGCAGCATCGTAAGACAAATTAAAAACAAAATGTGCTTTGAAAAGTTCATCAAAAGCCGCAAGGGAGCGGTTTGCCTGGCATGGGACGAGGTGCTTATCCATGGAGATGTAGAAGCTGTCAATCTTGCTCTTCTGACGCCCAACAGCGAGGAGGTATGGCTGCCGACTGTGCTGGCTGCGGACATGCTCCTCCAAACTGCAGCATGACTAGGGTTGAGACAAGGAAACAGAACATTAGACAAGAATAATCTGCAGCCATGGACAAAACTATATTTAAAGTCATTATTCAAACACTTCACTGGCCAGATGTGAGTGCATATGAAGGCGATTTCATTCACTTTTTAATACTCATTTATACATGTGGCTTAGAAGTTGGAGGGGGCAATTAACCAAAAAACCACCAAAAGTGATTTCCTATTCCTAATTGATGTAATTGTGCTCAAGTCAGAGAATTTGGTTAATGCATTTGATGAGTGCTCATCACAGCTCTATGCTCTCGAGTCCACGTTTGGGCATGCAGAGCAGAAATACACCCTTCAGCGAGAATGGTTTTCCGCTTGCAAATACTGTTCCATGTGTTCATATATGTGATAATTATATAACTGAAAAAATTTACAATTTTTAGAACTCAGAACTCCTAAAATAAGTTGTTTATAAAAAGTGTTTGCTTCAGCCAGTTGAAGGCACAGTGTACTTCCACATACACACGTGCTCATGATCAGGATAATACCACCTCAGCCTCATTTTGACAACTCTGATAAATGTGATTGTTTTTCATTCTATAGTAGTTTACTCACTTGATAAATAAGAATACAGGCTGCACCCAGGTTCATTAACACACTTCTCATCACACTTCAAATAAAATAAACACAGTGGATAAAAAGCTATATGGGCCCAATTCAAAATTGTTTTGGTAAGCATGTAGACTCCCAATGGGGTTACTTTGCAAGTGAAATGAGGAGTTTTTGACAAGTGTCGTAACCAAGGTAAAGGTGTCAAATAATCACAAAGTATTCCAGAGCATATGGCCCAGCCCTAATAGAAAGTGACATGACAAATTATTATAATCCCCACAATATCATTTACCTCATGAAAGACTACAAGTCTCTCAACTGCATCACATGCACTAATTTTAGGAGCCTTTGGTCCTCCGGGACGTGGTGGAAGGAGATGTATCAGCAACAACAGGGAGGCCATTTCTTGGTCATAAGCTGAGTACAAAGATTCACAAGAATTAAATGAAAACTTAAAATTTAATATTTTCCAAGTTGAATGAACAAGTAGACAATATGAAATTTGTAAACAGTATTGTTCATATGTATCCAAAATAAAAGATCAACTGTCAGAGATGCACTGAATAAACAAATCTAGTAAAAAAAAATATCATAGATGCTGTTGCTTCCTAATTTTAATCACTTAGTAATAAAAACTGTAACAGAAAATTCTTCAAAACAAATACAACTCACTTGTTGCCTCATCAAGATCACTTCCTGGGAGACTTTCTGCTGACTGCATCAAGCGGCGCAACTCTGGTGTTGAAGTGAGACACTTAGCCTCTTTTATGACATTGGGCTTGAAGAACAGATCCCATTTTTGAAACAGCCTAGAGGACGTGTCATCATCGAATAGGAGAGTGAAATCTTGATCCACCTTTAAGAAACAAGACATTAAACTAGTACTACAAGAAATACTTTCAAATGTCAAGCCATTCTGAACACTGTATTACAAATTTACCAGTCCTTTTGTATCCAGGAATCTTGGGAAAGTGGAGAGGATATCAACACTTCTGCCTGGGTCATTAACAAGATTCTGACGGTGCTGAAAGGTCTCTCTCATCTTCTGAAAAATCAGGGAATTGTCTGTGGTATGGTTGAGCAAAGACATGGCCTCTTTGCAAGCATCCCCATCAAGCTGCCTTTCAACAGTAACCATCCTTTGGAAATTTGGGCCTCCTGGAGAAAAGTCTGTAGAGCTTTTTGTTGGGAGTGCAGATTCTCTACAAATCTTTCTTTGGACTGTCTTCAGACGCCAAGAAATGTAACCCGTGCTACTTGCAGCATCATAGAAGTGTTCCTGAAAGAAAAAGAACAAAATTAATTACATTGTCATACTTGGCTCACAAATAATCTCAGAAAATTTAAATGTGAATGTCATGCACACAGCTTTGCAAGTATGACATGAAAATATCATTCAATTGTTATTGTTATTTAATAATTATATAATTATTATTTAATAATGATTATTACATAGCCTCTCTTGGTATATGGATCCTTCAGGGAAGGGAACAGTGTCACTATCCCAAGAGCATACTGTTCTCTGATTGCTTTAGTGGGATGGAGCCTGAGAGAAGATTATTAAATTAGTAATCGAAATTTGTGCAGTGGACATGCAGTTATTCAGCACAAATAAAAAGAATATAAAAACATACCCATGATTATCAATCATGTGAGTCACCAATATGTTAATCATTTGTCTTCTTGTGCTATCTGTTAGGGTTTCTGATGTTTGGTACTCCTGTAGTACTTTTTCACCACCAGACTTGGCTCTTAGAACATCTTCTATCAACTAATAAAAAGAAAAGCATGAGAATGCAAAACATGGTGATACACAGCTTTTCTAGAGACAGAGTGAAAAATATGTTAAGAAACTCCACAGAAATCAAGCTTTGTTAAAACCTGTTTAGAAGTCAATGCACCATCCTCAATTCTCCGTCTCTTGCTAGGGACCTCATCTACTATTACAGTTGATGCATTTGAGTTTAAGCTTGAATCAGACATCTCAGAAACAGAAGACAAGGAACATGTAGAGAACTCTAAAGGATTAGAATAGGAATATAAAGGAATATTCTGTAGGGTGTAAAGTGCTTCACTATACCTGACTTTACTTCTTACCATCATCACAGAAAACTGTCACCACCACATTGCCTTGTCCAACAAGTTCACTGAATATTTCTGCATCAATTTCTGTCCCTGTTGCATCCCTATATATAACTTTTGCATCAGATGGCAGGCAAAATTTCTCAATGACTGAAAAAGACAGTAAGTTAAAAATTAATATGCTTTTGAGGTCAGCACTGTTTTTTTTGCCACACAACCAATGACTGTTCACGTTAAATATACTCATCGGCCACTGTATAATCATTACGGGACTTTCTCTCACAAAACCCGTTCCTAGGCTGGGGATCGATGCCTTTTACATGCATTGATATTCAGAAAATTTTCCTAATGGCTATCTATATATCAACATTTTTCCGATAGAAATAAATAGGCTAATATAAATACTCAAACTCTTAATTATCCAAGTTACAAAGGTTTATCTGTATTCAATGTCATTTAAGGAAGTACCACTAGATGAAGCCTGACTGTGAATGTGCAGTTTTCAGGTCAGATTATGTCTTCACAAGGCCTATGGATTTTATATTGCCCCCTTGTCTCCAAAAACTGTTATTACAGACTACATTAAACAGAAGGCTAACTGAAAGTGTACATATTAATCATCTCATTTAAAATGTAATATATTGATGTTTCAAATATACTAACTTCCTGATCAATCAATATTTTATGACATCACTACCCATTCTCTCCTAAGTTTCAATTTGAAAGCTGATAAATGGATTTTTAGTTGACTTTTGATGTATATTATATTTTACTCTGAGGCACATGTTGCAGAACTTAAAAATATTTAGCAATTTACACCCATTTATGAAATAGTTTGCTAAAGGAATGTAAAGAAATCAGAGTCTACAAGGAGCATTCAGAATGATTTTTATAAACCATTTTTCTAAGCAACGTATAATTTTACCTTTTTCATGGAACTGCAGAAAGTCAAACTGCCCTTCATCCTCATCCAACTTCACATACTTCTGTTGTTGGTTATGCTTCACCTGAACCAGCATGTTTTTACTGAAACGTAATAATGATTGACAAAGTAAATTATCATTTAAAGGTAAAACTGTGAATAATAATAATAATAATAATAATAATATAGTGAAGTCATGGACACGGACAACTAAGGCCCAGTCCACGTGGCAAAAGAGGCTCTTAAAACGATGTTTTTCTTCTAGCCTTTTCAAAAAAGTTCATGTCCTCACAACGTTTTAAGAAACACCGTCCACAAGGAAACGTAAAAACACCGTGGGATTTATTAAGAGTAAATAGAAATAAAACCTAAACACCAATCGTTATAAAACCAAAGGAAAAATCACTGAAACAGACAAAGGCAGAATGTGAAACGAACTGGAATGATGGGGAAGTGCCTGAGCAGGCAAAAATAATCTAATTATTGCTTCTCCGAGATGTTTAGGCCAATTTTACTGTCTGTTTCTTCAGCAAAAAATTTGTCCTTTTTTCCCCGAAGTCGCAAGGATTGTAAATCAAGACAGATACTGTGTGCAGAAAGAATGCAGCCAATAAGTAGATTTTAAATTATTTATTTTGAACCATTTTTATTTTGATCAGTCTATGGATAAATTTCATCAAAGTTTTCACCTGTAAACACGGTGACGACAAAGTTGTGTTTTCAAAAGTCTCCACTCTTGGAACCCACTTACAAAACGTTTTCAGGCCACGAAAACGCCGTTGTCATGTGGACTTGAAGCCAAACCGCCGCAAAACTTTGGGGGGAGGAGGGTGTATTCTCCGCAAATGTGTCGTTGTGCATATTACAGTTTACTGCATGAATTTAGGTGACTTTTACTTGATTGCACTTACCGTGTAGAACTGCTTGAGAGGAGGAAAATGCCGCCAACTTCTGTCCTTCGTCTTCAACCGAAGTGAAATGCATGGGTGGAGCTTAATTACATTTCTGCAGAGTTGGACTAACACTGATGTGATCAACTCTGTTTAATAACTCCAACTCTGAACACAATTTATATCAAAATGTGTCAAAATTACACTTTGGGAGTGAAAATCAACTCGGAAATATTTAACCCTGAAATTTCAACTCTCCAGTTTTTGCTGTGCATGGTAGACAGACTTTAGGAACTTTCAAAACTCGACTTGATGATTTTTTGGAAGAATCAAGTGGATAGGACTGGCGACCTTTGTTAGGCTGAATGGCCTGTTCTCGTCTAGAGTGTTCTAATCTTCTAATGAACAATTTATACAGTAAACCCTCATTTATCGTGGTTAATCCGTTCCAGACTCTACCATGATAAATGAATTTCCGCGAAGTAGGATTCTTTATTTATAAATCTAATATTTTTTCAGTAAGAGCATAGAAAATCTGTTTAAGACCTTCTAAATATGTTTTTAACATTATTAGAGCCATCTAGACATGAAATAACACCCTTTAGTCAAAAGTTTAAACTGCGCTCCATGACAAGACAGAGATGGCAGTTCTTTCTCACAATTAAAAGAATGCAAACATATCTTCCTCTTCAAAGAAGTGCGCCTCAGGAGCAGAGAATGTCAGAGAGAGAGTAAAGTAAACAATCAAAAATCAATAGGGCTGTTGGGCTTTTAAGTGGAAGCACCGAGATAAAGCAGCCGCAAAGAAGGGATCAATGTGAAGGTAGCCTTTCAGCATTTTTTTGAGGAGCCTCCGTATCTTCTAAGCAAACAGCCTCTGTGCAAACAGCCCCTCTGCTCACACCCCCTCGTCAGGAGCAGAGAATGTCAGAGAAAGTGAGAGAGGCAGAGAAAAGCAAACAATCAAAAATCAATACGTGCTGTTAGAGCTTTTAAGTGTGCGAAGCACCATGAGAGAAGCATATCGTATATCATTGAGGAGTTTTATTTAATATGTAATACGTGCTCTGATTGGGTAGCTTCTCAGCCATCCGCCAATAGCACCCCTTGTATGAAATCAACTGGGCAAACAAACTGAGGAAGCATGTACCATAAATTAAAAGACCCACTGTCCGCAGAAATCCGCGAACCAGTGAAAAATCTGTGATATATATTTAGATATGCTTACATTTAAAATCCGCGATGGAGTGAAGCCGCGAAAGTCGAAGAGCGATATAGCAAGGAATCACTGTAGTATGAAAGCATAAGTACAATATACATGTACATATAGTGCAGATGGTTCATAAAGTGGCTCAGGTTGTACAAGATTACAGCTGTAGTGCAAATTTACAGTGAGGTAATTGTAATTATAAGTACAAACAGTTCTACTGGGAGCAGTTGATGGACTGATTGAGTGCGCTTATAGCTCTTGGGATGAAAGTATTTCTGAGCCTCACGGTCGGTGTAGAAAAAGCTTTGAAGTGTTTGCCAAATGGGAGAAGTTGTGCGCATGGCTGAGTGGAATTTATGCAGATACTGGTGACTTTCCTCAGGCAGCATGTGCTGTAAATGTCCTCCAGGACTTTCCGATCAGGCACTGTATAGCTGTGATTCCACACACATATACAATGGGTTAAAATGCTCTGAGTGGTGCACTGAGAGTAACAACGCTAAAGCAGCTATGGTATTTGGAGTAGTTTGGTCATGCACCATTATATTGTTACAGAATGATTACAATCAAGTGCCTTAAACTTGTAAGCAATATGCAATTAATTTCGATGTATTTTATAAATCCTGCATCATTGATGTGAATCTGAAAAAAGGGAGACCACACAGAAACAGTAGCACTGCTTTGATGCTGGGTGCATCCAGTTTTCAAAATTAAGCAGAAATCTGCATATGCAAGGGGGGTTTCTGCTGTGAAAATGTGTGTGGCTTTACGCCAAGTTTAGTTTTTATACATCTCAGTGTGTTTGGAAAAGGGCGTGTGCAGCATTTTAGTGCGCACGCTCTGTTTATACATGAGGCACGCAGCCAATAAGTTTGATCAGAAACTTTAAACGGGTCCGGTATGAGTGAATGGGCTTTATGATAGGTGTGCCCAGTCAAAATATGGCTCCCATTATCTCCTTGATTGGTTTTCAGATCCTGTAATCCTGAATTGGGTTAAGCAGTTATGAAAATTAATGGATGGATAAAAACACAAAAACAACCAAAGGATAATTCAGTGTTTGAGGCATTTTCAAAAACCAGAACTTTACAATGCTATGATACTCAGTCAAACAAGTAACAATAACTTAACAGATAGAGCTGTTTACTTGTACAGGCAAAGTGTGAAAAACATAATTTACAAAAAAATCAACCCCTATCCAAGAGAAAGTGAAAGAAGAGAGACAAGAACAAAAAACAAAAAGAAAAAAATATTTTTTAAATATGATTAAACAAATCATAACATGAGACAATTATTCAAAGACTGAGCATGCTTGTTCTAAAATAACATTAAAGAACTCTTTTTAACTGTTGAAATAATTTAAAAAAACATTTTGTACATATCCTCTAAGAGAGAATGTAACTTTATTTAATGTAATACAATATACAATACAATATAGAACATCCCAAACCCACTGAGTTATAGATGGTGGGTTGGAATTTTCTAGTTAAGCGAGGTGAGTCTGTGTGCTTTTAGTGTAGTATAGGTTATTACAAACCCCTTAGCTCTACGTGCTTTAATGCCATCCAGGAGTACAATAAATTGTCCTGTTAATGGATTAAGAGTAATTGTAACACTGAGGCCGTTTGTGAAGTATGTATAGATTTTTGTCCAAAATGATGTTAATTTAGTGCATTTCCAGAACATGTGGCTTAGTGATGTAGATGGCAACGCTCCAAAGTTGGGTCTTGCACTAGATATATTTTGGACATGTGTAAATGAGATAAATGTGATTGTGTTAGAATATGATGGGTTGGAGAATGACTGACTGACTGATGAAAGACTTATAAGTTGAATGTCAAAAGAGAATAAATTCTGACTGTAAGACCAGTCTATCTTACAGAGAACCTCACTATGAGATCTTGCATATTTGTGATCTATTCTAGAAGTCTCTGTAATCAGTTCTGATGCCTTCCTAGTCTCTAGTTTGTTTTTATGAGAGAGGTATGAATTAATTTGTCCTCTTAAGAGAGCCTTCATTGTTACCCAGAGCCTTTCTGCAAGTACCTCATTTGTCTCCAGAAAATAATCAATCTTATTGGAGATCATTTCTTTTTTTGTTCATTTTTATCTTCTAATAACAGGGGGTTAAGACACTAGTTGTAAGCTGAGTATTTATAGACATTTAGCCCCTAAAGGGAAAGTGGGAGAATGTGCTAGAAACACACAGTCGCTATTTTAACTGGGAACTGAATTCAAGTTACTGAAGCTGTGTTGCAGCAGCGTTAACCATTGTGCCACCTTAGAGACAATAATGAATTACTCCTACTACTGTATATATACCAGAAGTCATGCATGTGCTTAAAAATGTCCAGCAATTATTAAACTTATTTGAATACACTTCCACTACTGAGTCCATGGCTCTATAATATTTACAAATATTATATGAAAATGGATCACAGCTCAAATACAAAACAATCTTGCAGTATATACTAAAACTTACATATATATTGGCCTGTAGAGAGCATCACTAGGGTGTCACTGTGTCCCAAACACAATTGCCAATGAAGTATTTATTTATTCAGAAAATACCTTCTTACGTGTTCTTCTCCTTCCAGAATACAAAGCCAACATTTTTTAAAAAGTATTCTTAGTTTTTTTTCCTCTTCCACTCCTTGCATAACTTCACATCCAACTCTGACTCAACCTTGGGGGTGGGGTATTGGGCATGGGGTTTGAGGGAGGGACCGGCTCCTTTTCAACCTGAACCCAGGAGTACTTCCAGTGCAACAAGATTGCCACCTGGAAGCACTTCTGGGCCACAGCAGCACCCGAGGACTGTAACAGGGCAGCCCACCAGAACTATAACTCCCATGAAGCCCTACAGGAGTCCAAGCTGGAGCCATACCAGAGGGAAACTGCCATCCAATGTTTTGGGGTAACATGTGGCCCCAGAAGGCAGTCTCCTTTTGTCCTTTGCTATGATGGCCTCCCTGTTGAAAAAGGTAACAGTAAACAACCTGATTCGCCCATCCTTATCCTCCTTTACAATATATACTGTACATGTATATGCCATATATAGACCCTACATATGGAGAGAGAGAGAGAGAGAGAGATATTTTAAGTCTGCAATGTCTGTTGCATTCTGAAAAGGATATTTTACACCAAAACAATCTGAAAACAGCTCTGTCATATATGATGACACACCAAGAAGAGAAAGGAAATGGAAATCAATTAGTAATGGCAAATCAAATACAAGTATTCCAAATAATTAAAAAGAAATAGAAAGGAGTAACATAAAGTAACCTCAGCAGCATTCAGCTCTAACAAGATTATGTTGTGCTAAGATAATGATAATTCAGACTAGATTTAAATGATGAGACTGATGGGACACCTAAAATATTCATAGGTAAATCATTCCAGAGTTTAAATGCCCTACTGATAAGACTACACCTCCTACACTAGATTAGTTTATCATTGGCATATAAAGGAAACCTGCAATTTCAGATTGTCATGTACATCTGGGAGTACTGGAACTGGGGAATTCTGTAAGATGTGGGGAGCTGAAATATTATGGATTTGTTTATGAGATTTTAAAATTCTAAATATAGTTATGATATTTAAGGTAGTAATGATATTTAAAGAAGTCAAATTATATAGTGGTTATTCTTAATTGTATGACTTGAATTTTCTTTAGAGTAGTAAATGATTGATTTGAACAGTCTGACTATAAACCCTTGCGATAGTGAATCTGCTTAAAACAAATAGTGCTTTACAAGATCTTGCATCTCATGTTGTGGCTCATCTGTCAATTCAATATGACATCCCTATGTATACTGTTCTGCTGTTTCTTTGCTTTATATCTCTCTTTCCAAGGCTTTATCACATTTATCTTGTAATTATCATGTCTTGAAACAACAATTTAAGATGCATAAAGTGCTCAGATTCCTCAGGAATTGAAAGGCCTCTGGTGGGATTACCTTTATTTTCCTTCTTTCCAGGTTTCATTGAAATCTTACAAAGAGTAAAAGTCCACTTGACAATTTATTCCTTCGCCATTCTGAGGGAAACAATGTAGGGCACTGTAGTAATTCTTTACAAACTCCTCCAACTGCTATTGAGATTTATTTGACTGAGGATTTGCAAAAAGAGGATTCTGGAGTGTCCTTTTTAACAGCTTGATAACTGTAATCTAATAATCACTTGTCAATATTTGTCTGGCCAGATCAAACTGTGCAAGTTTTGCCATAACACATTCCTTTTAAGATGACTTTCTGTGACCTCCTTAGGTCAAACTATTTTTAAAATTCTAGTGGATTCATAGTTATACAGTATTTCTGGTAAATGTGTTGCTAAACATTACTTTGTGGTCACAACACTCTTTGCTTTGCATCACTTCACAAGGCCTAATTTGAAAAAAATGTGTATAGAAGAAACAATCAAGTCAGGTGAAATTAGGGAGCATGCTCTAATAAAGCATGTTGCTGCACCCTCCTCATGGGAACAGCTCGGGATCCTGGTTGGCAACCCCAACTCCCCCCCAACCAAACCCCCCCACCAAGGAAATTATGATTTATCTTCCTAAGTCAGGCATTACATGGGCGTCCTCTTGGGCTGGTCTAGCCGCTCAGGTCCTCAACAATGAGGATGCTGTGAGCCTGATCACACTTCGGTAATCGTGCCACATGGCCGTAGTACCGTAACTGATGCTCCCTCATAATGCAGGTAATGGGCCTCATTCAGGACTCTGTGAACAACTGCTCGTTCAACACAAAATCAAGCCAGCGGTACCCAAGGATTCTCTGTTTCGACACAGTACTGAAGGAGTCCAATCTTTGTCTCAGGTCATTGGATAGCGTCCATGTCTCTCAACCATATAGCAAAACAGTAAACATTAGGACTCTAAAGGTTTGGACAACTTCCGTCTACTGACTTCATAGGAAGAGTCACCAGAGACATGAATGTCACTGTCAAGGTAAGTAAACTAATTTCTCAACAAGATCAACACTCTCTCCACAGACAGACCTTCTTCTGGTGGCGGTGCCCAAGATGTCGTTAAAGGCCTGTATATTGGTTTTTATCCAGGACATTCGCAAACCCAGTCCCTCAGACACCTCGCTCCATGTGACCCGATCAGAGCTTCCATGGATTCCACGAAGATTACAGCACCGTTGACAAAATCAAGATCAGTGAATCTTCACTGACAGATGTTCCACAGCTGCTGGACTCCATGACCTTGCCCAACACCCAGTTCATGCAAGCATTGAACAGAATTGGATCAAGAACACACCCCTGATGAACTCCAGAACCAACTGAGAAAAAATGCAGAGGTTCTGCCTCCACTCTGCACAGTATTCACAGTACCAGTGCACAGGCTGGAGATCCCGTGAAGTTTCAGGATGTTCCACAGGGCAGCTCAATCAAGTGAGTAAAATGCTTTCTGAAAATCAACAAGGGCTGTAAAGATACACTGCTAATATTGACATGTGCACTCCATGAGAACCCTCAGTGCCAGGATGTGGTCAATGGCAGACTTTTTAGGTGTTAAACCAGACTTCTCTGATCGCTGGTCGGTGAGCAAGTGATCATGGATCCAATTGAGGATGACTCTAGCAAGGAACTTACCTGGCACCGAGAACAGTATTATCTCCCTGTAGTTGCCACAATCCAGCTGATCACCCTTCTCTTTCCAGATAGGGATGACAAGTCCCGTTTTCTAGTCAGTTGGGATGATGCCTATTTCCCAAATGAAAGCAAAGATTGCTTACCACTAGCCTGGAGAAGTTCACCACGGTTACCACAGATCCCTGCAGCCTTCCCTACCTTCAGCTGGTTCACCACCTGTGCAATCTCAGTGAAACTGGGTGATTCACAGCTAATTGGAGGATCACCCTCAAGAACTGTGAACCCAGAGATGTCCAGCATCCTAGCTGGAGGATCAGCTTTAAACAGCTGCTCAAAGTAGTCGCCCAGCAGGTCACAATTGCAGAATAACCCATAAGAAACATTCCATCACCTGTCCTGACTGTGCCTCTCTGAGGAACAGATTCAGATGTGCATAATGCTTTGATTCCTCTGTTAGCAGGATGTGGGTCACTAGACCATAGATGGTGTGTTACCTGCTCACAAATTCCTCTAATAAATGCCTCCTTATCTTCCCTCAGAAACCTTACAGCTGCCCTTCTCACTTGTGGGCACAGACCACGGTTACCATCAAGTCCAACACTGTGACTTTTATTTGACAAAACAGAAGTGTGTGTAAATCCCTTTGCTTATGTTGTAGGAGACAGCATAGTGGCTAAAACTTAAGAGAACGACAACATTTTCTGAATGAATTAAGTGGTCACTCATTTATGTAGCACTAAAATAAAATTATAATTGCCCACTGGACATGTCATTTTTACATGTTAGTTTTGCAAAAATGAAAGCAACTTCAAAAGAGTTGTACTCTATTTTTGTCTCACCCACAAATTCTTCCTGGCATTATTGTTCCAGTTCAGTTCAGTTCAGTTAAATTTATTCTTACAGCATACAGCACTATTCCTCAAATGACAGTCTCCAGACACTGCAGGTTTACAATTATAAAAATACTACGAAAACACAACACCACGGAATATCTGCATATATACTGTAGAAAGACAGCCCCCGGGCACAGACAGACACACACCAAATGTCCGGAAACACACGTTTATTTCTTTTAAATACATCTGCACCCACAATATTGCGCACAAACCCCAATAGTCTCTCTTCTCTCTCTCTTCTCTTTCTCTTCTCTCGCCTCCACTACCCTCCTCACAAGCTCCATCTCCTTCCTCCCGACTCCGGCTTGTCTAATGGAGTGAGGTGGCCCCTTTTATAGTGCCCCAGATGTGCTCCAGGTGTTTCTTGATAGTCTTCCGATGGCACTTCCTGGAGTGGCGGAAGTGCTGTATTCCAGGGCTCCTTAATCCTCCGGTCGCCCCCTGGCGGTGGCAACGGGCCCCAACAAGGATGAGCTTCCCAGCTCTGCTCCCATGGCCCCCCTGCAGACCAGGGCGGCTGCCCTCTCATAGCCCAGATGAGGTATTGTCCCTCTCGTGGTCTGTTCAGGCGTCCTGGCTGGGTAGGGCCCACAGCCGTCCGCCACAATATACACACCTACTGTATGTAAATAGATAGTAATCAAATCAAAACTTTAAAGTTGTTTATACTTTCTTCATAATGTTCCCAGGAAAGTTAGTTTAAACTAATAGAATAAATTATGAGATATAACCATTTTCAAATTCATTTTCAACTATTCATGAAGCTAATAAGCTTCTAGAGTCCTAGATATTTTCAGATTATTTTAATAAAGTCAAAATCTAGCTGACTTAGGACAAATTGTTTAAAAGCTCATTGAGAATGCAATGCTACACTTTGGTTTCCATAACTGTGATTACATCATATACTGGTCTGATGATTATCTTCACCATTGATGACATTGTTTCTCCATCACTCTGATTTTTCATTCCTTGTAAAGGTGGTAGTGGGGTCAAGGAAGGAGTAGTGCCAAATGCTACAGTGAGATAGCAATAAGCAATCCAAATGGAAAAAGAACAACCAATCCTGATGGCTGCAAATGTTATATTTTAGTTTTGCCTAGTAATTAATAGAGCTGAAGCTATGATAAAATAATGCAATGTTTAGGTAATAGCACATTAGCTTGAATTTAAATGCTCAGACCATTGGGACATTCCAATAATAGCAGACAGACTGTCTCCAAATCGGAAAGCCTGGTAGCTAAAGGCACTGCCTGTTGTTACAGTGTCTTAACTTTGAAGTGTAAAATGATATTCTCTTTTAAACACAATGTACGCTCTGAAGATTCAGCATCAATACGTTTTCTAAAGAGAAGAGAGAATAAAGCTTGTGGTGATTTCATATCTTCTGATAACGTTATTTTAGTTTATTGCTGCTCAGTGCAATAAAAGCATTCAATCACCTGTGCCTTGCTGCATATTACATGCAGATACAAAGAAAAGTATGGAGTTGGAACATCTTCCCCACCCTGTAACACCTCTCCCTGTAAAAGCTCTCCCCACATCCTGCCTTTCTTGTTTCTCTACCGCAGACCCCTGCTGGTCTTTCCACCGCAGCATCCCATATAAAATGGTTTGTATGACAATAATATTAAAAGACTGGTGCTGTGGTTTTTCCCTACAGGCCACGGTGTTACTGACTGATGTAGAAGATGGCAGACAAATTAACTTGACTGCAAGTCTCTCTTTTACTTTTGACTAATTCAGAATTATTAAAATTGATTATTATAAGTATTGCTTGTAGAATTAATTGAATATAAATGCAGATAATTTAAAAATGCAGATCAAATATTGTGTGTTTTTCCTTTAGATTTTTCACAATATTTGTATTTTGTGCAGTAAATGATTAATACTATTGTGAACATTGTGGCCTCAGATCTTGCCTTCAGTGTCATCTATAGCAGTCCACAGTGTGCCCACTTGAATGCTGCTTCTACCCAGCCAGTAATTGCCTTTTGAATCTTATGTCCTGCAATTGCATTGATTTTCAGTTAAACATAGCACCCAGACAGCCATATTTATCTTGTGTTCATAAATGAAATTGCCATTGTTTTAAATGTCTGTTTAAAAAGGCTTTTAAGTGGAGGTGAATGTCTTTCAATTAGCTCCAATTCAGCTCTTTTACTCTGGCAGGCCCTCTTCACATCCATTTACATTTTGTGTATTCCTTTTCCAGAACCCCACCTGGGCCACCTCGTCATCAGAAGTACAACAGCGGGGTTGCCTTCACCAGTGCTGTCGGTCAAAACATGCCTCATGTAAGTGGAGCTTTATTACGTCAAAAGGCACTCTGTCCAACCATCTGTTTTCACACTCATACGGCATAGCTCATTTTGGTTTTGTCTTCACTGCAGGATTTGTTCAGTCTTTGAGATCCCAAATAATTTGTCACATTTTCTCCATTCTTTTGACAGTCTTTTCTTTTTCTATTAAAAATCAAATTTGCACTGTTTTCTCTGGACTATACCAGTAAAATTGACATGAGAGTACATTTTTGAAAAGCGAGACTTTCAGTTACTATTGAAATTGAGAATTATAACAACTTTACGTGAAGCTCTCCAGCTTATCATTTCTGTGTTTGTCTAAATTACACACCAGACATTTGTGGTAAAGGCAAGTAAACTTCAAATGCAATCTTCATCTCAGAAATAATGAAAAACTTGTATTCTGCTATGGCATACTTCTTCTTCTTCTTTTTTTCCTCTTCATCTTTTCCCACTTCTATGTGGGGTTGATGTGTTTGATCAATCCGCTCCATACAGCCCAGTCCTGCACATCCTCCCCAGCCAGAGCTGCTTTCTTCAAATATTCTTTTAATTTATCCAATTACCTCCACTTCAGCTTAATTTAATTCTCTCCCTTGTACTTCCATTTTCATTACTCTTTTACCTACATATTCATTATCTCTCCTCACCACATGTTCATAGCACTCCAACCTACTTTCCTGTACTTTCTTAGATATCTCTCCTACTTTTTTTGAACCTGTGACCTTCTCATTTCTTATTCTGTCCTTCATTGTAAGTGCACACATCCATCCCAACATTGTCATTTCTTCCACATCCAGTTTCTTCTCCTGCTTTCCCTTTACTGGCTATGTCACAGCTCCATATATCATTGCTTGTCTTACCAGTGTCTTAAAAATTTTATTTTTTAAATTCACTTTAATTCTTCAATCGCACAATACTACTGATACCTTTCTCCAATTGTGCGTGGACTATTTCTTCACCCAGTTCTCCATCTTGGGCTATCACTGATCCTTCATATACAAATGTATCCACTCTTTTTAATAGTTTTCCCTGCAGGCAAAATTCTGACTCCTGACCCTAATTAAAAGTTCAATCCTCTATCATCTAATGCTCTTTTCCATTCTTCCAAATGCCTCCCCACTTGCTCCTTTTTTGTGTTATGTAACATAATGTCTTTAGCAAAAAACATTGACATCCATAACCAGATTTTATAGGTAAGATCCCTGGTTTAGACCTACTCTAACTTGGAGCTTTTTTTGTTTTTAACCTAAGTCCTCACTTACTCCTACATATCCAATTTACACATTGCTATGGGCATACAATCACTGTAAGACAGATTTTAATATTGTGGCCTAATGCTATTGCAAAAACACACATACAGCTCAAATCAGGCAGAAAAGCACAACATACTAGAATGTTAGTGAAAAAATACAACTTAGCAAAATTTGTAATGCTGATTTAAGGTTTTAACAAAGAGCCGTGAAGGAACTACATCATTGTCATCCAGCAAGTGTCTCTCATATAACAAAAAGAAGGGCCAGTATTTTGTCAGAGACCCAGGCTTTGTCAAACCACCTGGGTCCAGGTGACTTGAGGTAGTGAAAAGTTTCTAAGGCAGGATGGCTTGATGATTTTCAACAAGACTTCACTAAGATGTTATATCATTATGACAAACAGAGAGCAGCACCAATGTGTGGTATCTGCCTGCTTTTAATTCTCTTATTGAAATATTATATAAAATATTTTCTGAATAAATGATACTCTTCTGTACAGTATGTGCATTTTCCTCTTACTGTTCCCCCTATAATCAGAAATATTCTGGCAGTTTCTTGGCCTTCATATGTAATTCAGTTTTCTAGTTTGTCTCTGAATGTTTATGTTACACAAGGACTTTGGTCTGCAGCTCATTTAGTGTCTCATATTCCCAATACACCCTTAAACAAAGTATGTATGTCTGCATATCCACCCATCCATTTTCCAACCCGCTGAATCCAAACACAGGGTCACGGGGGTCTGCTGGAGCCAATCCCAGCCAACACAGGGCACAAGGCAGGAACCAATCCTGGGTAGGGTGCCAACCCACCGCAGGACACACACAAACACACCCACACACCAAGCACACATTAGGGCCAATTTAGAATCGCCAATCCACCTAACCTGCATGTCTTTGGACTGTGGGAGGAAACCGGAGCACCCGGAGGAAACCCACGCAGACATGGGGAGAACATACAAACTCCACGCAGGGAGGACGCGGGAAGTGAACCCAGGCCTCCTAACTGCGAGGCAATGTCTGTATATATATCAAGGCAAAATCTATGTTTATACATGTAAATATATCAAACAAATGGCATATACTGTATGTCTACATGATCATTTAAAGCATAAAATCAGTGTTACTCTATAATAATGAATATCACACACTACAATGCTTAACACTGCAAAATAACTTCACAGACTACATGAAAATAAAACACCATACCCAGAAAGAAACACAAATCCATTTAGCATGAGCAAATTTGGCCGGAGAGTTCCAGTAGCCTTATCATGTCATAAAACTACAGTATATTCTCCAGGAGCAAAGTATTTGGCCAAAGCAAGTTTAAACGCTATTCATTTTTCATTTTTTCCCTGCTCAGCCCTAATCAACATTGTGCTCTCCAAACTAATAAACTTAAAATATTATTTATTGTTTTGTGAGAATGAAAAGACCATAAAAACCTGAAATTAAAATAACATTTGCAACATATTCTAACCTGTTTAATCCCGTTCATGTTCTCAGTATGCTGGAGCCTATCTTGGCAGCACTTGGCATGAATACTCACTGGACAGGGCACCAGTCCATCACAAGGCTCACTCATGCCAGAACCACACACACACAGGGCCAATTTTGAGTTGCCAGTTAACTGATTCAGTATGTGTTTAAGGCTGTGGTAGGAAAATGCAAACACTCTTGAGAATGTGCAAATTCCACGCAAATAATGACCAAATGTAAGATTTAAATCCAGGACTCTGTATCTGTCCTGTGGCAGTCCTACCAACTGCATCACTGTGGCGGAAATAAAAATGATTAATTACATTAAATACTGGCGCAACACAGTTTTGAAGTTGTTCGGGCCACTGCCTCATGCTGTAGCTGCAGATTCAATTTTCAGTCCTGTTCCTATCTATGTGGAGTCTACACATGCTACCTAATGTTAGATTGGAGTTTCTTTAGACATTCTGGTTTCTTCTCACACATCCCAAAGATGTTCATCTTTTGTTAGCTGATGGCTCTATGTCATATGATTGTGTGTGTATAACAGTCCTGTGATAGACTGGCATCTGGTTTATAACTCCAATGTGTGCTTTAGCTCTTGCTTTGATCCTGCAATGAACACAAAGAAGTTCAGTCCATGGGGTTTTGGTTGGATGTTTGAAGGTGAGATAGCGCTCTTGTCTCATAGATCCTAGTACTTGAATTTTTTTTTTGGTCTACTCACTGTCCATATGGAGCTTGCACATTCTGTCATTGTCCATAATATTGTTCTTTAAGGCCGGGGTGAAGCTACAGAAGGCCTGGTGGGGGGCCTAGCCAGAGTCCAAGAAATGCTTTTATGTGATCTACCCTGAACCTTTAATCAATCGTTAATCAATTGAGCCGCTCATGTCCAACGGAGACAGTGGACCTTAGATCAAATGGCAATAAATCAAGCCCCACTAATCTCCAAGTAGATCCTTCCCTAACACCACCCCAGGAACTCACCCCCAGCCGATAAAGGTTTCTGATTGTAAAAACCGATATGGCTTGTTGACCCAATTGTTTCCAGGCCTTCCCACTTTGCAATTTCTGGCTATGCCACTGCTTTAAGGTACTCCAGTTTTTTTCTGCATCCTAAGAATATACTGTATTTTTTAGGTTAATTTACTAGCCGAAAATGACCAAGTGAGAGGTTGTGTTTGTGTGAGTGTGGCCCAATATCTCATACATGGTTGGTTACTGCTGTCACACACATGCGAGTAGGGGGACATTGTGTAGGCCGAGTAAAGGTAATTCCACGCCAGGCCAGGGGCGGGGTGCACTAAACCTTCTCCTGTTATCTCTACAGACCAGCCGCGGGAAAACCTATCTGAGTCAGTGATGACACTTCCAGTTCCGGCACCCAGAAGAACGTCACTTCTGTTTCCGGTGCACAGAGTGATGTCAGAAGGACATCACTTCCAGTTACCCTACATCACTTCCGGTCTGATCCCTTAAAGCCACCATCTTTCCCAACCCTCATCAGTTCTGTCTTGAACTCAGTACTGTCAACAGCTCTGTATCATTTGAAAAAAACATTTGCAGCCAGGAATATTATACGGGTGGCTGCCCCAAACTTTTTTACGTGTGTTGAGTCTGTTCCTTTTCACACTGCTTTGCACTTGTTTTTGACTAGAGAATTTGAAAATGGGTAAAGATGGTGGCACAAAGTTACTGCTTCAGCTTCACAATCCATCATCATGGATTTTTCACATTTTATGTGTACATGTAAGTTTTCTGTCCCACATTCCAAAGACACACATTATCTTAACCTGCACCTCTACATTAGCCTTGTTTGTGTGTGTATGTGTAAGCATGTCCTCCCTGCCCTGAGATGGACTTACATCCCATCCAGATTTGGTTCTTTTATGTACTAAAAACATCAGCACGGACTATGTGTCCTTTGAAAAACTGGGCTGTTTGCAGTAGAGTGGCACTTTGATCAGAGTTGGTTCCAGGCTTTCTCCCAATGTTCCTGACATAAGCATTCAATTACTATGGCCCTCAGGATAGAAGGAGGCTCAAAGGATAAATATATAGATGTTTTACACAGAAAATGGATTCCTAATTAAAACTGTATCTATCCAAAACTGGCAAACATTATCAATACAAAAAAAATCCACTTTAGAAGCATTTTAATGTACCCAGTAATTCTGACATGGAGTATAATTATATAATTTAATGTTATTCCCTGGTATGTTGTATTTATAATTTATTATCAGTTTATATATGGAAGCGATGCTTTGTAAGATTATATGGATATAAACCAAAAGTGTGAGCAGGTGTAGTGTTGAACAGATGGTAAATTTGGGTGGGTTCAGCACATAGCAACATTTATTGCTTGAGAAAGTAGACTTATAGTAGACTATAGACTTAGTAGCGAGTACTATCTTTTCAGGAAACTTTTTTTTTTCTTTGATTGTCTTATACCACTTAATCAGTACTTATACCTTTATTAGAAAGCAAATGTTGAGTAAAGCAGATTATAACATATTGAGGTAAAAGATCAAGCCACATAGTAAGTAATTGTATATGTCTACAGATTGCTTAACACTTTAGCGCTTGTAAAGATCTAATTTCGTTTAAAAATATCACTAATTTATAAGTGACACAGTTATGTTAGGAATACATAGCTTGGGTCAGGCAGCTGGGAAGCACCCGGTTTAGATTTCTAAATACCCGTCATCGCTGAGTTTACATAGCACCAGAAATCACTGGCGTCCTAAATATCTGAACGCAGCGGCCAACATTGACTCGAGGACCGGCTTCTTCAAGACGTTAGAACAACTGAGAGGTTGGCGCAGGTCGCCATTGACTGATGAATTAATGATGGACCTGCAATTTATGGTGCAGATGGGATCGTTACTGTATCTTTCGGAGTCACGTTTGGACACTGTGCAAATTACAGTAAATGTATCTGCACGTCAATGAAGCCTTTCCAAAAGTCCAGTTTGTTTAACTCATTAGTGAACATTAAGTTGACAGAGATGTAAAATATTATAAAAACACCTACTTCCCCAGCTTTTTTAGCCTTGTGAATTTGTGTTCACCATTTCCCAACCCAAATAATAATTAGTCAAGTCTCCTGTCTGCGCCCTGCCCCGCTTGGGGGTTTAGTGCACTTGTAGTAGTAACTGATTCAGAATGCCTGGATGAGTTCCAGCTCAGCGGAGGGATCCAAGCACCGAGGCACTGAGGCTCCAGCCTGACTGACGCCGAGACTGAGCCGCTGCGCCGCCCGAGAAGAGCAGCGGCTCACCTCCGCACTACACAGTGAAGCGCGCGGTCGGTCAAGGTAAGGGAGAGCGCGACGTCTGTGATTATGACGGTGGCTTTGGGGGTCTTTGATTTATTTATTTTATTTACTGGAATTAGGTGGGTCACAAGGTGACATGCAGGTGCTTTGTCTACAGTTTTTGATTCATTGTAATTGTATGTGTACGGATGCACAGGATAGAAGATCCAGTTTCAAAGTTAACTGAAACTTTTCTTCTGTTCTAAATTGATTTGAAATCATCAAATCTTTTGAGACAGACATATTTGAAGCCCGATGACGCAGTGGTTAGCGTCGTACAACAACAGAGATGGGGGGGTTCGATTCCAACTTGAGTAAACGACCTTGTGGACTTTATGCATCGGATTGTGGGGAGTGCCACTTGCTAATTTGTTTTTCTCACGCAACATAACAAGGTGCACAAAAACTTAATTGGTGACTTAAAATTGGATTAACTAGATTGAACATCGGTTTGTTGTTATGTTTTCCATAGATTCACGGGCATCCCATCGAGTGATGGTTGTTGTTGGCGGTTTTTGATTAGCACCCGACACGGCTACGGTGCGAAAACGGGTGTAGAAAACGTATGGAAGCTAAATAAAATGTCACGTTTTGATGTCCGTATTGGTATAATTTCATGTACTGTAAATGCGCGTGATTGTGAAGTATGCTTTGTACAAATTCCGCAGTGCATGAGACATTACTTACTTGAAGCTGTAATGCTTTATTGTTACTTCTGTACTTACACAGGCTTATTTATACACCAGACTATCCAGTGGCTTGTTTTCCAGAAATCCACTTCCCTTTCAGTAAATGACGTTTCCCTTTCTTTGACCTTTTTAAACTTAACACTAGTCCCACAGGTCATCGACAACTGTTCACTGTGCTTCTATAATAACCATCAACAGAAAGCAACAGAGAACAGTTCGTTGTTTGGTATTATAAAATAAATTGTTCATCCTGTTTTCAATTTATTTTTCAATAACGGACTTAAATGTTTAAGTCGATGCAGACCGAAACAGGCTTAGAAATTATACACGTGTTCCTTTGGTGTCTTTAAGGTGCATCGGTTTCCTACTTTTTTCCAATAAGAGGCTTTTTAAATAATCGGCGATCGAAACTGAAATTCGTATTGGAAGGTGTAGGCTCCTGTTCTTTGCGACAAGTGAAAAAAAAGGTTCCGAAAATAAATGAACTTATGTAATGCCTGTATTATTATTATTATTATTATTATTATTATTATTATTATTATTATTATTATTATTATTATTAGTTGTAGTAATAGTAGTAGTAGCAGCAGCTGTGGTAGTAGTAGTAGCGGGATTTCACTTCATTCATTTAACGGTCGTTTGCGTAGATTTTACTGGGGTTTATATGGAATAAATACGTTTACTGTACTGAGTATAGTCGGAGTACAAAAGAGAAACTCAGAAACTTAACCACATAAAAACGATGTTTTATTTAAGAACGGAATGAACTACTCGCTAATTGTTATATTGTGGGTGGCGCAGTGGTTAGTGCCGTTACCGCAAAGCTTCAGGACCCGTATTGGAGCCCTTTCGAGTGTGGAGTTAGCAGCTTCTTTCCGTATCTGGGCAGGTTTTTTTTACAAATCCAGTTTTCCCGACTAGTAAATACGGATGAGGAATATCGTCCCAGGTGTGTTAAAAAAGTGAATCGTTCGGAGCGATTTTTTTTTTTTTTTTGCGGAGAATTTCTTCAGCAATGGGCTTTGATATCACGCGACAGTCAGACTTTATGAATAAATACCATTGGCTAATAAATTAGCGCATTTGACTGTTAAATGACTTTAATGGATTGGGGATCTGATCGGGTGTGATTCCTGGCTTCCGCCAGACGCTGCCAGCATGGGATGCATCTTCTCCACGACTCCATTGACGACGCAAGGATGGATATAATGTGTAGCAAGATGCAAGAAATATGAAATATCTAAGCTAACGAGTTAAATATTTATAAAGAAGGTTAGTTGTGCACCCGTTTATAAATTCATCTTACCGGAGTGAGTTTGAGATATCTGCGGAATTATTAGGGATTGGCCGACCCTGTGATGTTGCACGTTGTTCGTTCGATCAAGTGCGGTGTTACGGATAGTGACTCCTGCCTGACCAAGACAGTACTCTTATTGCAGGTGATTATATACAAAAGGCAGGAAAAAATAAACATTACAAAGTAGACGCATTTACAAAGACCACGAGACTTTGTGACGCCAGTTTCATTGCAGCAAAAGCGACAGACAGAATGTGAGAGGGAGGAAGAAGTGGCCGTGTTGCCTGTCTGCTAGGGGGATGCGGAGGCGGACCAATTTTCAAACCACAGCGCCTCGTATTACGGCTCCAACTTGGAGAACAGCTAATTTCAGTTTCCACTGTTTTCCTTTTAATACAGCCCCATTATGTTTGACTTCTTTGTGATTCTTTGTAAACCAGATAGTTGCTGTTTGCAGTTGTACTGGATTACATACTATTCAATTCATTCAGTTTGCTTATCTCAAAATTGCTACCTATTATCGACTAAGAAACGCAAAGTGAGCTTGAAACACAGATTTTTCAGCACCTACCCAGTAAATGTATGACTCAGCCACGATATTTGGGACAGCCCTCTCAACCTGCTTACTAAATGTCCTTTCACACTCTTCAGACAATCCAAAAATATTTGCTGTTTGATTTCTTACACCCAAAATAGAATAAGGATATTTCCATTACTATCCAAACTGTTTCCGTTCTCCTGATAGTACTAGGGTGTTGTATTGTGTTAGCCATTATGAACGTAGAGAAAAGTCAAGCAAAATGACACCTTTTATTGGCTAACTAAAAAGATTACAATATGCAAGCTTATACATCTTGCCTGAAGAAGGGGCCTGAGTTGCCTCGAAAGCTTGCATATTGTAATCTTTTTAGTTAGCCAATAAAAGGTGTCATTTTGCTTGGCTTTTCTCTACGTTCTCCTGATATTAAGTGATACTTGAAGGTGAACTTTTCACAGACTATCTTGGAACAACTTTAGGTGTACAAATCTTTATTGCTATACAGTATGTGCCAACTTTATATCTGTCAGTTCTTTTAAAAACACCATTAATGTATCATCTATTCCGGTGTTTTACGTGGGAATGTATATGAAGAAATTCTGCATTTCTTACACACATTCCAAGACCCTCTATATAATTATTACACTCCATCTGCATGCTAACCAGTAAGGCATACCTGGCTACTGTACATCTTTCCTTTTTCTCTTGTGGAAATGGAATAGAATTATTTAAGGTGCATGTTCTTTTGGGTATTTCCTTAGACTTCTTCCAGAGTTTCATGTTTTCTTCAATAATTCTTTCTGTAGTCATTTCAAAGAGCAGTTTAACAAAGGCAGTACACCTAAGGAATCAAAACTAGAAGTGGAAAAGCCAGCCTGCTCAATTTAGTCCCAAAGGTCGCAAGCAAGCCCCACTTTCATATTCACATTTTGATATTCCTTCAGTTCACTTTCTTATTTCAGAACAGGGCCGTGAGAACTTAAGTGTCTTCTGACAGCCCTTGTGTCAAGACAGAAATCATCCTTGGAAGGAATGCTAGTCTAGATAGGACACAGACTTTCTCTCTCATACTCACATGAAGCCAAATTAGAGTTGGCAGCTAGCCTAACCTGCACATCTTTGGGGTGTGAGAGGAAACATGAGAACCTTTAAAAAGCACACATACACACACACTGAGGAAAGCATGCAAAGGCCTGGTGTAGAAGAGTATAACTGACAGAAAAAATGATCTGTGCTGTTCATCTTGTCAAATTTTATTCTTATAAATATGTTGACATTGTGCTGTAGTAGATTAGTAGTAGTCTTACATATGGCTGGTTACATAAACTGAGCAATTGTGTAATTTCTTTGCAGTTTTATTTGAAATACCTCCAGCATGCTATTTTTATTTAGGATGGAAGAAGATTATTTAACAAATAATCACTCTTGATCGATTTGTTTTAGGAAAGAAAATTTTTAATACTAATGTATATGTGTGTCAAAGATATCATATAGTATGACTTGTAACAGATTAATTGTTGACAATGGAACATTAACTAATTCTATGTAGTTATATTTATATTACATCTTGAGCTGGTGCATGTGTGATCTTGTTGTAGGCAGATTTAGGCCATGCTTCAAAAAGCAGAAATGTCAGTGTAAGATTGGCTGAAAGCACCTAAACTACAGGTATAACAGTTAAAAGAAACATATGCAGTGTGTACCGCACAGCAAAATCTCAATTGCTACATCAGTTCTACTGCAAACAAATTAATTCTTGAAGGAATCACCGGGAGGGTTAATGTCAATATGAAATTTGCCTACATATTTTCCCGTTTCTTTATGCGTTTTTCTCTGGGTAATCTGGTTTTCTTCCAGTGTACCAAATGGTTGCCTATTTTAGTAAGTTAATTGGTCACCCAAAATTGGCTCATTGAGTGTGCGTACATGTGCCTTAATAACCTGGGGCCTCATGTATAAACGGTGCGTACACACAAGAAAGTTGTGTACGTCCGTTTCCACACTCACATTGCGATGTATAAAAACTAAACTTGGTGTAAAACTGCACACATTCTCATGCCAGCTCAGACCATTGCGTACATAGGGACGTTCTTAGGCATATGCGAACTACACATCCGCATAGGGCTCCGACCTACAATTTTTTTTTTTGTTGTCAGGCTGTGGGCCTGGGGCCCCTGTCATGCCCCGGCACTGCAGCCATCTGTGCCTGGCCCTCACGTCATGTGTCACAATACCCTCCTCATCCTAATTTTTATCGTTCTTTTATTCTGGACGTTTTATTAGAACACCTTCCTGAACTCCGAGGGGAAGGGGTGGCTGCACATTTCTGAACCGCGTAGGGTCCCCAAACTGCTAAGAATGGCCCAGGCGTACACACGTTTTCAGCTTGGATTTGCAAACTGGCAGCACCCAGCATCAAAGCAGTGCTACTGTTCCTGTGTGGTTTCGCTTTATTTTTTAAATTTACATCCCTGACGTGACTTTATCAAATAAACTGAAATTAACCGCATATCGTTTTTTAGTTTAAGGCATCTGATTGTAATCAACCTATAACAATATAATGGTGCACAGAATGGCCGAACTATTCCAAATACCATAGCTGCTTTAGCGTTGTCACTGTCAGTGCACCACTCAGAGTCTGAGTGTGGAATCACAGATATACGGTAGCTGATCAGAAAGCTCTATGGCAGATTGTGTCAAGAGCGGAGAGAATTATCGGGGTACAGCTTCTGGCACACGCTGCCTCAGCCATGGGCACAGTCTATTTGAACTACTTCCATTCCACAAATGCTTCAGAGCTTTTCCTGTAGGGACCTCACAGTTCAGAAACAGTTTCATCTCAAGAGCTATAAACACACTCAATCGGTCTATCAAGTGCTCCTTGTAGAACTGTTTGTACTTATAAGTACAATTACCTCACTGTAAACTTGCATTACAGTTATAATATTGCACAACCTGAGCCACTTATGCTTTCATATTGTATATTTTTAATTGTTTTTTTATCATATTATTATTGTTGTTGTTGATATTTTACCATTTAATAGGAACATAAGTTTCTGGAGGATTTGCATATTGAATCTCATTTTACCATACAATAACAATTAAAAGAATTCAATTCAATTCAAAAGAAGAGAGCATGTATTTACAGATGTTGACGACTGGCTTCTAAGTCAATTTAGATTTCCAGGCGCTGTCTTCTTGAAGCTCTTGATATAATTTTTAAGATAAAATGCAGTAAAATATGTATATTACCTTATACAGATACATTTTTAACTTCATTTAAATAATGTATCTAAATAATTAAACATGTGGACACGTTGGACAGTGGTAGCGATGAGCTGGTGCCCCATTCAGGGATTGTTCCTGCCTCGCACTGTATGCTTGCTGGAACTGGTGCAACCCTGGATGGACAGATGGATGGAATAATTAAACAAGAAAATATTTCAGTGTTCCTAAAAGGTTTTGAAGAATCTGCATTCTAAGCTTACAAATGGCTTGACATTTGCTAAAGAGCTGATTGTGAGGCGATTGGTTACTTGGAGAAAAAAAAGGAAGGACAGGAATTGGGAGTTAGTACGTTTGAAAGAGACAGTACTCCTGCAATAAATTATTTTATCGAGGGTCGCACAGAGTGCAGCAAGCATCTTGCGTGAGGCAAGAACAATCTCTGGACAGGGCATCAGCTCATCGCTACCAATGTGCCACCGTGCTCCCATGTTTTATACATGATTTAATTCCTATCATCATGAAATTACATCAAGTATACATTTTAGTGTTTAAATTATTCAGAGAGCTGTAATATCATGAATGTTATGTATTCTGTGTCCTGTCGGCATAAGAGAAAGCCCGTTTAAGAAGCACATAGTGATTCACACACAAAGAGTACATAGAAGAATACATAGAATACGAAGCATTTAACGTGCTACTTTAGTTACGATGGAATTTGAGAAACTTATAAATGAAACAATTTTAACATGAAGTTTATGACGTTCTACTTTAATGACAAAATAAACTATGTGATTAAAGTAGAAATTTGTACCTTTTTTTCCAGTGTGTCCCTGTTTTATTCTTTTCTCTGTACCCTAATATGCTTCCATATGACATTCAGATGGTGGGCTACTACTTGCCTTTCCACTGCGACTTTGATATCTGACCACTTCTTTTTATTTCGGGCACTGTGTAACTTTCTGAGCTTGAACTTTCGAGTTTCTTCACTTCTCTATGTCACTCAATCAACTTTCTTTTGTTATTTATACCACTGCTTAAACCAACAAATAGTACATTTTCCTTGCCTCCACTTGGTATTCACTGAAATTCTTCTTTTTTCACCCCTTGCTTTTGCCAATGTCTTTTCACAGAATGCTGAACTTATGAGGCTATATTGATTTGCATATTCAAAGAAGCGTAAATCTGGGTGGAGTCAGGGTGGGATTGCAGATGTGTGCACATGCGTTACATTTCATGCTGACTGGGATTTACGTAGCGAAAGAACGTGGAAGCTGGCGTTTGCACAGATCTATGCATCTGGATGTTTTTGTGTGTACGCACATTTCTGTTTTTGTCCGGTATGTCATGTTTTACTGTTAGTTTGACGCAGGCTGTTATACATAAGGCCCCTGGTTATTCACAGAAGCCTGGTTTCTAAAATGCCATGTAAACCCTGGGCTATTCTTCTCGGAGAAACCTGGTTAACGGAGGCAGATTTCACTACGAGTAACCTGGTTATGTGGCCAAGTAAAACTTTAACCAGGTTTGAGTTAAGGATTTTTGTAGTCTACTCATGCCCATGACACTCTGTTCACTTGCTTAGCTTTGCACATGCTTTCAGTAGCCACTGGTAAAGCGTCCACAAGATAAATTTCTTGGGGCAAATGCTTGGACAATTGCATTATACTTTTTCCTGCATGAAATAATCTGGCTCAGTATTTGAGAAATGGTTAAATTTATGTTGAAGAGCGAACATACAATGTTTAGCTCAGGAGCACAATCTCGGGAGCAGAGTTGGGGTAATACGTTAAAAGTAATGTGAGTTACGTAATCAGATTACTTTTTAAAGAAACAATTAACCAAATGCAATACTTATTTTACTGAAGTAAAATACCTGCACTATTATTATCCCATCAGCACTGGATGTAAGGCAAGAACCACACGCACTGGTATGCCAGTGAGTTGCAGGGCTCAATCGCACAGCTAAGCAGAAGAGTGTGCTGCATGCAATCCGGCAACAGAATTTGTTTAATTTTTATCCAGCTGTTTGCTATGGACATGTTGAAACAGTGTGATCGGATGACACAGTGGCCAGTGTTTATACCACAAATCGTCAGTGGCTCAGGTCAAGGATGGTAAAATGGGATGGATGTTAATTGCTTAACAGCACAAGAAAAAGGTTTTGTTTTTTTAAAACATGAGAAAATTATCACATGCTTCGTGCTTGTTTTTAGATTCACTGTGGCTAAGGATGACATTTAACTTTTGTGTAGTTTAATGACATTGGAGGATTTTGCCAAACAAAAATTCCAGAACCATAACCAAGTTACTTACCTTAAACTGATTTTGTGTGTGGATGTAAATGCATTGGCTCCCGTTCCACATGATGCCAGCTCCCCATGAATCTAAACTGGCTAATTACGTCAAAAAATAGATGGATGAACATTCTTACTCAATACTGCATGTGTTATACATATTGCAGTTATTGTCCTTGCCTATGAAATATTTGTAAGAACTCCAAAAAAGTTGTTGTTGAACAGATCTAGTGATGGTGACTTTTCTGTGCATCACAAAATAAAGTGAAGAGGCATCAGTGGATGTATGTTGTTGTATGAGTCCATTTCAAACATGTAGGTGGTACCAGAAATTTACCAATAAGTTATTAGGTCAAAGCTGTGTGTGAATGAAAGTTAGTGTCGATATTATGGGAAAGCCCATGTGTTGATTTCTCATTTTAAGACTAATTATGATGTCTGGAAATCTGTCACCTTGTCACCCTGACACAGACATGCATAGGACACAACTTCAAAGCACACACAATATTTATTTTCTTTTTTGGCGTTTCCCACAAGCCAAACACAATCCCCAACCCACAACACAATTCATTTCCTCTTTCTCCCTTTTTCTCTTCTACTCCTCCAGGTGAGCTTCGTCTCCCTTCTCCCAACTCTGGCTCCCAGAGTGGTGTCTGCTGGATCCTTTTAAAATTTTAAAAATGTGTTTTATACTACATTTCTAGTTCAAAATATACAAATTGTCCCTTTGACTGACTCTGGAGCATGCAACATAAAACTGACTATGCGAAAAGCAAGACATGTGCAAATCAATGCCAGCAACCAATAGCATTTGTCCTTGTGCTTTGTTTATAGTTAAAGGAAAGCAAACTCTTATAGGGAATTGCAATCTTTTAAATTCAAAAGGATAGTCATTGGAGTGCATTGGAATCCGAGGAATGAATATTTTTTCACCTTTTGCACAGCCTGTTATTATTTAGATTGCAATGCAGTCACTGTTCAAGGGGTGCTGTTACATAGTTGAGGACCATTTAGATTTCATAATAACATGATTGGTGTACCAACTGAGTTTATTAGGAGCCATTCCAGGAGGATTAAGAGAATGTAAAAATTCAACGGGAAAGCGCACAGCTTCTTCATTATCCAAAACAGAATCAACAGAAGAGTATGTTTTTTATCACCATATATTTTGTCAAGCAGATAATGATTTATTTAATCTGCAGTATCATTTTTAGGTGACAATATTGCTCTTTCACACAACCATGAATCACTTTTTTCATGTAAATTTGTCACATCGGGTAAACTTTTCCAACCAGTTCTTTCATGGATTTAACTAAGATTCCAAGATTGTTCGGAATTTCAATATCTCCATTAGAAGTCTCTTTTATTTGCTCATTGCCTTTTCTCAAAAGCAATTGTGCAGACTCTCCAGCTAAACAATCTCCTTTCAACAATACTCTCATGTTAGTTGTTAATTTGTGAATTTTGCTCCATATTAAGGAAGATTTTGTTGATGCTCTAACTATATCTGCTGTAGTACCTCTTTGAATTACTGGAAGAGTTTGTCTTAAATCGCCTGAAAACAGAACAGTTACTCCGGCCATTAAATTGTCATTGTTTCTTACGTCTTTAAGGGTTCTGCTCAGAGCTTCTGTTCCTCCTTTATGAGACATAGTACACTCATCCCAAATAATAACAGCACAATAATTTAACAGTTGCGCTAAAGGAATCCCTTTCTTGATATTACAAACAGGAACTTCACGGTAAGTTAGGTTTAATGGCAACTTAAAAGCTGAATGAGTGGTTTTCCCTCCCTCCAATAAAGTGTCAGCAATGCTACAGCTATTGTGATTTTATAATCTGATCTAATTTTAGCCAACATTAAATTGATTACAAATGTTTAGCCTGTTCCCCCTGGTGTGTCCAGAAAACATATTTTTCCGTGATTCTTGTAGATACTTTTCAAAATTTCATTATAAACTTTTTTCTGATCATTCACTAACAGCATTTCATTGTCTCTTACATAAGTTTGAAGTCTGTTTGTGTTATGTGATGTTTGTTTCGTATCCATCCATCCATCCATTATCCAACCCGCTATATCCTAACTACAGGGTCACGGGGGTCTGCTGGAGCCAATCCCAGCCAACACAGGGTGCAAGAACATAGGCAGGAAACAAATCCCGGGCAGGGTGCCAGCCCACCACAGTGTTTGTCTCGTATACATAGTGTTAATTGAAGTATTATTAAGAAGATGTGGTGTGGGGAGACCCTAATCCTCAAGAGTTTTCTCACACATAGCCTGTAATTTGTCTTGAAGTTTTTTAGCACTTCATTATATAGGAAGTCATTATATGTCACGTTAAGATCTGGAAACAATCTTTGTTCTGTACGGTAAATGTCTTCAGTTAAACTGTTTTTATATTTTTGCCACATACCGAAAGGATCTGAAAGATTACAAAAAGCTAACATGACAACAAACAAATCCCTCAGTATTTTTGGTGAATCTGTCAAAGAAGCTTCTTCAATAGTTTCGTCTCAATGAGAGTCATCTTCTATCAGACGTAGAGCATGACACGCTACTTGAAAATTAGGATACTCCTTTCCTGATTTGTTTTAGTTGATTGAAGAATGAAGGCCCTCTAACATTATGTAATGGAATGCGTAAATAATAACACTCTTTATTATTTGGATTGACAGCATACACACAACAGAGTGCACGGCTTTTTCTGATATCTGGAAAACCTTGTACAGGTGATCCCTGCTTTCTTCAAATGTTTTCCCATTCCATGTATAATAAGATGGTACTTTGTTGTATAATAAAGTCTTGGCAAAATCATCCCGCAAACACAATTCAAAAAATGCTGTAAGAGTGATAATAGGTGGTTCATTGATTTGTTCTGAAATATTGCTTGTCGTAAAGTAAACACACTGACCATTTTCTAAATGAACGGCTAAGTGTATAACAGGAGGATATCTTTCATATATAGGGAAGAATAAAATCCTCCATGGCGGTTCAGAAGAACTTATATAGCATCCTGATTGGAAATGGTACAGCTCATCATTTTCTTTATTAACAATAGCAAAAGTAGCTTGACCAGTTCCTTTGTTTATATATTTACAGATATATTTAATCGATTAACTGAATTGCAAAATTCAACGTTAATGTGAGCGTTAAAAGTTTTACATAAAAGAGGACAATAAGGTACTACCCATCGATTGTCGATTGTCAAAGCCATTCTGCCCACTTTAATTTCAGCAACTGATCCCCCTTCTTCAGGTGATCGCTGTTTGTATGTTGTATATGCGTCTTGTCCAGTCACAGTCTAACTTACAATAGGCCTTGGATATCTGTTTGTACACTTACTATCTTTCATGCAAGGAGATTTAAGGTTCAGTAACCCGCATGGACCATGAACCATATTGGATATGACAATAGAAAACAATAATGGGTCTTGATGTTTGTCTGGAAATTCTGCACTGATAATTGAATCAGTTTGATTAGGAGTAATTTGTCCAACCACAGTAATATGTGTACATGCGGTAAGCCTCGTTTTTGCCATTCAATTGAATACATATGACAAATTGTTATGCCAGAGATTTTCCCTCTTGTCAACAAATACATTAGTTTTTTAACCTTCAAGTTAAAAACTCTGCAAATAATAACATGTCTGTTGTGAGCTTGTTGACCGTCTAATAACAAATCAGATATTTCTGGCCATTTTGGATTAGTTGTAAAAGTTATAAATAAATCGAGTCTGCCAAATTTCCTCACATATGTCATAGCATAGTCTTTTTGTACATATAATGGGGACTTCCTGTAAATGAAGAAGGCAAGATCACTAATTAACCTAAATTTTGAATGTCTCCATCATTGTTTATCGCATGTTTAAGATGAATGTAATTGTCTACTCTAAGTTTGTTTTGGTTATTGTGGGTAAAAGCAAGACGCTCTGATTTTATTTTTGCATACATATCAACTAAATATTGATTGTAAAGCTGTCAAAAGTAATGTAAGTAATTAATTTATTTTCTCTGGCCGTGACACAATAACTGTAGAAATTCATTACAGAAACATTTTTAGATGAATTAAATTGTTTTATATTAGTATGGTAACCATCTTCCCCATACGGAAACATCAGAGGATATTGAAAAGCATTGTACGATGTATGAATCTCAGATATTCGTTGAAGTTGGTTACTTCCGGAATGTAAAGTAATGTCTCTCTTTTCAAAATCCACAAAATTCACAATTAATACAGCAACATCATCATTAACAGGTGCGTTGTACCGTCCCTTGTGATTTCAAAAATGTATTTTGTCAGTGCGAATAATACGTTTAAAATTGTTATTTTCATCATCAGTGTGCTGTTCTAATGCTGTTTTAAAGTTATTGACATAGTTATTTTCCAAGTTTAACATCTTTTAAGACCTGGATAGTTATTGTATTCTTAATGTTACTTCCTTGTTGTCATCTCCCATAAAATATAGCTGGAGGAATTTCGACTCCTCGTTATTTTCAGGAAGAAGTGAACCAATTAAATGGTAAACCTGACCCTGAATTTGAAAAGTAGGTATATAATTACCATCAGACACAATATTTGTTGCACCAGAGGAAGTCATTTGAAAGGCATTATTGTAATTTCTAACTGAGGAGAGAAGCATTTTTGTTTTAAAATCTGAGCTGATTGGAAGCCCTTTTAGTGGTTGTGGAGGATCTTTAAATGATTCCAGTTTGACTTTACCATTATTACAGCATATGCCTGAACTCTCTCCTTTCCATCTAAGCACTTTACAGTGATTACATATTATTGACATGGACCCAATCATTACATCAGTGTCTGCTTTGTACAATGTAGTTGGATTATACTTAAAACCAGAATTTTCCTTGCAACTCCAGGAAAATTGCCGCATTGATGTAACTTTTGAATGTATACAGTAGTTTCCAACCTAGAAGCTCTTTCTTCTTGTGATTTGTTGAACTTTGTGTTTTCAGCACTTGATTGCATTTTTTTAATCTAGCAGTTCTATCCACTTCAGATCCTTTTGATCGTCTCTTTTTAGCGGCTGAGAATAAACTTTCTAATCTGGTGTTCCTCTCTTCTTGCGATTCATTTAATCTCCTGCTTTTAGCACTTGATTGCATTTTTTTGCAGTCTTGCAGCTTGTTCCTCCTCAGATTCTTTTGATCGTCTCTTTTTAGCAATTGAGCACATTGTTTTCAATCTAGAATTCCATTTTTTTCTCAGATTTAGCTGCTCTAATTTGAGAAACTATGTCACTGACCTTATTTCGTCTTTCTTGAGCATGTTCTTCTGTTTCACAGGGCCTATCCAAGCACTTTCTGCCAGCTTCATTTTCATGGATTTTCGGTTTACCTCTTTTGATCTTACTTAGTCTACCTCATTTCCTAAACTTATCAGACAAAAGATTTCACAAAGGAAAAATGAGTCAAAATTGAGTTTGAGATGAGTTTGCATCAAAGATATGTCAAAAGTTTAACCTGTTGGGTTAATACCCAAGGCAATACATACTGCAGATGCAATTGAAAAGACACCACAATCTGTCTCAACTAACTGTTGTTGAATATCGTTGGAAACAATGGGAGGTTTGAATGGAAATAAACCACAAAGAAACTTTGATTGTTCATCAGTAATATTAAAATTTTTATTAGCATTGGAGCTATCATACACATGGATTATACTACCATTGTAGTAGGTACAAATCTAGTGGGTGTCATGTTCTGTAGAAGCAGAAGGCAATGTTTGTATATGTTTATGATTTTGTGAAATTGGTTTAATATCCATATCATTAAGAATTCACATAAATAACACCTGTTGTGGTATAAATTCAGTATGCGCAGTTAATATTTCATTGAATTTAGTTATATGATCTGTTGACAAATAATCATTGTTGATCATCTCATCAATTGCAGATTCTGATAAAGGTAATATTTCTGCTTCCATTTTTAAACCTACATAAAATAAAAAATATTAACAAAAAATGTAACAATGTAATGGAACAAAGAATTAAACAATAATCGATTCGATTTATATACAAACAAAAATACTATATCTATGTGAATAATGGGATTCAATATAACTCCAAACTTCCTAAACTAGAAAAAAAAAAAACGGAAAATGAACTGTATGGAAAAACTTAACCAAGAATAGGATTAATTAAATAAAAACTTACCTAAATGACGCACATTTGGCATTTTGGTATTTAATTCACATTTTTCTGAAGCGCAATATAGGTGTGTTTAGAAAGAGTAAGAGATATACACGGCACAATGCGCTGGAAAGAGATGGAAAATGGTACGGAAGAACTTAACTAAAAATAAGAATTAATTGTACAAATGTCTAAACTAAACCAATTTGAATCTTATCGGAAGCCAACGATTGAATAAAATAAGCTGATTCAGAGAAGCCGTAGCTGTAGTACGCGGTGACAGAGAGTGGGCACATGCAGGGAGTCCTGTGTGTTTCATAACCTATGTGTTTTGCATGCAATATCCCTCTTTGTTGGCTTTTAAAAAAACTTATCAAGAATTTTGGATTTTTTCCAGAAAGGTGTTAGCATTACATAGCTATGTTCCAAATTTCAACTTTCTAACCCATTTTGAAGTTGCTTTTTCAAAACCGGACAATCATACATACTTACATACAAACATTGAGTTTCATATATATATATATATATATATATATATATATATATATATATATATATATACTGTATATACACAAATAAGAGTGAAACACGTGTCGTGTACTCTTTGCATTATTTGACAGTAAACTATGTAGCATTCTATGATCTGCTTTTCGCAACTGAGATGGCCCATGGCAGGTGTTTGCCGACTGGCAGACCAACCACATGCGATACCTGGTAGGTCACCACCCATACAATCATACAATCAGATTGAGATTCAGACTATGAATGCTATATATATATATATATATATA
>JANRMT010062834.1:38243452-38253937 GCA_026402145.1 Polypterus bichir lapradei | reverse complement strand
TCTATCTATCTATCTATCTATCTATCTATCTATCTATCTATCTATCTTATCTCTGTGTCTGTCTGTCTGAGAATTTCACTATATCATTTATGAATAACATTTATTTGTACCCTACACTCAATAGGAGTTAGAATGTATAACTTGTTGATGTGTCATTCTCATATAAACTGACTGCTTAATGACAAAGGAATGTGTGCAGAGATGATGACAAAAAGCAGGTATACAAGCATCCACAGAATAGTATGTGTGCAATTTAAGCTGAAAATTAACAAGGTGAAAGACTTAAGAGGCTTTGAAAGCAATAAGGAAGTCAGAAATAGGCACACTACTGTGATTGTATCATAAAAAGCAATGCATTTTGGGTTTTTCATGCATAACTATCGCTATGTGTTTTTGACAATAGGCCACCACCCAAAATAACATTTTAACTAATGCATGTCATGTGTTCAGAAAAGGAATGCTGGTGAAGGAGCCAATGGATGATAACACAGCATCTGTAGATTAACAGACAGTCCACATTTAGTTAGCTAAGATCGCAATAAGGCAGTGGTGCTAATAGAAGAATTTAAGAATGCATGCTTATTTGTAGGTTGTAACAAATGGGGTATGGCAACTGACAACAAAGTGACGCTCCTCCTAGTTAAAAAAAAGGAAGATGGATAATGTGGACTAAGAAGCACATTCCATAGACACTAGATGGTCACCAAAATATTTCCTGATTTTAAAAAATAAGTAGAACTTACAGCTTCATACTAATTGGGGGCACTTTATATGTTGGCAATAGATTGACTGGATATCAACAGGGCAGGCTGGTGGTGGTGATAGAGTGGTGTGGTGTGTTTTACAGAGTATATTAGGTCCCTTTATAAAGTAATACTGCAGAATATTTAAAAATTGTTGTTTATTTGGGTGCATCCATCCTTTTCAGTGCAACAATGGACTCCTCTGAAATGGAGTTTTCTTTTCAGTAGACTAATGGCCCATGCTACAGTTCCAGTAAAGTACTAGAATTATTCTAGGAACATTTAATTGAGTTCATCATAATGCAAGGGCATCTCCAGTAACCAGTTTCCCAATTATTTGAGAATCTGAAAGCATTAAAAAACTGTTTGGCATTGAGGTCTGCCACCAGCAGCTGTAGCTGACCTGCACCCGTGTCCTAGTGCTGTACTTCTGATACTTTTTTGAAGTCTAGGCCCTGAGAAATTAAGGCCGTTTTGACATTTGTTATGAATTACCTACTTTGTATATTTAATATCGTAGTGGATGCAAACAATGCTGACAAAAGCATGAACTTTGTTTCCCTTATTTTTGTTAACAGTTATGTTTAAACAGTTATCTCTTGTTGTAAGAAAATCTGTATATTCACCACTTGCACATTCACAATTACATGCTGATACGAAGCAAAACTAGCTAAGGGTAGTTAGGCTCATCAACTTAACCTGCCACTCTGCTCCATACGGATACATTTTGACTTTGAAACTGTTTTCAGCTTAGGCCTGCAATAATCTTCTCATTAGTTTCGCCTTGCAGTCATAGGTGAATATCACTTACAAGTAAAACCACATTTTTGTGAATATTTTTTGTGTAAGGGAGGGATGATTGACTGTAAGAGGGGTAGAACAGACCTGAACTGTGCGTGTACGAGTGAAGGACAGTAAATTCTATGCATGGGCAAGCAGCTTGAAGTATTGGTTAGGATGTTGAACTGGAAAAAAGGTTTGGTCTCTTTCTACTGGTTTACTGTGAGACCTCCTTTTTGCGCTGTGAATGAATACTTTGAAACACCATGGGACGTGATCACAAATCAAACTATGGTTATCATGCATAATTTTTGCTGTAGAAATCTCTTCTGCATCTAGGTGAAAAATGATTTTGCATGTAACATAAAAACTGCCATAATGTGTTTAGTTAAATTAATAAAACTTCTAAACATAATTCCATATTAGTGATTATAGTGCAACAAGGCACTTACAGTTTTCAACTCAAATTTAAACTAAGTGTATAATCAGTGGGCGGCACGGTGGTGCAGTGGTAGTGCTGCTGCCTCGCAGTTAGGAGACCTGGCTTCGCTTCCCGGGTCCTCCCTGCGTGGAGTTTGCATGTTCTCCCTGTGTCTGCGTGGGTTTCCTCCCACAGTCCAAAGACATGCAGGTTAGGTGGATTGGTGATTCTAAATTGGCCCTAGTGTGTGCTTGGTGGGTTTGTGTGTGTCCTGTGGTGGGTTGGCACCCTGCCCAGGATTGTTTCCTGCCCTGTGTTGGCTGGGATTGGCTCCAGCAGACCCCTGTGTTCGGATTCAGTGGGTTGGAAGATGGATGGATGTATAATCAGTAAGACATATCACTTTAAACTTTTAACATAAGATAATTTATCAGTGGTTAGTGGTCAGCACCTCTATTTCAAGTTAACCAACATATTAACCAGCAGAGTGATGTGCTGAAGCTTTAATAACAGTAAAATTAAAAAGATTTAGCATAGTGGTTAGTATTGGTTCATTTTTGCTCTTGGGCCTCAGATTCATAATAAGCCTTAGATGTTATTGTCAATGTTCACATTATTTTTTTCAAATGCTTGTGTAAAATTGATCCTGAAAGTGTGTGTTTTAGTGAAATATGCAGCTATGTTGATAAGTGACAATATATTTGACCATTAACCCCTTTCATTGGGCTAAAGTTCAGTTTGGTTGGCAATATACTGCACTGCGTCTATCTGTGCTGGTTTAGACGCTGCCATCCCGTGATCCTGAACTAGAGGAAACAAGTGAAGAAAATAAATGAAGGTTTTAGTAGCTTAGTATATTGTAAGATGTAAAAGAAATAAAATTAATTTAAGTTAAAAGTTAAATAAAAGTTTTGAGTCCCTCTGTATATTTAAAATATTGTTACATGATCCATAATTACTAACACATTTGAGAACTATCAGTCATACAAACAGATGAACATTAACACATTCAACATTCTGATTATTTTTTGTTTTGATGAACAAAGCAGAAAACACTGTAAAGATAACAACTAAAGTAAGGACATAATAATGTAACATTCTGATAAATCAGTAAATGAATGTTATGACTGTGGTCAAAAAAATGATTTGAAATTTCTGTTGAATCTTTTGCTATTTTCTTTGTCCAGTACCATTTGTTATGTGTATTTTGTCTTTAATTCTTGACATTAAGTCATCATTATTCATTGCTCATTATTTTTCTATTTCCTTTCTAGTCCTTCCTCCTGTTTTGGTACCTCGTCACAGTGAATTCAACCCTCAGCACAGCCTCTTGGCTAAGTTCCGGAACGCCTCTCTTCAGAGTGAACCCCTCATGCCACACAATGCAACATACCCAGAGTCCTTCCAGCAAGCAGCATGTACCTCTTTTTCTTCATCTCCAGATAGCACTTTCTCTCAGTCTCCTAGAACTATAAGTTATCCTAGCTCTCCAGGGAGTCCCAGAGACCCTGGAAGTCCTTATCAGCTAGCAGGTAATAAATAAATGCACGTCATTTTTAAAAACTGTAAATTCTTTTTAAACATAGAACCCTTCATCTGTTATGTAATCTTAGTTGAGCTTCTACTTTAAGCTCCAGCTATTTGTGACTCAGAACTGGACTAAGCAGGCATCAAAATGGGTGGATGGACAGGTTATTTTTGCAGTGAGTTACAGTATAGTAATAGCAAAAAGAAAAGAACATTTTGGGATGTCATTACACAGGCACTGTAAGAGTATAGATATTATCATAAAAATGATCTCTGTATTTTGTAATTTTAATACAGTTTGTCTAAAATTCTTTACCACCAGCCGAAACTCCACCTCCTCCTTATAGCATAACAGAGTCAACAGTCAATGATGATGTAAAGCCAATGGAAACAAACCCTAATAGGTTAATCTTTTCAGATCATAAAGGTAAGCAAAGATGTTAAGTTTTGTTCATTTATGCATAGCTCTTGTTTTTAGCATTTATGCTGTACTAGTAACGGTGCACTGTACAATAACGTGCAGTGAATACACTTGACTTGAGCATTCCTAGTTCTCATCCTATTTCTCTGTACGTTTACCATTCGTTTGCTCAGAGGTCGATGCGCTTGCTGCTTCCTGAGCAGCTCTTCTTTTCTTCACCTTAGCGGCCCACTTCTTCTCTTCTTCTGTCGGCATCTTTTCACTTTAAAACTGAGTAAGTCAGTGTTTGTGTTGCAATTACTTAGTACATTTTCTTTAATTTTTCACTTAAGTCTTCAATCTGCCTCAAGAATGATTTAAGATATGAAGAGGTAGGGGAAGTGATGGCAAAGGTGGTAGGGATGAGAACGGCACCTGTACACATGTACCCCATGGCCGCCCTACTGGCCGCTGCAGAGAGTAGATTCTACAATAAAATAAAATGAAAATAAAAAGAGGAATAACCTTGGAGGTCAATCATCACCCCAAAAGTGGACAGTAGACGTCACATAGTATATGTGTACGAATTTTCAGGTCAATAGTTCAAATGGTTTGCGAGCTACAGGTGATTTCAAATCCTGGACAGACAAACGGACAGCCACAGTAGCGTATTATATATAAAGATGAGATAATTGATGATGATGATAATTATTATTATTATTATTATAATAATACATTTTAATTATATAGTACCTTTCCCATACTCAAGGTGCTTCACAGAGTCACAAAAAAAACACCAGGGTATATGAAACATTGAATACAAATACTTTCTGCATAGAACACTAGAACTGACGAATACAGGATATACAAGGCAATACACAGAAGAATAAAATACTAAATTCATTACTAAAAGAAAGCCTGTACAAATAACATAATTTGTGATATAACACACACACACACACACACACAAATTATCCAGAGCATCTGGACACAGAAGTAAACTGAAAATACGGGCAGAATGTTGGGTTAAGTTAAACGCCTTCCTAAACTGAAGAGTTTTAAGTTGTTTTTTTAAAGGAATGAATTGAGTCAGCTGATCTAATTCATTTTGGGAGGTCTGGGAGTTACAGTATACAGCTGAAGGCCCTGTCATCCATAAAGTGCAGGATATTGTGGGGCAGAACAAAACTGTCAGAATCAGAGGACCTTAGTGGGTGAACAGGATTGTAGTGTTAGAGAAGGTCGCTGATTTAGTCTGGTGCAAGGCCATTTAAAGCTTTGCTGGTTATTAACAGAATGTTATATTCAGTCCCATAAGTCACAGGAAGCCAGTGAAGGCGAAGCAGGATGAGTGTGATGTGCTCGCTGTTGCTGGTCTGTGTAAGGAATCTTGCAGCAGAGTTTTGAATTAACCAGAGCTGTGATATAATATTTGAAAGGGCACCTGCCAGTAAGGAGTTGCAATAATCGATGATAAATCCATAGACAAGTTTTTCAGCATTAGAAAAGGCAAGGAATGAGCAAACATGGAATATGTAACAGAGGTGAAATTAAGAAAGATTCTTAATGCAGTTCACATGGGTGGATCATTTTTATTTTACCTGGCACTAAGAATCTTGGATTAGTAAGAGAAAAGCCAGCTGTCACACACTACATGAAACACTACTGGTAGACTTGCTCCAGTATACTAACAAGGCTGTGAAGAAGACAATGAACACGTGAAAATCCACATTTCATTGATGAAATACTCACTTCCCATTTAAAAACAAATTGGAAAATAAACAGATAAAAATCATTTAAAAACAAAGTCTATATTCTGCCCTAAAACAGTAAAACTGGCACAGTGCATAGTTTGTTCTTGTGATTTATTTTTCTAATAAAGGACTTTTCTTTGTTAAAACCAAGCCTTGACAATGCAGACCACAGCTGCCCTTATGACATATAAATAAAATGTATTATTATTGTTATTACTATAATACACGGAAATACAACACTGCTACCAAAGTTGTGCTGTAGCACATTCATGAAGACCCCAAATTGGTGGGATATTGGCTGGGGGTGCCTCCATATAACAAAATTTAAAATAAAAAATTCAATATGTACTAAGCATATCTTATATTTGTAAGTGTGAACGTTTCAAATCTTAAAATATATGTGAGTGTCCCAAATTAAGAATAGAAAATCCTTTCATTACTATGCAAATAGTCAGTCATTTTCCAACCCACTGAATCCTAACACAGGGTCACCTGAAGCCAATCCCAGCCAACACAGGGCGCAAGGCAGGAATAAACACACACACCAGGGACAATTTAGGATTGCCAATGCACCTAACCTGCTTGTCTTTGGACTGTGGGAGGAAACCCACACAGACACAGGGAGAACATGCAAACTCCACGCAGGGAGGACCCGGGAAGGGAACCCGGGTCTCCTAATTGCGAGGCAGCAGCACTTCCACTGTGCCACCAATGCCAATAGCGTAAGAAGGATAAACTTAATGAAAACTGTTAAATGTTTTTTGGAGTCCTGTATGCATCATTTTTTTATTAGCCTTTGGTTGCTTTCATAGCTGACAAACTATTTATATTTACATGCTTCCATTTTTTAAAACATGATAGCTTCTTTCTATATTTAAGTATTTTTTTTAACTTTACCTTTTGCACTTAGCCAGAGTGCTGGTGCTCCATTGCATACTATGAATTAAACAACAGATTTGGTGGATCATTCCATGCATGTTCTCGATGGCTTATTTTTTATCTTTATCTAGCGCAAGACAACACAGCAGTGAAGCATTTGGTGCTGATGGCGTTGGTTCCCAGCCTGCACATTTTTGGTGTATCCACTATCATCTCTTATTCAAAGTTGTTACCTTAATTAGAGCCTTTAAATTTGCCTTGGGGTCCACTGCTGATTCCCCTTGTATGAGCTCTGTTGCCACTGGAATAAGCTCCAGTTCACTGTGACTCTCCAGAGATAAAGTGATTTATGAAAATGGATTGGTATATTATGTGACACATCAAAGAAAGACTGGAGTGCTTTCATGCCTAAAGTACAATTATTTACCAAATAATTAATTATTAAATACAAAATACTTATGCTTTCCAAAATTGTACTTCTTTTGTTATATAAAATTTTCCTAAATAAATACATTTGAACTGTAAATAATTCAGTTTATTCGCAAGGACTTCATTGGTAGGAAGTAATACATTATTTTAAACAAAGAACACTCATTCAGGAAAAATTGTAGCCTAAGTAAAGGTAGTTGTATGTTCTTTCAGAGGTGACATTCATTCTGAGCTCTTGAAATGTTTTTTTTTTGTCCTCTATGACTTTTAATATGTTACATTAACATGGGGTTGTATGGTCAAGTAATTAAAGGAAAAGGTCTTCTTAGCAAGACGTTTGCATTTTAAATTACAACTTGGTCAGGTAGTCGGTATTTAACCTTGAAAAAGCCACTGAACCTCTTTGTGCTTTACTGTTCTGTTAGAGCCATGACAACTGAGGTCTTATTAGCCAATCTACAGATGATGGCTTAATTCTTTCTTGTGAAATGTAATGATTTAAGGATTAGATTGAGTAAATATAACTGTAAAGTATACGTAAATAGCAAACAAAGTTTCTCCCAAAAATGTGGTCCAACACTCCAGTTTATAAACATTTATTTTATAATATAGTTTCAAAGAATGAATAATTCAATGTAAACATGCTGTAAGATGTCATTTTTATTTAAAAAAATCAGACTTTTAAAATGGCAGTTTACTTGTTATATTGAAAAAAATGTTCTGTTTCTTCTCCAAAGATTGTTTGTAATATTCCAGTTCTCACCAAATAAATCATAATCACAAGGACAATCTCAAGATTATCATTATGGTCACAAATAGTCAATTATTTTAGGGGATGATGCGTCTTGTTATTTTAGGTTTGCCTAGAGTAAGAGTGATCTTTTATTTCTGAGCCCTAATGCAGATTTCTGACAATATGCACATGTACATTATTCCTTTTTAGTGTGATTATCATAGAGTTAATGCATAACAAGTCCTGCTTTAAGAGTAAAAAGTAATTTACTCCTTTTCTGCAGACTTACGGCCTGTTTGTTATGAAGAGCCAGAGTACTGGTGCTCAGTTGCTTATTATGAACTAAACAACAGAGTTGGGGAAACATTCCATGCATCTTCTCGTAGCATGCTTATAGATGGCTTCACGGATCCATCCAACAACAAGAATAGGTTTTGTCTTGGGCTCTTATCAAATGTTAACCGCAACTCCACAATTGAACACACCAGGAGGCACATCGGAAAAGGTTTGTTCAGCATCTTGCATATATTATTGTTAGTTAAAAAAGAAAATGTGTAAAATTAATGTAATGTATGCTTTCAGCAGCAACAGATTAATAATTTAAGAAAAAATAGTTAATGCACAGTATAGTAGATTAGCTAATTTGTGATGTGAGCAGCATGGAGGTGCAGTGGTCAGCACCGAACCAGAGTCCAGTCAGTGTCCGTGCATAGTCATTGTGAATTTCCCCTTGGGATTAATAAAGTATCTATCTATCTATCTATCTATCTATCTATCTATCTATCTATCTATCTATCTATCTATCTATCTATCTATCTATTATAACAACAACAACAACATTTATTTATATAGCAAATTTTCATACAAATAGTAGCTTAAAGTGCTTTACATAATAAAGAATAGAAAAATAAAAGACACAATAAGAAAACAAAATTAATCAACATTAATTAACATAGAATAAGAGTAAGGTCCAATGGCCAGGGGGGACAGAAAAAACAAAAAAAAAAACTCCAGACGGCTGGAGAAAAAAATAAAATCTGTAGGGATTCCAGACCATGAGACCACCCAATCCCCTCTGGGCATTCTACCTAACATAAATGAAACAGTCCTCTTTGGATTTAGGGTTCTCACGGAAGGACTTGATGATGATGGTCACGTAGACTTCTGCCTTTTAGTCCATCCATCATTGTTGGAGCATCATGAAGCTTTGAGTAGGAAGAAACCGGAAAAAGAAACAGAAAAGAGAGTAGGGGTCAGTACGGATTTTAGAGCCACCATGAATAGCTATTATGAAGAATTGAACACACAGAGTATCAGGATAAAGTTAAATTAAGTTAAACTGAAGTTATAAAAAGGCCATGTTAAAGTAATATGTTTTCAGCAGTGTTTTAAAGTGCTCTACTGTACTAGCCTGGCGAATTCCTATTGGCAGGCTATTCCAGATTTTAGGTGCATAACAGCAGAAGGCTGCCTCACCACTTTTAAGTTTTGTTCTTGGAATTCTAAGGAGACACTCATTTGAGGATCTGAGGTTACGATTTGGAATATAAGGTGTCAGACATTCCGATATATAAGATGGGGCAAGATACAATAAGCAGAATTTTAAAGTCAATCCTGAATGACACAGGTAACCAGTGTAGTGACATTAAAACTGGAGAAATGTGTTCGGATTTTCTTTTCCTAGTTAGGATTCTAGCAGCTGCATTCTGCACTAGTTGCAAATGATTTATGTCTTTTTTGGGTTGTCCTGAGAGGAGTGCGTTACAGTAATCTAGTCGACTGAAAACAAATGCGTGAACTAATTTCTCAGCATCTTTCAAAGATATAAGAGGTCTAACTTTACTTATGTTTCTTAGGTGAAAAAATGCTGTCCTAGTGATCTGATTAATATGCGATTTAAAATTTAGATTACAGTCAACAATTACCCCTAAGCTTTTTACCTCCGTCTTGACTTTTAATCCTAATGTATCCAGTTTATTTCTAATAGCCTCATTGTATCCATTATTGGCAATCACTAAGATTTCAGTTTTCTCTTTATTTAACTTGAGAAAGTTACTATTCATCCATTCTGAGATACAAGTCAGACATTGTGTTAGTGAATCAATAGAATCGGGGTCATCACGTGCTATTGATAAATACAGCTGTGTGTCATCAGCATAGCTGTGGTAGCTCACGTTGTGCCCTGAGATAATCTGACCTAACGGAAGCATGTAGATTGAGAACAACAGCGGACCCAGGATAGAGCCTTGTGGAACACCATATTGGATATCATGTGTCTTTGAGTCGTGATTACCACAACTAACAAAGAATTTTCTCCCTGTCAGGTAGGTTTCAAACCAATTTAAGACACTGCCAGAGAGGCCCACCCATTGACTAAGGTGATTTCTAAGAATATTATGATCAGTGGTGTCAAATGCAGCACTCAGATCTAAGAGGATGAGAACAGATAAATGGCCTCTGTCTGCATTTACCCGCAAGTCATTTACTACTTTAACGAGTGCAGTTTCTGTGCTGTGATTTGTTCTAAAACCCGACTAAAATTTATCAAGAATAGCAAGTTTATTTAGGTGGTCATTTAACTGTATAATGGCTGCCTTCTCCAGAACTTTACTTAAGAAAGGCAGCTTAGAGATGGGTCTAAAAATTTCAAGAGCCGAGGGGTTAAGATTATGTTTCTTAAGAAGGGGTTTAACCACAGCAGTCATAAGACAGTCTGGGAAGATCCCCGTATCTAATGACGAATTTACTATGTCAATTATATAGTGCCTTTCATATCTATCTATCTATCTATCTATCTATCTATCTATCTATCTATCTAT
>JANRMT010062834.1:38188511-38229479 GCA_026402145.1 Polypterus bichir lapradei | reverse complement strand
CATTTCAGGAATAGCTGCCATCCTGTAATGTTTGCATAATGCAACCTGTAGATTTTACAGAGATTGGTGTAATTAAAAAAATATATCTTTGAGCAACAGTCCGGTGTTAGAAAACACCTTCTTCACTGGATAGGTCAGAGGAGAATACTAAAATAAACAGATACTCAAATAAAAGCATTTTTTTTACAATGGCGGTTGGCAGTAGGCCACCTTTGAATATGCACTGTCTGACCTTGAGGTGGGTGTACTACAGTAGCTGATGACCATTCTGGCTTCCATTCTCATCAGCTTTGACAGGAAAATGAAGTTTTTTGTAGGTATATGTTCACCAAAACTGGATGACTTGGGATATGTATATGGGTTTTAAAGATTTCAATTCTGCAGTGACAACCAGATGGTAGGTTCAGAAAATGTAATGGTGTAGGGAATGTTTTCTTGGGACACATTGGACCTCTTAATATTAGTTGAATGTCATTTGTATGTCACAGATCATTAGTCCTGATTATTTGCATCTTTTTATAGCTATAGTCTACCCTTTATCAAATGGATACTTCCAGCATGATCATATGCCAAATCAAATAGCGCACATTATCTGAAGATAGTACCACAAACATGTTACAGTTAACTTTAATGGCCTAAGAAAATCCCCAGATCCCAATCCCGTACAGAGCTTTAGGTATGAGGTAGAATAGGAAGGCTGCAACATGAAAAGATGACAACATACTGTAATCGAAAATAAATGTGTGAGATACTGAAGTCAGTATCAACTAGAGTCCCTAAACAATGTTTTTATCAGGTTATTGAAGACGTGTCTTGAACAATTCAGGCTTGTCTGAGACAAAAGGGGGTCCAAGCTGGCATTAGGCAGCAGCTAATAAGTGCACATTAGACTGCAATGCCAGCTTGCATTACCCACATCAACAATATTGTTTCATTAAGAAATGTTCTTTTAAGATGATTGAAAAAAAAGAAAAACACAAAAATTCAATACAGGGGTCATGCATTTTTAATGAATCATGTTACATGCTCAGGACTCGTTGTTAGTGGGGAGGGGGGCAAAAACTAGTACATAAAAAAGAAAAACACCTGGGAGATTTACCGAATGATAAAATTGATAATGCCCTTACAATGTAGATATTTGTAATCATTTTATTTACATTTTCAAGAAATCTGTCATCAGTATGAAAATTTCTATGTGGAATAATATTTGAAAACTAAAATATCTAAAAATCTTGTGTTTTCCTGTAGGGCTGGGGTGCAGAATACCATCGGCAGGATGTGACGAGCACTCCATGCTGGATTGAGATCCACCTCCATGGACCTCTTCAATGGCTGGACAAAGTGCTTACTCAGATGGGCTCTCCTCATAACCCCATCTCTTCAGTCTCTTGAAAGAAGAAATACGCAAGACTTTCCCTATAAAATGCTATTGCAGGCAGTGGCTTATAGGACAAGCAATAACACATGTTTAGCATTAGAGTCAGTTTGTTAGTCAGTGTGTAATGTCTCTATGTGTGTCATTTAAAAAAAAAAAATTGGAAAGCTATAGATATGCTTTTTAGCAATTTCAATTATTTGCATTTGAAGGGAGTTGCTTTTACACTAAGAATGTAAACAAGAAACAATGAAAAAAATTAAAATGTGTTACAGAATGTTACAATGTAAAATACATTGGTTGAGTTACTCAGACCTATACTTGATGATGACATGTGTAATTATTTTCAGTTACAGTATCTATGTTGCTTGGAAATTGTGGTTGACAATGGGATACTTGCAAGGTTTTTACCTTTTTTAAAAATGTGCGTTTTAGAACATCAAAAAAGAACTCAATAGCATTTTTTTAAAATTAACATTGTTTCATTTTTTTATTCAACGTAACACTCACTAGACAGAAAAAGTATTCCTTCTTACTTTTTAAAATTTGTATGTGATACGTATACAATATTTGGTTAATGCATAAGGAAATGTGGGAATTTCCTGTGACCAAATCTCCCATTTTTAATTTATTCACTAGTAAACATAATGTATATGTCTGCAGTGAACTGAGAGGTACGTGAAAATAATCACTTGTCTGTTCTTCATAGTGTAGTGGATAAGGCTTTGGACTTCAAACCCTGCTACTGACACTGTATGGCCATGAGCATGTCACTTTACCTGCTTGTGCTTAAATTAGAAAAAGAAATGTAACTTGTATCTCAAATATTTATAATTTACCTTGGATAAAGGTGTTGGGCAAATATGTGAATGACAAAAAGTTCTGTTATTCAGAAAGAAGAAACCAACAGCAAAAGACAGAATATGTTCATTGTTACTTGTATATGTTATACGAGTTTAATATAGTGTTTTTGAGTTGTAAAAATTTGCCAAAAAGTCACTCAACTATTATTATTCTTGATATATTTTGCCACACCTGGCATTAGCATTATAGTATATTCTTAATAGTTATTGTAAGCTGTACAAATCTTAATCATATTGGTATATGTTATGTACTGTGGTGAGGTTTGTCTGACACTATTGCTTTACACTGCTTATGCTAGGGGTTCAAAGATGGGACTTCAAGTCGGTGGGGTGCTGGACACACTCAGCAGCTGTGCTCGAGCCTACTCCTACATTTCACTAGTGACGGGGGTCTGTAGGAGATACGAGAGAGTTTTAATGGGATGAGCAGCTGGTCTAGACATACTTGATGGCCTTCCTATATTTTGTTTCCCTTTGTCACACATTTGGTTATATGTTATATATGTCCATGTATGCTTACATCCCAAACAAAAATTGTAAATATAATTAAGTGAAAGTAACCATTTCTGTTATGTAACTTAAAATTGATATTTTGTGTGCCCAGGTACAGTAATGAATATAAAAGTCACAGCGGCAGGGATCCTTATGTGCTGGATGTTAACTACACAAACGATTTAAATTTTCCAAGATGTAATGTATGGCTTCATTCTTTACTGGGAAGACGGATTTATAATCAAAGACATTATCAGTGTTCTCATTCTTGATGAATTATGCTGGGGACTTAGTTAGCAATTGTTATGTTCTTTAAATAAATGTTATTTATCTCAAAATGAACAGACAAACAGGATTAGTAAAAGCGCATCTCATCTTATCAGATATCATACTTGTTCCCTAATAATTTAAAGTATTAAAATAGTAACTGAATGGCACCATACCGTTGCCTCATTGTGCCAAGGATCTGGTTTCATTTTAATCCATAAACACAGCTTTTCTGTGTTACATGTGCATGTAGATTGCTGACACAAACTAGTTTAGTGTGACTGTGTGGCTGGGCACATATTGTAACGACAATGTTGCTGCCAATCAGTCATAGATGGGTGCCAGTCTGTTTTAGAGACACCACACCTGCACATCAAAGAAACCATAGCATCTGAGGACAGGAACAGGGACCAGGCTGGGATCTGTGCCTAGGTTAGTAGTGCAAGAGGCAGAAGCCCTAAATACTGTGCCACTGTATTGTCCCATAACCTTCTCACAATAGCTAATTCAAAAGTACATCACAGTATTGATCCCACTATTTCAAGACACTTTTCAAATCAATCTACTATACTTTTGCTTATCTCTATATATAATCTTCATTTGGATCTTGATCTTTGTTTGTCCGCGAATGAATTAGAAGAAGAAGCACTAGATGGCAGTAGAGAGACAGCTAAAACATAGGCATTGCATTAAGAATCTCCTCCAGGCTTATACTACTGAAGACTGTAGTACTCCAGTCACACCTCAAAACACAGACATTCAAACTAAACAAACTGTTGTGCTTTAAATTAACTAAAGAGATCTTCAGTTAGATCTTGATCTTTGTCCGCGAATTCCATGCATGCGTAGACCACCTTCCAGTTTAGTACGTTGTTGTTACTCACGGATGTCAACAATGTGCCGGAATAACGAAAGGGGTGGACAGTGTTACACTGGTTAGCTCCTGTGGCCTGGTTATAGAATGAGATTGCCGAAGATAAAAAGTACGTGCCTACGTAACATATGAATGAAAGAAAGACAGTGGGTAAAATGAATGACAATGTAACAGCACATTCCGGAAATTATTATTGTTACGTTGTAGCCGGCGAGTGCTGCACGTCTCACAGTTGTACCGTGCCTTGCTCACATGTCAGTGAAGTGATCCCTATTTATGCTTTAAAGAGCCTGGATACCTATGTGCCCCCCTTTATAACCATTGCTCTGTGTATATTGCCTTACTCTTTGGATTGCCACAAAGCAGCCTGCGAGATTGGAGAAAGGTTGAGAAGACATTGTGAGAGGAAACGATAGCATCGTGAAAACGAGACGGACTGTGAACGGACAGAAGCAGAAATGCTCCTACGCCACCACATAATTACTATTCGGACAGTGATTCTGAGTAGGCCGTTCCTATCAAATCAATGTCCAAGGGTTTTCTTTTGTAATTTTGTTTCCCTTATAAAAAATCATAATGCTGTGCAACGAAGGGCCCAGTTCACGACTGGCAGCCGCGTTTAAACAGGGAGCCCTTCACAGACAACTTTAACACGTGCAACGTAGTTGGGCACACATGGCTAGTCTGAAATAATTTTCACATAAACCTGACATTAAAAGGTCCACTACATATCTTAAAGAAGACGTGTTGTGAAACAGATGTTAGTATACATTAATAAAAACTCATTAGCATTTATAATACTTTTAAGATGACCATCTACCCTTGGCATTGCTTACTTGAATACTTTACACTGTATTATCCTATACTCTCATTACCAGTGTTAGGAGCCATAAGATGACACTTACTGTATATGTATATTTGTTTGTACATATTGCATGTTTTATTTAATCTGTACATTTGTAAATGAATACAGTGCTCTGAGCCTGTTTAATTTAAATACACTATACTGTATAAGAATAACTTGCAAGTAGAAAAAGTCTTGCTAGTCAGTAGATTGAGAATGTGTGTATGCCTAACAAAACACCTGAAAAACGCAGGAGATGAAAGACAGCGGCATTTTTAACAGATAACCTAAGCCTCATCCTTGCATTTGCCAGGGAACATTTGGCCTTATGGAAGTCAATCACACAGAACAATAAGAGACATTAGAAGAGCTCTCTATTGAAAACACCAAAAAATACCATCACACTGCCAAAATAATTAAAATGGCAATCGTCTAGACAAAAGTCTGTGCTAAACGCAGAAAACCAAAAAACAAATGTCCTTTACATTAAGCATGCATATTTGAGCTTGTATTTTATTTTATAGCAGTATCCCACAGTGCTCAGATACCATCTGCTGGCATATCAGAAAGCTGAATTATGTGCGTAGTTCTAATGCCAGCTTCTCACGTTATTCTTCATAAGCTTTGATGTTGCTGTACAAATAATTTAGAATTAAAAGAAAGTGCAAGTGAACTTCCTTTTACAAAAAACATTGAATTGCCCATATTAAGATAAAAAAAATCAGAATGATCTTATTTCATTGTAAACAAATGCCAGACAGTTGTTGCATTATTAAAATTGGAGCTTTTGTCCAAAAGGTGTTGTACTTTTCCTATAAAGAGAACTCCTTTTTTTTTCTCAGATCTTGAGCAGCACGGGTGTTCTCCCTAGAAATGATAACTTTGTGTGTGTAGAAATGAACTGAATCATTGGGTAGGTAATCTCCAAGCAAATGTTATTTTAACAAAGTGGGCACCGTCTGAAGACATGTTTACAGGTATGTGAGTTCATGTCCTTTATTCCTGCCCCTGACATAGTGGTGTGTTAAATGAGTTTACTTGGGTAACACACCAAATCAGTGGTGGAGTACGAGGTATGACCTAACAACTCCATTGTTTATAGTACTTCCTTAAACTTGTGATGCTTTATTTTAATTCATACACACTTTGGGTAAAATTTGGCAGAGCATGAATGCTGACTGACCATTCTGCCTTCATTCACCTATCCTTTCAATGTCTGCCCATATAATGGCTTTGCTGCTTCTGTATGTTCCTATGTTTATATATAGTGCTTTGTGATTGTATTAATTGTGATATAAAAATATCAGCTTAAACAAATTCCTTCTGAATTCACAGTCATTTGCATTTTGATTAAAATGTAATTTTGTATTGAATGCTTATATGCATTTTATTGATTCTTATTTTATGTTTAGTGCTTATTCTTTTATAATGTTTGCATGACTGACTTTCTGAATAACAAAGAACTGCATGTGTATACACACGTAACTATGATAACTTCTAAAAAACAATTTGCATGAAAGTAGACAGACATGTATGTACCTTGAGGATTTTTATAAAAATGTGTAAACATTAAACTAACAAATGTACTCACCACTTATACTGTAAATGCAAATAAAATTTCTTTTCAAAAAACATACTCATTAATACACAAGATTCACATGTCAGTAGCTCTTACTTGATATCAACAATATCATTCATCCAGTAACTTAGACAGTGAGCAGTGGAACAATCACTCTAAATGGAGATTTGGTTCATCAGCACTCTCATGGCACAGTTTATCATGCTTGGTCATAAGAATGATGCCGAATCCCATAATCCTGTAGATTGTGTATGGAAGAATAAGCATGCGCTTTAAAGGGAGAATGCAAGTCCAGGTTCTACTATTCATGAAATGTTTGAAACAATGTTGCAACTTTTCTAGCATGAGAACCTCAGGTTATGTCCTCACCTCTCCATTTTTGTATAAAAATGCAGACATTTATCTGTTTTCGACCCTTCATTCACACTAGCTTGCGCTTTTAACCCCAACAAAGGAAACAATGAAAATGCTCTCATAGCCTTGTGCTTCAGAAAACTTCAGCTTGCCGTTGCAATGTAGATGGGTAAAAATGTAGACTTCCAAAAATGCAAACTCTAATCATGCCCTGATTTGTTTGTGCTTATTAAGTAGCCTTCCCTTCTCATTGCTATTTCTTATTCCCGGATTGGTCACCCTTGACAGAACAAAGCCATTTTCTAACAGTGCGAAACAGCAAAGTTGCTGTCCATGGCACTTACCTTTATGCATCTAAATTTCATTTTGTACAGTCTTAATACTGCATACTTGCACAAAGGGAAAATAATTTACTGGCCACTATAGGTTTTATGATAAATCCCATGGTTGGCAGTGTTACCATAACTTTAAGGATTTTTGTGGCCAATGCATACATTACCAGTGTAGGCAAACACCTAAATCATGCTTTTTTGGAAATGTTAGTATGTAGATTCCTTCATAAATGATATGAACACACTATTGTGAACAAAGATCATTTTAAATGGCTTTTTTTTTTTAAGGAAAATGTAGCATGGATGTAATTTGATATTTTCAGCTAATTGTTAAATATTTAGGCCTGGTTCTTTATTGTGGTAGCACTAAGGCCAGTAGCATTGCCAGCTCCACGAAGATCAGATCTCAATCTGGTCAATGTTTGCATGGGCTTTATATGTTCTGCTAGCATCCACATGTTTCTCTCCTCAATGAATTTCCAATATGTGCCTGTTAAGTTATTTGCCCTCTCTAAATTTACCTAGTATATGTGCAGTGGACTACAGGAAGAGATACAACCAAACATTATGTTCACTAATGTGATGTATTTAAAGGAAAAATACTTAAAATATTCTTCATCCTAGCAGAGTTCCTTAATACTCTTCGGTCCACAGAATCAGTGAGCATGAATCAGATTTCTCATCCGTGGAAAAGGCATGCCCTCTTCTGGACAGATTAGAATGGAGACTGAAGTATTCAAAGTGGACATGAGTTTTAAGGGTAGTTGCTTCACAGACCCCATCTTTAGCTGTAAGAATAGGCACAGCCTTTTAAAAAATTAGTAATGCTTCACTTAAGTTTCCTGTAGAAATTTAATGTACACCATAATTGTGAAAATTTTGATTTGGAAAAATACTGATCTTATCCTTAAGTGCATATTAATTCAGCAAGTAGAGTTCCAAATTCAGTAATGCATTAATTGCCATCCCACAGTCTTCTTGCACTGAAACTTAAGCAATACTGATCCTATTATAGTAAATGTGGCTCAGGCATTAGCATCTAAACCAGGGGTCTCCAACCTTTTTCTCCCTGAGAACTACTTTTACAAAATGAAAATGGCCGAGAGCTACTCATATTTTCTAACGTTTATTCTCATAGTTTATTTCAACCCAAACAAACTGAATAAGCTTGTTTTGCCTGAACATTTACAAAATGTTGGTGGCCACAACTCACATTTTGCATTACAACATCACAAAAAATATTTAGTTCACCTGCAAGTGCATTTTGTATGTCTGTATTGTGATAAAGGCGCTATATAGCGCCTGACCCGGCACAGACTACGCAGAGGCACGTGTTCACACTCACAGGCTTTTATTTTTTTTTCAGCTGTGTGACACGTCTTCCCCGTGCCACACAGCCCAAACACAGTCCCAAAGCACAAAACACACAAACCAAATGCTTCCTGGCACCACCACTCCTCCCAGGCAACCTTGTCCTCTTCCTCCCGATTCTGGCCCTGATTGCTGGGAGGCACGCCCTTTTATACCCCACCCGGAAGTGTTCCAGGTGCCTGACCAGCTGGTCTTAATTGCACCTCCGGGTGGGGCTGATAAACCGTCCAGCGTGGTGGCTGGTCGTCCGCGGCACCCCCTAGCGGCCACCCCATCTCCCAACCGGGCTGCTGTGGTGGACTCCATGTCCCATGGAGCCACGGGGGAGATTGAGGAGGGATCCACGGCAAGGGAGGCTGCCCCCAAGCGCCCCGGGGAAGGTACTGCAATGTCCATGATGGCTTCCCCGGGACGTATGCTGGAGAGGCGTCCCGGCCGGGCATGGGACCCGGCTGTCCGTCACAGTATGCATTTTCTAGTGTATCTCACACTATTGAATTAAAACTTGAAAGCTGTCAAAACAAAACAATGCAATTCCAAATACACAGATATGACTTATTCATTTGTCATTTTGTTCCATGTCACTGTCTCACTTTATTCACATGTCCAGTTGCATGTGTGATGTGTTTTTTAGGTAGTTAGTGAGATGACTGGCACTGCATGGAGTCAACAAGAGAGGCAGGTGTATGGTGGAGTGGAGCCACTTAGGTTCATTCCTATGGAGTCACTTAAATGTTCATCTATCAGTCTTGTTCTGAACTTTGATTTCATGACATTCATGTCAGAAAAGACAGCGGTATGGAGATCCAAACAAAGCAGACGTTTTTAGAGCTGCTTGGTGAAGATTCTTATCGTTATGTGGGTCTACTAAGCTCCAGAAATGCCAAGAATGCTGTTGAGACTTCAACTGCACATTATTTTGATATATAATTTATAAAATCCAGTGTATCTCGGCCTGTATGTCTGTCTGTTTTTCATAAGTGATCGGGTTTTTTCTATAATTTCCTTGAACATTCCGGTTGATTTTGCGACTTCTCTCATTTTCGCTATGTACCATAGTTCGCTTACGGCACCGATTTATTTGCATGAATCCGAGAAACACGCAGCGGGCAGAGGGGAGGGGATTTCCTCACTCACTCGCCAGCTTCGGGGCGTGCTCCTTAACTCTGTTTAGCTAGCAAACGGGAGAATAATTGAATTCAATTTTGTTTGTTATTTAAAATAAAGTGTTACTTAGGTCTTGATGAGTCTGAGTCCGGATATTCTCTTAAGTGTATGCCATATAGAAAAGATAGATTGCAATTCAGATTGTGAATCGTGATTTTCTGTTAAAAGGATCATGATATCATTTTTTGGAAAGCTCGCCCACCCCTAATTTGACTAATCAAGTTTTCAAATTTATGTAGGATTCATTAACCCTTTGGTGAGCTACTTGGAAAGGGGTTGTGAGCTACTGGTAGCTCGCGAGCGACGTGTTGGAGACCCCTGATCTAAACATATGAATTCTGTTTGGTACACTTTTCCTATGTTCTGCAGATTTATTACTTTGTTTCTAACTTCATTTGTTTGCACTTTACTCATCCTGTTCACAACCTTCCTTCAGACTCATAGCATTTAAAGTGATCCCCTAACTGTGGGTGTTTTATTCAGAAACCATAGCAGTAATTTTAATGATTCATTGAAGGATATCCATTGTAAGGAAACTTCTGTTCAAGATGACATCCTTCCACATGTCTGCCATAATGCTGCATGACAGCAGTTCCCACCAGAGCATGGAGACAGCTTTACACCTTTGTTCCGCTTTGTTTGCAAAATGCTCTCCCAATTATAAATGTTCACTTGAACTAGAAAACCCAGTTGTTATAAACAGAAGTTTAACTCTATCTTCTCATTTTGTGTTACTTCACTTTATTACCAAGTCCTTGGCCTTCTCTCATCTCTACACTCTCTCCTGCTGCTTTTTTACCTTCAAGCAGCATCTTTTCCAAACTGAAAATACAGGAAGATAGTTGAAATTCATCTGAAGATTTTCTAGATACTACCATAACCAGCACTCGGTTTTACTCAGATTAGTGCATTGCAGCTGTCAGTTACACCACAGTGTAATGCAGTATTACCATGGTCATCAGTTTCTGTCATTTTGTGCTTTCATTTAGACACAACACTGACTGTAGTCGGGGTAAGCACAATATGCAGCTGGATGTTTAGCTGAACAGTAGAACCCATGGCTTGTAATTTCCAGCATCCTAAGTAACCAGCCCTACTGTGATATCTCCAGCAGTAAAGCTACCAAAACGAGGAAACAACATCTGCAATAATTTCCTAGCAGAGACCGTAAGTGTCTCCCAGTCCTCAGTGAATTAAATCTTCATTCTGGCTTTTCCAAATAAATTCGGTACTGCAACAAATATCCTGATAATCTGTCAAATTAACGTACATACTCACACTTAATTAAACTAAAATTACTATTAAATATTGCTCTACATTCTAAAAAAAATAAAATAAAATTGATAATTTTCCCAATTAGACCTTTGAACTTGCAAACCCAAACAGGCTAACTGCAGGAATGGAACTCTTTCATTGTCCAATAATTGACTGTATCAAGAATATTTCTGTAGTAAATATATTTATATAAAATAAAAACAGAAAAAGTAAAGAGCATACAGTACAGGCCAAAAGTTTGGACACACCTCCTCATTCAATGTGTTTTCTTTATTTTCATGACCATTTACAGCACTCCATCACTCTCCTTCTTGGTCAAATAGCCCTTACACAGCCTGGAGGTGTGTTTGGGGTCATTGTCCTGTTGAAAAATAAATGATCGTCCAACTAACCTGACTTCTGCACAACACAACTGCTGGTCCCAACCCCATTGATAAAGCAAGAAATTCCCCTAAATAACCCTGATAAGGCACACTTGTGAAGTGAAAACCATTTCAGGTGACTACCTGTTGAAGCTCATCGAGAGAATGCCAAGAGTGTGCAAAGCAGTAATCAGAGCAAAGGGTGGCTATTTTGAAGAAACTAGAATATAAAACATGTTTTCAGTTATTTCACCTTTTTTTGTTAAGTACATAACTCCACATGTGTTCATTCATAGTGTTGATGCCTTCAGTCATGAAAATAAAGAAAACACATTGAATGAGGAGGTGTGTCCAAACTTTTGGCCTGTACTGTATACATTGATCATCCACTACACTAAAACCACTTTTAGTTGAAGTGAACAACGTTGTCTCATTACAGTGGCACCTGACAAAGGGTGGGATTTACAGTTGTTACTATTGGCTTTGATGCATGACTGTATAAAGTCAGTCTGTCCAATTGCTAGTAGCATAGCAGAGGTGGTCAGATTGTCCATTCTTTATCTGGCTGTTGGTTCCCTGAGAGGATGCATGCATTTTGGAAGGGTGGGAAAATACTGTGTGTATATAGAGCTTGTATCCACCAGGGACATTTTAGCAAAGCATAAGTACATTGGTGAGAAATTGCCAACATGCCACCAATGGTAGCAGGGAGCTTGTAGATGTACCTGCTAGAGGTTGCTCTAAAGTCCATGCTCAAGGATATAATAACAGTTGGATTACACATAGCCAACTGTTAAATTAGGAGCAGCAAGACTAGGTTAACCTACTGCCAAATAGTTGTGTCTGTTTAAACCCCTTCAGCTGTGCTCATCACCAAGTCTACAAGCCACATGCATTAGTAATAAACCTGCATGCCATATACAATGCTAAATGGCTTTTGCCATAGAGATTTTAGAGGTCAACATTTAAGTATTATGGATATGGTAGGGGGTGCACTTTGTCCCAACCAGCCAAGATTTAGTTTTGTGTACTAATCTACTGTAACAAAACATAAATCCCACTTTATTATTGTACACCATTAATCTCCTTGGCATTGCCTTTTATTACAAAAAATAATGTAAAAAGCTTTGCTTTTTTGGCATGAAATTAATTAAATCTCAAAAGTATGATACAAATAAAAATATGAAATACTAATACCAAAACATTATGTAATCTTAAAATGAGTCCTTTGTGTGTAAATCTTAAAGCACGGTGAAAGACACAATCCAACATCAGTCGGAGCAACAGCACGTTGTTTTGGATTTTCTTTCCAGCTTTACCAGTTTTTGAACAGCACACTGCACAGGTACGAGTTGGATTCCTTTTTTCTGTTGGATGTATATCAATAAGTATCTACCAATAAGACGCTCTGGATTGATCTGCAATGGGCTGGGTCGATCCCATCTCTTTAGCAGTAGTGTGGATGGTGGATGTGTGGCAATGATTTATTTGTTCTACCAGCTGGGATGTAAAGTTTGCATGAGATACGGTTTTGCCAGCTTTGTTTGTATAAGACAATGCATTCCAATTGCACTTTTCCACCAGATGAAGAAATTTTTGTAAAACTTCTTATTGCCTCCTAATAACAGGATAGAAAGTCAATTCTTAATCCGCCACCCATTGTGCCATTGTGTTTTGTAACCTGCTTGTTGCTTTTTACTTTAGAGCTGCATTAGGCACAGTGCGAAGACATCATTGTCCTTCCATTTCAGCACAAGGACTTTACCCTTTTGCCAAGCTACTAGCACACCTTGCTATAATTTAGCCCTGCTAAAGCCTTGACATGATGGTTGGGAGGTACTGTTCCATATGCATCAGTCTTTCTTTGCAGCAAAATGTCAAATAGCTCTGCCGAAGTATAAAAAGTGTTCGTTGTTACACAGTAATGTTGATCCAGCAGAGCATTTATCAAAATCAGCAGCGATGTAGCAACACCACACTGATTGTATTTCTGATCAAACATTGTCCCTTTCCCCGTGTACTGAACTGAATTCCAGATGTGTACCATTTTAGGTTTGCAAAGCTCGTAAAACTATGCCAAATCTTGCTTTCTGACATGCTGTACTGTATCCATGAGTCTGCCCTTATAACCACAAGACTCAGGGATGCAGACATCACAGTCCGGAATGTAAACGCTCAAATTTTGCTGCAATGGCCTGGCATACTGTATCTCCCACATTTTCTTCAGTTTGGGTGCTGGATGGGTATTCTGAAAGTCACTATTGTTGGTAAAGTGCAAAAATTTCATAATTTGTGAAAACCCTACATTCGGACAATTTCTCCGAAGAACAGTATTGCTAGAATTTTATTCTTGGACCAGTACCATCGCACCTCAGGTTTCACTACAAGTCCTTGCAATATCAATAAGCCTAAAAATGCCCAGATATCAGCAGCAGTTACTGGTTCCAATAATTTTGAATGGGAAACTGCTTAGGGGTGCGTTTATTTTCCCAACACTGTTCAGCGTAATGACCTGTCTCGACAATTCTGTCAATCACATTATCAGGGAGTGAGCAGATCTTTGCTGTCAATGTCCACTTTTATTCCTGGGTGCCTCACCAAAATCAAAAATGAGATGGCGCTGATTTATTTTAAGCAGGGTCCGACAGACGCCAGATAGAAGGATCACTTTTGGATTCAGATTTGCTTTTCAGTTTCACCCCTCGAGGACAGATTCACTTCTTCATCACTGCTGAGGAGAAGCTCCTCAATATCACTGCTTGTATCACTAGCAACTCCTGGGCTGCTGAAAAACATTTCTTACGAGACACCATTAGGAAGGGGGGGTTACTGATCACACACGGGAGAAAAGAAGATATAAAGACACCTTTGTCCAAGTGATGCTCGGATGAAATGCGTATGTAAGACGCATCTGTACAGTTGTCTGAGTGACACTTGGGTCTAACGCTTTTAGCACTCTTTTCACAGCCCGCCTAATGCTCAGGTCTAATGCTAAAGAGGTGAAAAGGTACTAGAAGAGCATGCATTTTATTCTTCTGACTGCTGCCTTAGTCATTTCCTACCAAGAAATTAAACCTGGCAACTTCCACATCCATAGCACAGTTTCTCTTCCGCTTTGTGGAAGATCAAGTCCCATCTGAGAAATTAACAATGGAAGCATTACTACCACATACAGTATATGTAGCCTCAAACTGTACAGGAAGCGAACAGCAGTAAAACTTGCCTGAATTGCAACATGACAGGCTTTATAAAGGGCAGTCAAGACTAATATCTCTCCCTTCTTTTCCAAAGCATAACCACAGTTTTTGGGAGCATAGATCACATGCACATCATGCCCACTTCCATCTACAGAAGCAAAGAAATTAGACATGTTCTGGGGCAAAAGGCTTTCACACCCTGCAGTCTTCAACTCACTAACAATGTATACATCATTTGGAGACCCCGCTGGCAAGACCACAGCCATGCTTGAAGTCATGCACTCGGCTTGAGAGGGCCTCCTTGTGCTGGTTGCAGGAGCTGTAGTTTTGAGAGGATGCCCACCAACTGGACAGCTCAGGGTCGCAGTCATTTCATTCCCAATAGCTGGTTTGTAGCTCAAGTGCAGGATATACTGGTGATTCTAACACATAATACAGTAGAACCTCTGGTCACGAATGTTTCCGAATATGTACAAATTGGGTTACGATCAATAAGTTTGCCAAAATTTTGCATCTGTTCACAACCACATGCTCTGGTAGTGAATAAAAACACTGGCGGCCAGTGTGTGCGTGGCAATGATTTCCCATTCCCTGTTTCCCATTTTCTTTTGTTTGCGCATACAGGGCCTAACAAAGCAGCTTATGTTTCAAAAGGAGTTACAATGTTAACCGAGCAGAGGCCTCAAGTGCTGGAAGAGATGGAAAAACTGTTCCTAGCGTGGCTGAACGAAAAGCAACTTGAAGGGGATGGTGTAAGTGAGGTGATCATATGCGAGAAAGCCAGGAAGATGCATGGCGATTTGCTGAAAAAAAATCCTTCTTTGAGCGGCGAAGGTGAGTAATTTAAAGCCAGTAGAGGATGATGTGAAAAGTTTTGCAAGAGAAGTGACATTGAATTTTTTTTCCCTGTGCTTAAAACTCATAAAAAAAGTGTTTACAGCGAGCGGTTCATAAGGGTCTAGCGCAAACTCTTAGAATGTTAGTTTTCTCTGTTGTTCAAGGTTTTCTCCATATTATTCAATGTTTTTACATTTAGTTTACTATTACATTGTGCATTCTATGGTATAATTAACTATTTTTGTGCTTAAAAAAAATATATATATATATATATTTTTACATACAGTTCATATGGTCTGGAACAGATTAGTTGTATTTACATACAATCTTTTGGGAAAATTACGCTCGGGGCTCAACCAAATCGGGTCACGTCCAGAGTTTCGGAACGAATTACGTTCGTGACCAGAGGTACCACTGTACGACATTGAGCAGACAGTTCATTTAAAACTCTGAAATATTCCAAGCTTTACGCACCTGAACCTTGATACCACATGCTCTGCTGGAAGCAGAGAATCTTATGGTTCTTTTTATTTTGACCAACCTGTAGCCACAGTGTTTGGGAGCTTTAGATACACCATTTACTTGCCCCAAATAATCCAAGAAAAGATCCACACAGTCACTGCAAACCAACTGCAATCTCAGCTATTTGTAACGGATATCTACATGCAGATGTGTCTTCCAATCTAATCTGCTCAGAAATGAGGTAGCTGCACTCTTAGGTTGAATGTTCCAAGGTACTGAAGTTGGTATTGTGCGCAATTAGTTTGGGCTAAGATAATGCATGTGGAGATATTGGGTCAAAACAATCTCCCACAAGAAACACTAAAAGCAGGGGTAGTTTGCACTTGTTGTCTAGACCGAAGCAACCTTTGACAGTAAAGGATTTCTGAAATGACCCCCTTGGCTTGGGAATCTCCCTTGCAAGAAGATGAAAATTGGGTTTTGCTGCCAAAACCTTGGATCTTGCAAGTTTAGTGAATTCTGCCCAGTCCAGTTCAGTTTGGTATGAGATTGGGAGTGTCTGTTAGAGCTTGTATTAGTAATGGGAACCAATTTACCCAAGTGGAAACTGAAAACTGGCTTGCCCAACTATTTCTATTCCATTCGCATTTGAAGCTGGGAGAGTAGATCAGTTGAATTTCAGATTGGATTGTTCCATAAAAACTCACCAATAATTTGACCTCGTCCAATGAGCCGGAAGGCAAAAACTACAGTCATGCCAGAAACTGTACAAGTAGGAAGAGGATGGACAGTAGGCATGGGAAGGAGGTAGAAGCCTGCTGTACAGGGCATTTCATATGTACTCTCCGATCGCCTGTAGCACTCCGGTAGGTGACAGTTAAAGTGTAATGGTGATCCTAGATTTAAAGAAATACCTTCAGGTTCCACACATTCTCTATCCTGCTGCATCAACTTACAGGAGTATTTGATCTTGAGACATTATAGGTACCAAGTGGGATAATCTCAGCTGCCATCTTGGCACTTGCCCCTTGCCATGACTACATATATCCCTCAGCTGTCCAAGCGTCTGGAGGGAACGTTAATCAGTTTATGCCTTTTGAAAGCACACAGTAGAAAGTATTACAAGGCAAATGTAGACAATTTATGTTCATGTGATGCCATTTTTTTTATTAACCAAGTTCTAGAGATACAAAAGCAGTGTTAAGCCAATGTCACATTAGGCAACTTTTGTCCTAAAGCATGTCAGATTTGCCAACAGCAGTCATTTATCTTCTTAATCAAATTCCACTTCATATGATTGAGGAAAGTGATGCACAAGGGATCCTGTTGATGAAAAGCCAGCCGAGTGTATATAGTAAATAGCTTCAGAGACCACCAAGCAGTTGCCAATACAACCTCTGTGTAGCCATGTACCAGAAGCCACTTTCAGCTAGTGTTGCCTACTCAGACATGGGTCAGGGCTTGACTAAGGTACAGCAAAATGAACCCTCAACTGTACACATTTCCAATATAATTAACAGTGTCTGTGCTAGCATTACAAAGACCAAGGCTGAAGTGCAAATGCCCAAGTTAGACAGTGTACATTCTCATTTAAGCCCTACCAGGAGGTTTCAGCCCTCCCATATGTGGATTTATTCTACTTTTTAATAGCTTCATTGACCACTAGGCCTTGCCCACTTAGGCTTACCATCACCATTTTACCTGTATTCTGATGTCACAGGCTTTATATCCAACAGTAAGGAGCAGATGCTCACCTGCCTTCAGTAAAAATGTCCACAGTCTCTGGGAAGATCTATGACTGGCACCATCCTATTGGATTCATCTGCAAGGCAACCATCTTGTCTGACAATATACCAAAAAAAAATCCATTACAGTGCTGTGCACTAACCAACTTACCCATTAGTTTTACTTGATTAAAAGATCCACCAGGAAATGTCAGAATCATGCCAGAGGCTTCGCAGGTGGTACTGTACAAACACTGGTGGTCTGCTTGTGGCAGGGGAGGATGTCGGCACAGCATGTATGGGGCATTTCATGGCTGTTCTTTTATTCACCATTCTCAGGTGTGTAGAGGACAACAAGCAAATAATTTGAAATCTACAAGGAGAGAACAGGCCTAACTTCTGCAGAACTGACTGCAGCAAGTGCCAAGCAAATTCTATTAAACCCGAGGTTTTTAATTTGGAACAGTACAAGTCACCTGTCCAACTCTGCTTAGCCCAGAACACACGACAGTTCCTATAACCTGCAGTGAAGACAACAGCCTTGTCCCTCTTCTCTAAGTGGTACTGGCATTCTTTGGGAGCATTCATGACCACTACAGGATGGTGAGCTTCATCAACGAGGAGGAGAAAAGAAAAAGGGAAAAAAATGCAGAATAAACTTCCCCCTCACCATTAGTTCCCTATACGAGGGCATAGGCTTAAGTTCTACTTGGTTATAACTGCTTAAGAGTATTTCTTGATTGTCAGTGCTGATGTACTCACCCAGTACTTTAAACTAATCCAGCAAGTGAATGGGAAGCTTTGTGGACATGCTGGATGCTCTGCGAGCTATGTGAGGTGGCCTGGGTGTAGAGGGCTTTATAGCTGTACAGAGTGGTACCAGTGGGTATCTCATGAGGCACTTCACATTCACCACTACCTGGCGACCAGGAGTAGGCTTGTAGAGGACAGTCGGTGGGACAACCATTTTTCTTCCTAGAATCACTACTACACACTATCAGCACAGGCTCATGCAGTGAATCAAAAAATGCTGAATTTTCTTGTGTTGGAGTGTTTGTTTAAAGGAGATGTTGGTAAGACTACAATAATCAATAGTTATGAAATTTTACCAACAAGGCAATGTCTCCAGTTTACAGAAGACAAACTGTGATGAAAACTATTGGAGACATTGCCTTGTACGTAAAATTTCATATCTAATATGGCCTTATACAAGGGGTCCCTAGCCATCATCACAAATTGACAAATTACCACAGTCTGGACTTGGCAAGCCTGGTAGGATGTTTTAAAGAGGATCCCATGAGGTTCCTTCATCTAGTGGTAGCCACAGCTTTTAGAAGCTGTGTGGACTAATACTTCATGATGGAAGTTATCTGCTCAAACGGACAGACTCTGGTCAATTAATCATTTCAGTTTAAAAGATGTGCAGGTCATTTAATGCCAGCTTACCTCAAACCTTGACCTGATCTAGGGAGCCTGGAGGTAGCAGAACACTCATGCTGGAGGCTTTGCCAAGAGGACTATGCTTCCTGGGTGATGTGGCTACAGGTGCAGTCATGATAGCCCGATAAGAGCTGGGGCATTTCATGTGGACTACTACTGGCTGCCTATATCTTGCCTTATATACAACTGTTTTATTGCAGGGTAATCATTACATCCTAAGACAAACTATGTTTTTGAATCCCTGGATTTGAGCAAATTCCCACAAACCATGATTAAGCACTGACTTCCATTCGGTCAGGACACAATTTATAGCTTGCAGTAAGCACCAGATCATAGCCTTTCCTCAGCAAATGATAGTAACATTTTCTAGCCAGCTGTTGCATACCCACCTCTCCATTGTAATGACATCTGAAGTGCTTGGGTTTCCTTTGTACACCAAGTCCCACGCTACAACCACCACATGTAGCATTATCCACCTGTACTCACCCTTCACTTTGACCTGATCTGGAGTGGCACCAGGCAGTACCACATCCATAGTGGACACATGGCAAGATACCTTTGGATAAAACACTGGAGGCACAGTGAAATGTGGGACAGGAACTTGTTCCCCACGGTATATTGGACACCTCATGTCCAATGCCTCTTCCTTGTGCTCAGGTGCAGTATATTGCAGAGTCAGGACGTGGTAGCTTCCCTGTCATGAAGCAACTCTGGTCAAATCACTCAAGCCAGCCAAGTCAATTGCAGAGCCCCAGCCATAATGTCTCAGACTCAGCTTCATGTGTAGTCTGAAATTCCAGAATTAGTCATCTACTTCTAGAAATGATAATGACAACACTTAAGGAATGCTCAGGATTTGACATTTTATTAACAGGACTAGCTTGGTTGTCATTTAGAAATCTGCAAGATCATAACTATAAATACCTTCACGAACAAGATCAAGTCAGAGATTAAGGATATACAGTGGAACATCGGGTCATTTCCCTCATAGGATTGTATGTAAATACAATTAATCCGTTCCGGGCCATACAAACTGTACGTAAATATTTTTTTTAAGATTTTTAAGCACAAAAATAGTTAATTATACCATATAATGCACAGCATAATAGTAAACTAAATGTAAAAACATTGAATAACACTGAGAAAACCTTGAAGAACAGAGAAAACTAACGTTACAGGAGTTCACACTATAGCCTTACAAACCGCTTGCTGTAAACACTTTTTTTCAATGAGTTTTAGATAGATAGATAGATAGATAGATAGATAGATAGATAGATACTTTAAGTACAGGGGGAAAAAAAAACGAGCATTTGAAAAATCCGTAATTTATACAAAAACTAACCATAAACAACCAAGAAAACTAACCTTGCATGAGTCGAGTTCTGACATGAAGGAACTGAGGAGGAACTGGGTGGAGAGGAGATTACAGTTTTGTAAAGTCTGTGATGATGCGGGTTCGCTGCATGCTCCCATCTCGCTTCCGGGAGCCCTTTAACTCGTCACCGTTGGTAATGTTACTGATGGGCGCAATAGTGAGGCACTACTGTACAATGGAGCAAGGGGATGGTGCAAAAAGTGCCAAGTGCTTTTATTAAAATCAACAAAACAACAATTAAAAGCAAAGTCCAAATTAAATAAAGTGCAGTGCTTTCAGAATCCTTCAATAAATAAATAATCCCATAAAAACAGAAGTGAAGTGGAGGTTAAAATCCAATAGAAAAAAGTCTTCATTAAATACAACGAGGTTAAAACAATGCTGGAAGCAGTCTCTTTAAAAACAAGCCCGGTGTATTCTTTAACAGGTGACCCCTGCTGCCTTCTCGGCCTTACACGGCCAGCCGTCCTTCTGGTCACTCCAGCTCCGTGATCGCTCAGCTGGAGTGCCCGCTTCATTCTGACCCACCAAGTGTCAGTCAAACACCCCTGCTTTAGCTCACTGTCCAGCTGCCTGCCTGCGAGCACGTGCTTGCTCGCACCGGTTCTTTCCCCACTGCTTCCTGCTTACTTACTCACTCCGAAACCTCCGTCTTTCTTTTCTTTTTCCTCTCTTTAGCGGACTCGCACTTCTATTTATGAAGAGGACGTGGCAGCTGTAGCACGGCGATTATTTATTTAAAATTGGCCTTTTGACGTGAGCTGTGGACCCGCTATACCACAAAGTCCCTCTGCGCGATGCACGTCTGACCGAGAACAATGTACTGAGAGACTGAACACATGCGTAAATCACCGGCGCATATGAACTGGAAGGGAAACGAAATAGAGCAGAAAGTGTTCACAGCAAATGCACAGGGATAGACTGAACACGTGTGGAAATCATCGGCACGTACGAACCGGAAGGGAAACTGGCTTGTTCATCACCCGAGTGTGTGGTCGTGAACAGATGCAAAAGTTTGGCGAACTTTTAGGTCGTAACCCGATTTGTATGTGGTCCGAGACGTTCGTGACCCGAGGTTCCACTGTACCAAGAATATAAATGGGATTATGAACTCAAACCATGCTGGCCACACTAACCAGTTGTTTACTGTTAACTATTCTGTACCTTTTGGGGAAATGCTGAATGTCTGGACAAGGGGTTCAGGTGCAGGTTTAACCCAGACAACAAAATGCTTACTCATCCCAAAACTTGTGTGTTTCTTTACATAGCAGTGTTTGTATGAAACAGTAAAGAAAATCCTTCCAAATGCATCTTTCAAAAACACATACTGGCTTCTCTTAGCAATGTTGTGCGTGGGGATCCAGTGGAAGTAGTCTGTTGGGGATTTTGACATTCCAGTTAATCATTCCTTGTTTACAATGCAACTCAACACAAGGATTGTACTTCTTAGCTTCATCCAACACTGAAAAGCCCCATTTGGCAACTGTTGATTTGCATATGGACAAGGGTACAAAAGGACTAACTTGCTGTGATGATTTGTTATGTCAGATGTCTTGAACCTCTTGCTTAGATTTACATTGACAAGCATTGCATGAAGTCCTGTAGCAAGTCATTCACAGCATGTCTGCTCAGCAGAAGCATCTGCCCTTGTCTGCCACCCCCCATGTCATCTTGAAGTTTTCATACCATCACAGAGGATGATACAAGATGCAATTTAGCAGCACGTTGAATCTCTGCTTCGTTTTGGCTTAAGCAGATGAGGTTAATTTGTAAAAATTCCACCATCTTGGACTAGAGGGCCTAATAACCCCTTAACCCACTATCAATCCAGTAAGTAAGAACCCTGTTTCTTGGGGCTTAAGACTACCCTTGGTAAGGGATGATCACAACCCAAGTTCTTTGTGTTTACTTAAGTGGTCAAACCCACCTTAGCTTGTCAAAGGAGCTATAAGGGAATTTCAAAAGGGTTTGCTTGCTCCCAAAAGTTGATACTGATTGCTTGCAACACCAAATTGGTTGGATTAGCTCGTTAAGTCTTGAACTTCATAGACAGGTGTGTCCAATCATGAGAAAAGGTATTTAAGGTGGTCAATTGCAAGTTGTGCTTCCCTTTGACTCTCCTCTGAAGAGTGACAGCATGGGGATCCTCAACGCAACTCTCAAAAGATGTGAAAACAAAGATTGCTCAGTCTCATGGTTTAGGGGAAGGCTACAAAAAGCGATCTCAGAGGTTTAAACTGTCAGTTTCAACTGTAAGGAATGGAATCAGGAAATGGAAGGCCACAGGCACAGTTGCTGTTAAACCTCAGGTCTGGCAGGCCAAGAAAAATACAGGAGCGGCATATGCGCAGGATTGTGAGAATGGGTACAGACAACCCACAGATCACCTCCAAAGACCTGCAAGAACATCTTGCTGCAGATGGTGTATCTGTACATCGTTCTACAATTCAGCACAATTTGCACAAAGAACATCTGTATGGCAGGGTGATGAGAAAGAAGCCCTTTCTGCACTCACGCCACAAACAGAGTCACTTTTTGTATGCCAATGCTCATTTAGACAAGCCAGATTCATTTTGGAACAAAGTGCTTTGGAGTGATGAGACAAAAATTGAGTTATTTGGTCAGAACAAAAAGCAACTTGCATGGCAGAAGAAGAACACCGCATTCCAAGAAAAACATCTGCTACCTACTGTCAAATTTGGTGGAGGTTCCATCATGCTGTGGGGCTGTGTGGCAGGTTCAGGGACTGGGGCCCTTGTTAAAGTCAAGGGTCGGATGAATTCAATCCAACATCAACAAATTCTTCAGGATAATGTTCAAGCATCAGTCACAAAGTTGAAGTTAAGCAGGGGTTGGATATTCCAACAAGACAATGACACAAAACACAGTTCGAAATCTACAAAGGCATTCATGCAGAGGGAGAAGAACAATGTTCTGGAATGGCCGTCACAGTCCCCTGACTTGAATATCATTGAAAATCTATGGGATGATTTGAAGCAGGCTGTCCATGCTCGGCAGCCATCAAACTGAACTGGAGAGATTTTGTATGGAAGAATGGGCTCAAAAATACCTCCATCCAGAATCCAGACACTCATCAAAGGCTATAGGAGGACAGCATCTAGAGGCTGTTATATTTGCAAAAGGAGGCTCGACTAAGTATTGATATTGTAATATCTCTGTTGGGGTGCCCAAATTTATGCACCTGTCTAATTAACCACACCAATGTTCAGGTCATCTGGTTTAACTGGTACATCTACCTCTTCCACATCTAGTACTTCAAAATCCTGATGCAATGGATCACCTGAACTGCCTTCATCATCCTCACCCTTAAACTCCTGACTTGTAACTACCTCATCATAAGGCAATACAGGAGAAATGAAAGAATCATTCTTCTCCAAGGCCAAGTCATTTTCAGAGCTTAAGTTTCCTACTGTTGGGTGAGGATTATCTTTCCAGATGTCTAACAAATCACCATCTCCAGATATAAAATTAATTCCAGAGAGCCATAGTAATAAAAACAAAGGCAGCACTGCCTGCCCTTTCAGCAACATCATGAACTCTAATCTCAAAGAGAAACCAAAAGCTTTCAGAAACACACAGGCCTCATGAAAGAAAACTACAACATTATCAACTTCAACCAAAAGCTTCATTCACAGGACGAGCAGCCTATCAATTTATAAGGAGACACATGTGACGCCTGATGTGAGATTGTCCTTAATGACACGAAATTAGGGTTCATTGAAGGTGCCTCATTTAAAAGTTTCCACGCAGATCATTTACCTGCCAAATCAAAGCGGTAACTGCAGTGTAATTCTGGTTTTCTCCTAATTAAAATTACTCACCATATTTAAGATCTAGTTTAACAATTGTGTGATTCAATTAATGAGGGTGGAGCTTTCAATTAAACTCTTCAACATTTTTAATATTTAAAATGAAGTTCAGGACTTTGTGCATAAAATATATGTGAATTAAAGAAAGAATCTTAATTCAAACGTCCATTTCATCCATTTTCAGTATCTGCTCTTATTAACTCTTTTGGGGTGAATGTCGACTGCCGTAGACACAAGGAGATGAGGGAAGATAACGACTAAAGTCGATATCCAGAGGCAGAGGGCAATAAAAGCTCTAAATGTCAATATGTTATGGATTGACCCTCTTCATGTAGAATCCCTGAGTGTGTACATAGCGCAGAGTGAACAACGTCTAGAATGGCATCAACATCAGGTGAGAGAGCAAAGTGAATGCGCCAAGCAAAATGCTTATTTATTTATTTAGTATTCTTGTTGAATTGGACTCTGACTTATCAAACTCTGATTTTGATGCAACTGATCTGTAAATCGAAAATGAAAGTCAGGTACCTGCACCATCTGATCAGTCACCAGCTGACGTTCCTATGGCATCGTTCACCTGGGAGGACTACACGGTCACTTATCAAACTCCAATTTTAATACAAATTATCTGGAAATCTAAAATGAAAGTTAGGTATTTGCATCAGCTGATCAGTTCCCAGTTGATCATAGTGCTGAACACACTCATGTAGCTGATGCGCCCACGGCAACGTTCGCCCTGAAAGGACTACACTGACGTAGATCAGTAGGAGGCAAACTGGCAACTGGACTTCATCAGACGACATGGCGCACTCGTGGACACTATGGATTACCAGCCACTCATCTAATTCAAGCTGTTTTATTCCAGCAAGTGCCTTTCAGCTTATGAGTGATGAGACTAATGGGTATGTAATAAGTATGTGAATATACATATATATATCTATAGTGGTCAAAAAATTAAATGAACACTTTTTAATCAGAGTATAGCATCAAGTCAATGAAACTTGTGGGCTATTGATCTGGTCAATTAAGTAACAGAGGGGGTTGTTAATTAGTTTCAGCTGCTTTGGTGTTAATGAAATTAACAACAGGTGCCCTAGAGGGGCAACAATGAGACGACCCTTAAAACAGGAATGGTTTAACAGGTGGAGGCCACTGACATTTTTCCCTCCATCATTTCTGTTTTTTCACTTGTTTTTGCATTTGGCTATGGTCAGTGTCACTACTGGTAGCATGAGGCGATACCTGGACCCTACAGAGGTTGGTTGCACAGGTACTCCAACTTCTCCAGGATGGCACATCAATATGTCAAATTGCCAGAAGGTTTGCTGTGCCTCCCAGTACAGTCTCAAGGGCATGGAGGAGATTCCAGGAGACAGGCGGTTACTCTAGGAGAGCTGGACAGGGCCGAAGAAAGTCCTCAACCTATCAGCAAAGCCGGTATCTGCTCCTTTGGGCAAGGAGGAACAGGATGAACACTGTCAGACCTATACAAATGACCTCCAGCAGGCCACTGGTACGAATGCACAAGGTTTCTCACCAAACAATCAGAAACAGACTTCATAAGGGTGGCCTGAAGGCCCGAAATCCTCTAGTGGACCCTGTGCTCACTGCCTGGCACCGTGGAGCTTGAGTGGCATTTGCCATGGAATACCAGAATTGGCAGGTCCACCACTGTCAGGTGCCCTGTGCTTTTCACAGATGAGAGCAGGTTCATCCTGAGCACATGTGACAGACGTGAAAGGGTCTGGAGAAGCTGTGGAGAATATTATGCTGCCTGTAACATCATTCAGCATGACTGGTTTGGTGATGGGTCAGTGATGGTCTGGGGAGGCATATCCATGGAGGGATGCACAGACCTCTACAGGCTAGACAAAGGCACCTCGACTGCTATTAGGTATCGGGATGAAATCCTTGGACCCATTGTCAGACCCTATGCTAGTGCAGTAGCTCCTGGGGTCCTCCTGGTGAATGACAATGCCCAGCCTCATGTAGCGAGAGTATGCATGAAGTTCCTGGAACATTATGTTTCAGTCGATCTGACACCACCAGGTTACACCTCAGACTGTCCAGGAGCTCAGTGATGCCCTGGTCCTGATCTGGGAGGAGATCCCCCAGGACACCATCATGTCATTAGGAGCATGCCCCGACATTGTCAGGCATGCATACAAGCACGTGAGGGCCATACAAACTAGTGAGTGTGATTTTGAGTTGCTGCAATGAAATTTCGGCAAAATGGACGAGCCTGCCGCATCATTTTTTCACTTTGATTTTTGGGGTGTCTTTGAATTCAGCCCTCTGTAGATTGATAATTTTCATTTCCATCAAATGATGTGGTATCCTTTCATTCCTAACACATTAACCAGTCCATTGAGATCTAATGTGATTTCAAAGTGTTCCTTTAATTTTTTTGAGCAGTATGTGTATATATATCTATCTATATATATATATATGTATATGTATGTATGTATACTGTACATACACATATATATATATACAGGGGGTCCTTGGGTTACAACGTTTTGACATCCAACGTTTCAAGTTTACAACACTCACTCCCATAAAAACTTTAAAAAATTGAGACATGAGAAGGAATAAAGGTAAGCATTTTTTACACTCATTTTTTCTGTTACTACAGTACAGTGTACAGTACAGTATATTTATGTCCTTTTCTTTTTTCTCAGGCTTAGATTTTGTGTTTTTATGTTCTAGATTATGATTTTGCAAATGTGTTAAGATAGGTAAGTGACTTAGGCTAGAGTGTGTTTCGACTTACAACAAAATTCGGGTTACATCACTGTTGTAGGAACGGAACTGTGTCGTAACCCGAGGACCCCCTGTACTTACAATTATAATTGTAATTAAAACATTAAAGTAACAGGGAAGGAAATAGAATGTATAATTACAGCAAAAATCTCTTTGCAAATAGGCCAAATTGCAGGTAAAATCTTCTTTGCCTTACCCTGACACGATGTGATTCACGATAGTATTTCAAAAAGTGTCAGGATCAATATTTTTAGCTTTTTTTCTGCTTTACCAGAGAACTAAAAATGTAGAACTTGCCTTGAATGTCCTCTCTCAATTTAGCAGGATACAAGAGGCTTTATCTGAATTTGGCTTTGGTGTAAGCGCTGTTTAATGCTGTAAAATGCAACACATTTAGCAGCCGTGGAAGGTGAAAAATCAGGGAAAATGTGAATGCAGTGATTTTCAAATATACAGTGCATCCGGAAAGTATTCACAGCGCATCACTTTTTCCACATTTTGTTATGTTACGGCCTTATTCAAAAATGGATTAAATTCCTTTTTTCCCTCAGAATTCTACACACAACACCCCATAATGACAACGTGAAAATAGTTTACTTGAGGTTTTTGCAAATTTATTAAAAATAAAAAAACTGAGAAATGACATGTACATAAGTATTCACAGCCTTTGCTCAATACTTTGTCGATGCACCTTTGGCAGCAATTACAGCCTCAAGTCTTTTTTGAATCTAATGCCACAAGCTTGGCACACCTATCCTTAGCCAGTTTCGCCCATTCCTCTTTGCAGCACCTCTCAATCTCCATCAGGTTGGATGGGAAGTGTCGGTGCACAGCCATCTTAAGATCTCTCCAGAGATGTTCAATCGGATTCAAGTCTGGGCTCTGGCTGGGCTACTCAAGGACATTCACAGAGTTGTCCTGACACCACTCCATTGATACCTAGGTTGTGTGCTTAGGGTCGTTGTCCTGCTAAAAGATGAACCGTCACCTCAGTCTGAGGTCAAGAGCGCTCTGGAGCAGGTTTTCATCCAGGATGTCAACTTTCCCTTTATCCTGACTAGTCTCCCAGTTCCTGCCACTGAAACAATCCCCACAGCCTGATGCTGCCACCACCATGCTTCACTGTAGGGATGGTATTGGCCTGGTGATGAGCGGTGCCTGGTTTCCTCCAAATGTGACACCTGGCATTCACACCAAAGAGTTCAATCTTTGTCTCATCAGACCAGAGAATTTTGTTTCTCATGGTCTGAGAGTCCTTCAGGTGCCTTTTGGCAAACTCCAGGCGGGCTGCCATGTGCCTTTTACTGAAGAGTGGCTTCCGTCTGGCCACTCTACCATACAGGCCTGATTGGTGGACTGCTGCAGAGATGGTTGTCCTTCTGGAAGGTTCTCCTCTCTCCACAGAGGACCTCTGGAGCTCTGACAGATCGACCATCAGGTTCTTGGTCACCTCCCTGACTAAGGCCCTTCTCCCCCAATCGCTCAGTTTAGATGGCCGGCCAGCTCTAGGAAGAGTCCTGGTGGTTTCGAACTTCTTCCACTTACGAATGATGGAGGCCACTGTGCTCATTGGGACCTTCAAAGCAGCAGACATTTTTCTGTAACCTTGTGACACCCCGTGTAGTGGGAATTGGAATCACCAGCCTACACTCTAGGTGTCTAGTATGTGAGACCGAGCGTGACCAGGATGGTGGTGTAAGACAGGGAGACACAGACACAAAAAGGGTTGGGGTTTTTGAAAAATAAAGTGAGGTTTTATTTACAGGTGCACTTAAAGAAAAAAATCAAAAATAATGTCCTGCGGAACTTATATATATTAATACACAATCCAATACCGCAAAGGACACTCAAAATCAATAATTAAAGGGAGCCCAAAATGACTATATACAATATTTACTGTGCTTCCTGAAAATCCCAAAAGAAAAAGTAAAATACACACAAACTAGTGAAATCCAAATATATACACAAAAACAAAATGTGAAGCTGTCTTCCTCCACAGTGATCCAAGTCAGGAAGCTGCTCATCCAAACAGTGTATAATACAGGATTCACCCAAAAATATTCAAAAATACAGAAAAAAAAGTATATACAAAAATAAACAGTGCACCACTAACCTCAACCCAATAAATACCTCCACCAAAGTTAATCCAGAGATATTTATATGAAAAAAATATTTACAAAAACAAAGCACAAGCCGTAATGCTGTTCTGCCAGGTACCTTTCTCTAAGAAGATCTATTCAGAAAAGACCCCCTCTAGAAGCCACGATTCCCTTTTGTATTCGGCGCCCCTACGCTGACCAATTAAACCGCCGTACGTCATCCCTCCCGGGGTACGCGATGACGTGAACGCGTTTGCGAAAAGCGGCGTCTACTTTCCCACATAATTACTATAAAAATCGAGCAGCCGGCGCGCGCGCGTATATCTGTGCCGGCTTTTCAGACTCGGACTGCACTTCATGCCTTAAGTGAACGTAAGCATTTTTCAATTTTTTTCTCCTTCCCCTGAGCTACAGCTCAACTACAAACACGGGATCCCCATGCAAACCCGGGTTAAATAATATTAAGGCGCTTCACACTTTCTTTTGCTACTTTAGAGTTATGATATCGCGGGAGGCACACGCAGTGAGTGGAGGACCGACAACGCCATCCCGGCCGGTCAATGGCAAGGCTGTCAATCCAGTCTACATGAGACCCGCCGCGACACTCTGTTGCAGCGAAGACGTCTGACTGCACTATAAAAATGAAAAAAGTTAAGTTTCCTTTCTTTATACCTTTTTTCCTCCAAACAAAAGCCTCCCTCTTTACACAGCAGAGGACGCTTAACTAATTTTATTTACTTAATGGTAATGTCAGTAAGGCACATTACCACAAACCTTCCCCAGATTTGTGCCTTGAGACAATTCCTTTGACTTCATGCTTGGTTTATGCTCTGACATGAACTGTCAACTGTGGGACCTTATATAGACAGGTGTGTGCCTTTCCAAATCATGTCCAATCAACTGAATTTACCACAGGTGGGCTCCAATTTAAGCTGCAGAAACATCTCAAGGATGATCAGGGGAAACAGGATGCACCTGAGCTCAGTTTTTAGCTTCATGGCAAAGGCTGTGAATACTTATGTACATGTGCTTTCTCTCTCACTTTTTTAATTTTTAATAAATTTGCAAAAATCTGAAGTAAACTTTTTTGATGTTGTCATTATGGGGTGTTTGTGTGTAGAATTTTGAGGAAAAAAATGAATTTAATCCATTTTGGAATAAGGCTGTAACATAACAAAATGTGGAAAAAGTGATGCGCTGTGAATACTTTCCGGATGCACTGTAATCTCTTGTTTCAGTGTGAGAAGTGACATCAGATTTACTTTAGATTGTAAGTCATTAAAACATACAATAAGGCTTCTAGGTTTTAAGGCATTCAATCCATATATGCAGTAAGCTGGTGATATCCAAGTTTCTGTTTTGAAGTCCTGTCCAATTATTTGAGAGAATAGTTCAGCAATGAATTTCACTGGTTTTGGGCTTTCATGGTTTGCAGGGAGACCTTCAATTCTTATATTATTTCTTCTATATCCATTTTCCAGTGCAGCTTGTCTGTCTCCATGCACTTTGCATTTGGATTTTGTAGCAGCTGCTTTTTCGTCAGCAGTGCATTTGGATTTTGAAGCAGCTGCTTTTTCGTCAGCAGTGGAAGCCAATTGTTCAACTACTTCAATACGAGTCGTGAGCATTTGCTTAACATCATTAAGCTGAGCACCAAGAGCTCTAAATTTATTTTCAAACTTAAGTTTCCTATATTTTTCATTCAATTTTTTCTAACATATCTTTAAAGGTTGACTCAATGCGATTACTTAAATGTTTCTCCAAGTCTTTTATATCCTGTAGTAGCTTCTCATTTGTCATGCTTACATCCTTTGTAATCTTCTTTATATTACTATTTTTCTCATTTATGTCTCCCCTGAGTGCGGTAGTTATTGCAGTCGTCATTGCGGCAATCGTTACCTTTAGCTCAGACTGTTCATTTCAGTATTCTCCGTGCTCCGGCGGTGGAGTAGCAAGCCATGTTGGTCTTCATCACATTTACTAATCATCAGTAAAGTGTTAATTCATCTCTGCAATGTGACCTACTAACAAAACTTCACTCTTGTGTGGTCAGAGGGGGCTTATCTGTAGATACATTTCTCTTGATATAACATGTTTAGTATAAGACCTGTGAATCCTTCATATTAGCAAGTCATTTTACGGTCATGTCAATATGGCGCACTGCACAGAGATGAATAAACGATCTACTGATGTGTGATAAGTGTTATGAAGAGCAAAAGATGCCTTTGTAAAGGTCTTGTGTGTTGAATTTTGTTACACAAGAGTTAAATAGAATGAGATGCATTTTTGCATTACCTAAAGTGTTACCAACGAATCACATACTGTTATGTAACTTAACAACAACTTCTTTTCATCTTAAGAACACTTATAAAGCATCAATGAAGTGGTTATTGATCTCTGTGCATTGTGGAAGACTAAAATAACTTCACTTTGTAACGACCTGAGGTTGCTTAAATGAGACACATCATGTCTTTCAATATTCCATACTTCAGCTTATAAATCCTTAATTAAAGACTAATAAGAGCTTCCTCTCATATCCTGTAGTAATTTCTCCAGCATATCAGAAGCTGTTATTATTCCGCACTGCACAGATGAATAAGCGCTTTACTGATGCCTTGTGCTATTTAGACCTAAAAAACCCTTTGGTATCGTCTTATTACATAACAGTATATGACTGATAAATGCATTACAGGTAGTACTTAACTAAAGAGTTACCACATTTTCTTAACGTACTGTAAAGTTGCCTCACAACTCTAGAGACATGGGTTCAAATCACAGGTGTGTCACTGTTACTTTGCAGCTTGCATGTCCTTCCAAAGAGTGTGTGCATCACAAATTGCTACTGCAATTTGGGTTTCAGGATGGCACCTGATACTATTTTTTAATGGTGCGCTAAGCAATTTAAGAAAACCAAAATGATGAACAAATTATTTACATCTTTACCATCCCTGCTGATTTGTATTTGTTTTGGAGAATAAAGATTTTAAAAAAAGGAGAAATTAAATGCTGTTCATCAGATCAAGGACTAGAGAGGTGCAAGGCTACCACCCGATATGACATTATGTTTCACAAACACCGCACTGAACTATTAAGATGTTACAAAATCATTCACCCTGTTTCTTGGACTGAGAACTTTAACGTTATTTCATACTCCACCCTTACCGGAATGTGTTACAAAATGCCATCTCACACATTATTCAGGATTTTTTAGTCTTACACAAGACTCACTGGCATTCCTGAAAATTAATTTAGGTAGATATGTATGGTGGTACCAAAGGGCAAGTGATAAAAAATTTAAAGCTATAAAGCGCACACTTAAGGTGAAGCTCATATTCAAACAAGGTGACACGTCGAATTAAATGTGGTGCCGGACAATTAAACAAGGAGATGTGCAAACTTAAGGTGATGTACAAAAATAAATGTGGTGTCGCACAAAATTAGAGATGACGTGCTCACAATCAGAGGGGTGACAACTAGTAAAAGTGTATGGAAAGGGTAGGTCCCTTGGAAAAACTAATGGAAAACACTGATTAGTGGAAAGGTTTGCCTGTCAGCCCACAGGGGGATTTTCCGGTTAAGTTGTATGTTGAGTGAGGGAAAGTTAATATAGCATTCTTTTTTAAATTACATTGTTAGCAATCACAGTTCCTGATGTATGTACATGATAGTGTACATTAACAGGCGGAAAAATAAAACTATGAGATTTAAGTGGAAATTTCGAGATTAAGGTTAGGATTAGATGACATTTTGACCTCTTTTTCTTCACGTGTCTCTATTTGTTTTTGTTTTCTCTGTACCCTAATACACTTCTGTAAGAAAACACTCAAGACAGTGGGGCTACGATTTGCCTTTTCACGGCAAACTTAATATCTGACCACTTATTTATTTATTTTGAAAACTGTGCAACTTTCTGAAGTTAAACTGTTGAGTGTCTCTGCCACTCTGTATCACTTGATCAACTTCCTTTGTTGTTTATACCGCTGCTTAAGCCAACTAATAGTATATTTTGCCTTGCCTCCACTATGCATTTGTTGAAATTCTATTTTACCTGTGCTTTTGCCATTGCCTTTTCACAAAACTCTGAATGTAAAGGGCTATTTATTTTGATTTGCATATTCAAAGGGGTGTAATTCTGGGAGGGGTCGGGGTGGGGCGGCAGACACGTGCACATGTGTTACATTTCACGCTGACCGGAATTTATGGAGCAGAACTGCGTGGAAGTTGGCTTACAGATGGTTTTATGCATCTGAATTTTTTTCGTGCATACGCACATTTCAACACTTGTTCATACGCCATGTTTTAATGTGAATTTTACATATGCCATTATACATGGGGCCCCTGGACTCCAATAATTGAGACTGTGATTAGCATCTTTCTGAATGTCTTTGAATCATTCTCTAAGTTGGCTTACTCCAGCACAGGGTCTGTGCAGATAGTGCCAGGTATAAGTATGGCATAACACTAAATTGTGTACCAGTCCATCACAGTGCACACTCACTTACAATGGGTCAGAGTCACTAATGAACTTATTCTACATGGTTCTGGCATGTGACATAGAATTACAGAAGTTAAAGAAAACATAACTACAGCTGGTGGCATGGTTGTGCAGAGGTAGCACTGCTGCATTGCAATTAACAGAACATGGTTCACATCCCCGTTTCTCCCAGTGTGGAGTTTGCTTGTTCTCCATATTTCCAAAGACATGAAGATGAAGTGAACTAGCATTGCTAAATGGGTGTTTTTGTTCATTGTATGATGGACTGGCACCCTGTCCGGGGATTGTTCCTGCTTTACGCTCAATGTTTACTATGATTGGCTCCAGCTCCCCGTGATCCTGTCCTGGATAAGCGGGTTAGAAAAATGGATGGATAGATGGACCCAACCACAATTTAGGAGTGCCAGAGCAAAGGCTCCAAATACTTAATATGAATAGAAGATTTTTTTTTTCTTTTTGATTTTTAATACATTTGCAAATCTTTCTGAAAACAAGGTTTTTATTTTGTCATTAGGGGTTACTAACAATAGATTGATGGGCTGTGCAGGAAGTGAAGGGATCTGAATTATTTCTGAATTGACTGTATGTATAAAATAAACATCCCTTCTGAAGGTACAAACAATGAAATAATATCCATTATTATTTTGAACAGTAAACCCAGCCACAGGGGATGCACAAACCATTGTGTTTCTTTGTGTTGGTCCCAAGTCCGGAAAATTGGGGAGGGTTATGTCAGGAAGGGCATTCGGTGTAAAATTTTGCCAAATCAATATGCGGACAACAATACAGATTTCCATACTGGATCGGCTGAGCCCAGGGTTAACAATGACCGCCACCAGTACTGTTAGCCAACAGGGACTTTGAATGCTGGCAGTATGACTGGTAAGGGAAGAGAGTTAGCAGATATGATGGAGAGAAGGAAGGTTGATATATTGTGCATGCAAGAGACTAAGGGGAATGGGAGTAAGGCCAGGTCAATATGAGTTGGATTCAAATTATTCTATCATGGTGTAGATGGGAGGAGAAATGGGGTAGGGGTTATTCTGAATGAACAGTATATCAAGAGTGTTTTGCAAGTGAAAACAGTGTCAGATGGAGTAATGATTATGAAGCTGGAAATTGGAGGTGTAATGATCAATGTTGTTAGTGCATATACACCGCAAGTTGGGTGTGCGATGGATGAGAAAGAAGATTTCTGGAGTGGGTTGGATGAAGTGATGGACAGTGTACCCAAGGAACAGAAAGTGGTGATTAAATCGGACTTCAATGGATATGTTGGCGAAGGGAACAGAGGAGACGATGGGTAGGTATGGTGTCAAGGAGAGAAATGAAGAAGGTCAGATGTTAGTGGATTTTGCAAAAAGGATTGGCATGGCTGTAGTGAATACAAATTTTAAGAATAGGGAGGGACATAGGGTAGATTACATCGTATGGAGAAGAGTTAATTTGAAGGAAATTAAAGACTGCAAAGTGGTGGCAGGGGAAAGTGTAGTTAGACAGCATAGGATGGGGGGGTCTGTAGGATGACATTGGAGATCAAAAAGAGGAAGAGAATGAGGGCAGAGCCAAGGATCAACTGCTGGAAGTAGAAAAAGGAAGACGGCAAGGTTGAGTTTAGGGAGAAGGTCACATAGGCACTGGGTGGCAGTGAAGAGTTACCAGACAGGTGGGCAACTACAGCAGAACAGCAGAAGTAGTAAGGGTGACAGCAAGAAGAATGTTTGGTGTGACATCTGGACAGAGGAAGGAGGAAAAGGAAACCTGGTGGTGGAATGAGGAAGTACAGGAGAGTATACAGAGGAAGAGGATGGTGAAGAAGTGGGATAGTCAGAGAGGTGCAGAAAGTAGACAAGAGTACAAGGAGATAAGGCGCAAGGTGAAGAGAGAGGTGGCGAAGGCTAAAGAAAAGGCATATGATGAGTTGTAAGAGAGGTTGAACACTAAGGAGGGAGAAAAGGACCTGTACCGACTGGCTAGACAGAGGGACTAAGTTGGGAAAGACGTGCAGCAGGTTAGGGCGATAAAGGATAAAGATGGAAACATACTCACAAGTGAAGAGTGTGTGTTGAGAAGATGGAAAGAGTACTTCGAGAGGCTGATGAAGAAAATGAGAGAGAGAGAAGGTTGGATGATGTGGAGATTGCTAATCCATTGCACTTCCTGATTCACTAAGACGAAGTAAGGACAGCTATGAAGAGAATGAAGAATGGAAAGGCTGTTGGTCCAAATGACAAACCTGTGGAAGATGTATAGGAGAGATAGCAGTGAAGTTTTTAACCAGATTGTTTAATGGAATCTTGGAAAGTGAAAGGATGCCTGAGGAGTGGAGAAGTGGTGTACTGGTGCCGATTTTTAAGAAAGGGGTGTGTGTGTGTGTGTGTGAGTGTGTGCAATGCTGTAGTAAATACAGGGGGATAAAACTGATAAGCCACAGCATGAAGTTATGGGAAAGAGTAGTGAAAGCTAGGTTAAGAGGTGAGGTGATGATAAGTGAGCAGCAGTATGGTTTCATGCCAAGTAAGAGCACAACAGATGCAATGTTTGCTCTAAGGGGGTTGATGAAGTATAGAGAAGGCCAGAAGGAGTTGCATTGTGTTTTTGCGGACCTGGAGAAAGCATATGACAGAGTGCCTCGTGAGGAGCTGTGGTAGTGTATGAGGAAGTGGGGAGTGGCAGAGAAGTATGCAAGAGTTGTACAGAATATGTGCGAGCGAAGTGTGACAGTGGTGATGAGTGCAGTAGGAGTGATGGATGCATTCAACATGGAGGTGGGATTACATCAGGGATCGGCTCTGAGCTCTTTATTTGCAATGGTGATGGGCATGTTGACAAAGGAGATTAGACAGGAGTCCCCATGGACTATGATGTTTGCCAATGACATTGCAATCTGTAGCGATAGTAGGGAACAGGTTGAAGAGACCCTGGTGAGGTGGAGATATGCTCTAGAGAAGAGAGGAATGAAGGTCAGTAGGAACAAGACAGAATACATGTGTGTACATGAGAGGGAGGCCAGTGGAATGGTGAGGATGCAGGGAGTAGAGTTGGCAAAGGTGGAGGAGTTTAAATACTTGGGATCAACAGTACAGAGTAATGGGGATTGTGGAAGAGGTGTGGGGAAATAAAGAGTGCAGGCAGGGTGGAATGGATGGAGAAGAGTGTCAGGAGTAATTTGTGACAGACAACACACAGCATTATGTAAGAATGGGGTGCCATCAGCCAGGATATGGCCCAGAAGTCAAATGACAGATTGCAGAGGACTTGAAAAAGGGCCAACACTATCAATATTGACTCTTTGCATAAACTTAATTGTTAATAAAAGCCTTTGGAACTTATGAAATGCTTCCAATTGTACTTTAGTATACCATAGAAACATCTGACAAATAGATCTAACACTGAAGCAGCAAACTTTGTGAAAAACCAACACTTGTATCATTCTCAAAACTTTTGGCCATGACTGTATTTAAAGGAAACACTCAAGTAGACTGGGATGAAGAATGATTTTTTTACTCTTCACTCCACAGAAATCCGTGAACATGAATTGGATCTCTTATCCATGGAGAAAGCCTGCTTTCTTGTGGTCAAAGGAAAAACTGGAACAGAGACTGAAGTATGCAAAGTGGACAAAGGTTTTTGCTTCATTAATTAACCTTAAAACTCAAGCAATAGGTAAGGCCTTTATATAAAAATAAAAAAAATAAATAATAAACTTCACTTACTGCTTCTTATATAACAATTGCAGAAAAAAATTACTTAAAAATATTGATCTTATTCTTACATGCGTATGAGATTAGTGAGCACAGTTCCAAATTCAGCAATTTAGGACCTTGTATTAGAGATCAATTGCCATGCCAAGCCAACTTCTTACACTGAAACTTAAGCAAAACTATTCCCTTGCCTGTATCCCCACTATTGTACCAAATGTACCTCAGGCATTCTTCTATAACCATGTGGATACTGTTTGGACTCTTCTCCTAGAGTCTGCATGTCCCCCCTGAGGCAGCTGAGGGGTACCAGCAGGCCAAGCATGTGGTGGCATCGGCTGTTGCAGAGGCAAAAACTCAGGCATGGGAGGAGTTTGGGGAAGCCATGGAAAATGACTTTCGGTCGGCACCAAGCAGGTTCTGGCAAACAGTCAGGCGCCTCAGGAGGGGGAAGCGTTGCTCCACCAACACTGTGTACAGTGGAGTTGGGGCCCTGCTGACTTCAACTGCAGATGTTATTGACTGGTGGAAGGAATAGTTAGAGGATCTTCTCAATCCCTCAAGAATGTCTTCCTGAGAGGAAGCAGAGCTAGAGAACTCTGGGTGGGTAAAATCCATATCGGGGGATGAGGTCACCAAGGTAGTTAAAAAGCTCTGAGATGGTGGAGCTCCTGGGGTGGACAAGGTTCACCCTGGGTTCCTCAAGGCTCTGGATCTTGTGGGGCTGTCCTGGTTGACTAGTCTCTTCAACATCGCATGGACATCGGGGGCAGTGCCTCTGAATTGGCAAACCAGGCTGGTCCCCCTTTAAGAAGGGTGACCGGAGGAGGTGCTCCCACTATAGGGAGGGGGGGGGGGGGGGGGGGGAAACCAAAAACACAAAGCACACGCCTCAGCCTCCCTGGTAAGGTCTATTCAGGGGTGCTGAAGAAAAGTTTGGTCAATGGTCGAATCTAGGATTCAAGAGGAACAATGCGGATTCCGTCCTGGCCGTGGAACACTGAACCAGCTCTACACGCAGGCCAGGATCCTGGAGGGGACTTGGGAGTTTGCCCAACCAGCCCACATGTGTTTTGTGATTTGGAGAAGGCATTTGACCGTGTCCCTCAAAGCATCCTGTGGGGTGTGCTCCAAGAGTATGGGGTACAAGGCTCGTTGTTATGAGCCATTCAGTCCCTGTACAGGATGAGCAGGAGCTTGGTCCACATTGCCAGTAATAAGTTGAACTTGTTTCCTGTTGAGGCTGGACTCCACCAGGGCTGCCCTTTGTCACCGATTCTGTTCATAAGTTTTATGGACAGAATTTCTAGGCGCAGAATCTTGTCTCTATTTGCAGATGACGTGGTTCTGTTTACTTCAAATTGGACAGTGACCTCCAGCTCTCACCAGAGCGGTTCGCAGCCGAGTGTTAAGCGGCAGGGATGAGAGTCAGCACCTCTAAACTGGAGGCCATGGTTCTCAGCTGGAATGCTCTCTCTGGGTTTTGAACACATTACTGCCTTGAGTGGAGAAGTTAAAGTATCTTGGGGTCTTGTTCACAAGTGAGAGGAGAATGGAGTGGGAAGTTGACAGACAGATTGGTGCGACATCTGCTATAATGTGGGCTCTGCAATGGTCCATCGTGGTGAAGAGAGCCAAGCCAAATTTCGAGAGAGAGAGAGAGAGAGAGAGAGAGAGAGAGAGAGAGAGAGAGAGAACGCTTGTCCTCTGCCTTGAAAGGAGTCAGTTGAGGTGGTTAAGGCATCTGGTCAGGATGCCCCATGGGCACCTCCCTGGGAGGGTGTTCCGGGCATGCCCCACTGGGAGAGGGCAATGGGGAAGACCCATGACACGCTGGTGGGATTATGTCTCCCGGCTGGCCTGCGAACACCTCTGGGTCCTCCCAGAGGAGCTGGAGGAGGTGGCTGGGGAGAGGGAGGTCTGGGCTTCCCTGCTTAAACTGCTGCTGTTCATTTGTCCTATCAATGTGAGTTGTTAAACAGAAGTTTGACTCCATCTTCTGATTGTGTTACTTCTCTTCAATTACTAAGTCCATGGCCTTTTCTCCTCTTTACCTTTAAGTAGCATTTTTACCAAACTGAATGTACAGGAAGATGCTGGTTATGGGAGTGTCATTTCTAATGAAAATTGCCATAAACATGTAAAATTAGAATTTCAACTAGTTTTACATAGATGTAGTGTAGTGGTCAGGAACACCAAGGTGTGATACTGTATGGCCTTGGACATCATTTTGTGCTTTCATTTGAAACACAATACTGAATGTAGTCAGTGCAAGCACTAGCAGCAGCTGGATATTTAGCCGAGCAGTAGAACCTATGGCTTGTAATTTCTAGTATCTAAAGCAAGCACAGCAACCGAGATCTCTAGCAGTAAAGCTACCAAAAGGAGGTAGTAACACATGCAGTGATCTAGCAGATAAAAGTATCTCCCAACCACCCGATTTGAAAAAGGATGGCCTAATCCTAGGAGGTACTGAACAGACTGGATATTTAACTGTCATCTCAATATATTTACTCAACTCCAATTCTGATCCAAGTACATAAAATGACTATAGAGCAATATAGTTTATGCACAACATTCTACAACTGCCAATTTTCCAACTAGACCCTTTCAGTGGAAGTTTGAAATTGTATTCCTTCAGTTGACAGTTTCAGTATGATCATTTCATAATCTGATAACCGACTACCATGAACACAGCTCTAGTAACTAGAAAAGCGAGAGCACATACACCAATCAACGACTACATGAAGACACTTTCAGGTGAAGTGAACATTGTCTTATGGCACCCATCATGGGGTGGGATTTACAGTTACTATTGGTTGACGCATGACTGTATGAAGTCAGTCTGTCCAATGGCTAGTAGCCTAGCAGAGGTGGTCAGATTGTCCATTTATCTGGCTGTTGCTTCCCTGAGAGCATGCATTTTGGAAGGTTGGGATAATACTGTATGGATATAGATCTTTAGTGTGTTGGTGAGAAATTGCCAAGATGTCACCTATGGTAGCAGTGAGGTTGTAGATGTACTTCTTGCCCTGCTAGAGGATGCTCTAATGTTCATGCTTAAGGATATTGTAACAGTTTGATTACAAATGGACAAATAATGAGCAGCTTAACCTACTGTCAAAAAATAGTGGCATCTGTTTGAACCCCTTCAGCTCTGCTCATATCCAAGTCTAAAAGCCACATGTATTTGCAATGTTCTGGTTTAGTACTAATCTGAAAATCCAGTAGCTAAACTCTAAAATGCTAACAAAAGCAGAGCCAGATTAAGTTCTGCCCTTGTGAATTTGAGGCCACAAGACCTCCTCTAAACTCTAACTTGCATCCTATGTTACTTGTGGCCAGTGCTGCAATGACTCCCCTTCATCCCCAAGAGAGGGATATTGGAACAGATCCAAAAATCAAACCGGTGTAAAGCCTTTGATGGTTAGGCTTACACACATTTGATCTAACCTGCAGAATTGATTAGTCCTGGGATGTCATTTGGGTTGTACAAAATGTAGATTCTCCAATTGTGAAAGAGACATAAGATACAAAAGGGTGCACACTTTGGGGTCTGACCCTTAATTTGCCAAAAGTTGAACTGAATGTTGCAAAGTCCCTTGATAATTAAATTGGCACATTTATATAGACTGCTAATTAAGCAAGTTTTGCTCTTTGCATTGAATGAGTACAACATTCAACTTTAGACTACAAGATTAAAGAACATGCAGTCCCTCCAGTTTAAGGCATACATTTTATTAAAATTTGGGTACATTTTATTCAGTCCATTTCACAAGAGATTAGACAGAGTTGAGGAACTCTCGATCAGTTCTGAAAGGAAAAAAAAAAAAAAAAAAAAAAATAAGGACATCTTACTACTCCATCCACTGAACAGAAGTCACACTGAA
>JANRMT010062834.1:38126044-38138511 GCA_026402145.1 Polypterus bichir lapradei | reverse complement strand
TAATGTATCCAGTTTATTTCTAATAGCCTCATTGTATCCATTATTGCTAATCACTAAGATTTCAGTTTTCTCTTTATTTAACTTGAGAAAGTTACTATTCATCCATTCTGAGATACAAGTCAGACATTTTGTTAGTGAATCAATAGAATCGGGGTCATCAGGTGCTATTGATAAATACAGCTGTGTGTCATCAGCATAGCTGTGGTAGCTCATGTTGTGCCCTGAGATAATCTGACCTAATGGAAGCATGTAGATTGAGAAAAGAAGCGGACCCAGGATAGAGCCTTGTGGAACACCATATCGGATATCATGTGTCTTTGAGATTTGATTACCACAACTCACAAAGAATTTTCTACCTGCCAGGTAGGATTCAAACCAATTTAAGACACTGCCAGAGAGGCCCACCCATTGACTAAGGCGATTGCTAAGAATATTATGATCAATGGTGTCAAATGCAGCACTCAGATCTAAGAGGATGAGAACAGATATATGGCCTCTGTCTGCGTTCACTCGCAAATCATTTACTACTTTAACGAGTGCAGTTTCTGTGCTGTGATTTGTTCTAAAACCTGACTGAAATTTATCAAGAATAGCATGTTTATTAAGGTGGTCATTTAACTGCATAATGACTGCCTTCTCTAGAAGTTTACTTAAGAAAGGCAGGTTAGGGATGGGTCTAAAATTTTCAAGAGCCGAGGGGTCAAGATTATGTTTCTTAAGTAGGGGTTTAACTACAGCAGTCTTAAGACAGTCTGGAAAGACCCCCGTATCTAATGACGAATTTACTATGTCAAGAATATTGTCAATTAGCACGCCCGATACTTCTTTGAAAAACACTGTTGGTATTGGGTCAAGGACGCAGGTGGAGGATTTTAATTGAGAGATTATTTTTTGTAAATCAGGTAAATCTAGTGTCCTGCGGTGGGTTGGCACCCTGCCCAGGATTGGTTCCTGCCTTGTGCCCTGTGTTGGCTGGGATTGGCTCCAGCAGACCCCCGTGACCCTGTTCGGATTCAGTGGGTTGGATAATGGATGGATGGATGGTAAATCTATCCTAGTGAAAGAGTTTAATTTGTTTATAACAGAATGCTGGGGTTTAGGAGGATCCTTAGTGTTGGAGGGATATACTATGTTATTTCTAATATCATTAATTTTTTGATTGAAAAATACAGCGATAGCCTCACAGGTTTTACTGGAAGTACTTAGGAGGCATTCCTGTGAGTTACCTGGGTTTAGTAGGCGATCAATTGTAGAAAATAAGACTCTGGGATTACTAGCATTGTTATTTATAATCTTGGAGAAATAACAGCGTCTCTCAAGACGGACTATGTTATTGTGACTTTTAATATTTCATGGTGGATAGTAAGTTTAGTCTTCCTCCATTGACGCTCAGCTCTGCGGTATGTTCTCTTTAAATCAGACACTCTTTGGGTCTTCCATGGTATAACAATGCTAGAAGAGTTTTTCACTGTCTTTTCAGGTGCAACTATGTCAACAGCAGCTCTCACTTTAGTATTAAATCTTTCCACTTTACTACTCTCCACTCTCCACTTGTTTTTTTCCTGGGATACACAACACAATTATCATCAGCAAAAAGCCTGCACCGGGGGGATTGGTCTTTTATCCCAAACCTCAACACATCTATGACCTGATCATATGCAAAATATATCATCACAAAATACTGGTAGTGATGAGCTCACATTTGTACATTTGTTCATTTTATCTTCTACAGCTGCACAGTGGAGTCCACCCTGGTATGCATTAAGCATTGCAGAGGTTAGTGAAGGTTGGAAAAGCAACAAGGTTAAACACAATCAAAAGAAGATATAAACACGACTCTCAGATAAAACCTGTAATCCAGTGAGGTAATAACAATATTTAAAAAAAATACTCTGCCGCTGTGCTGTTTGATGAGATCCTGTTTCTGTCGGTACTCGTATTTAAACTTAATGCATGCACGTTGATCCAGGCATCCTCCCATTTGCCCTTTTGCAGTCCTTCTGCCGGTGAATGAATTTTAGAATTTTAGTCTCAGTGCCAGCAACGCCACAGAGTAGCAGATGAGATGAAAACATAGGAAGAGAGATAATGGTTCATACCTTCATGTGTTTTCACCAGAGTACAGTGAAATTCTTACCTGCATGTGCTAATCCACAGGTTCTTTTATAAACAACACCGTTATTCTTGGGTCAATGGTGTGAATTTCACTAGTTTATTGTGATTGTTTTTACAAAGCAAAATTTTAAATTATGGTAGGAAGTTACTTGCTCATCACTTATAATAGGATTAAAGAAGCCCAGGCCCATGTGGATCTCTGGGTTCGCAGTCTATGACAAAGTGACGCTATGTACTAGTGACACTGAGCAGCAGAATAATGCCAACATGACTATACAAAGAAAATGAAATAACAATTTCAAATGATTTTTTTTTTTATTAAATCAACAGAAAGTATTCAAGTTTCCAAGAGACTGTACAATATTTTATTACATTTACAATATTAGTAAAACTGCTTCAAAACTTCACATATAATTTACAAAATATAGTACATGATGTAAGCCAGAACGGCTCTGTTGGCTGAATTCTTTCACAAGAATATTATTACTCGTCTGTTTAAACATTTAAGATTTACCTTATACTTCTTGTTTCATTCGTCTAAAATGAAAAGTCACCAAAAACTGCAGTGCAGAACAGGCACACCGGAGTCTGTAACTTACAACACATAAAATACAAAATATGACCAAATGTACAGATTTGAACACGTAACCAAATGTATATATATGAAATGCATAAGTCATGTTAACAAACGGAAAGCAAAAGTGACAACACTAAGGAGAAGATACGTAATGCATCTGGAAAAGGTCAAACCCGAAAAAGTAGCAGCCAATCAGAACACTTAGTGATGCATTGTTGTTTACCCCATTTAATCATTTTTCATTCTTGATCAACTCACAGAGGGCATTCAGAAATTGTTTTATAACACTAGAGTCATGGGGTAGAAGGGTGTTTTTATCAGATTAGCCGACCCAGAACTGAGTCAGCTGTAGAATGGCCAATGGGGTGAGGTGGATGGTTGGCCGAGGTCATTAGGACTTTGAAGAAAAGGAATTAGGCTTAGGGACTCTGTTTGAATTGCCCTGTCTCAAGATTTCTTCCGTTTTTTTTCCTACAAAGTTTGTTTTGGAGTTTTTTTTTTCCTTCTTTGTCTTCAAGTCTGGGGGGCTGTCAAAAAAACAGGGTCTATTAAAGCCCATTGAGGCATTCCTTGTGTGATTTTGGGCAATATGAGAAACAAATTGTTGTTGCTGCTGTAGAATGAAGCAGGATGCATAAGTACAACCAACAACAAATTGCGAATGTTACTTGTCCATCAATTGTCTAAACTTGTGCAAGCCGATTATGGGATCATGGTGGGTCAGAGTCTATCCCACCCAAAGCAATTGGACACAATGTATAAGCCAAGCTAGAAAATCGCAACACAGACTCAACTAACTGTCTTTGGGATGTGAATGTCAAAAGAAAGAAATAAGATGGAGAGACATGTACATTAGATAAGGGAAAAACATGCAAACTGCACACTGAAAGCGACGAGACGGGGGAGTGAAATGCGTAAGTCTGGAGCTGTGAGACAGCAGTGCTAACTACTGCGTCGCCATTTGTGTGGGATAGCAAACATGGACTAATTGGGTTTAATAATGTCGATGTGCACCGTGATCCCCTATGGTGGAGCCTTTATCCAGTTTGTATTAAGAAGCCGTGGCAGCAAACTATGAAGTGTTGCCTCAATTGCTGACACAACACAATTTTGGAACAAATTTAATGTATCCCTTACCTGTACTAACTATACAGCAGCATTTTGGTAACACTGTACTTTAGGTTCTACCTATAAATCATCAGTGACATTTTAGTTTTTACAAAACACCTTGTAAGACTTTAACAAACACTTCCTTACTGATGATTAGTAGATGTGATAAAGACCTAAAGTGTTTCTTCATCTCTGCAATGTGACCTACTAACAAAACTTCACTCTTGTGTGGTCAGAGGGGGCTTATCTGAGACACATTTCTCCTAATATTACATGTTTAGTATGAGACCTGTGAATCTTTCATATTAGCAAGTCATTTTACGGTCATGTCAATATGGCGCAGTGCACAGAGATGAATAAACGATCTACTGATGTTTTATAATCGTTATGAAAAGCAAAAGACGCCTTTGTTAAGGTCTTGTTACACAAGAGTTAATGAGTATGAGATGCATTTTTGCATTACCTAAAGTGGTACCAATGCATCACATACTGTCATGTAACTTAACAACAACTTCTTTTCATCTTAAGAACACATATAAAGCATCAATGAAGTGGTTATTGATCTCTGTGCATTGTGGAAGACTAAAATAACTTCACTTTGTAACGACCTGAGGTTGCTTAAATGAGACACATCATGTCTTTCAATATTCCATACTTCAGCTTATAAATCCTTAATTAAAGACTAATAAGAGCTTCCTCTCATATCCTGTAGTAATTTCCCCAGCATATCAGAAGCTGTTATTATTCCGCACTGCACAGATGAATAAGCGCTTTACTGACGCCTTGTGCTATTTAGACCTAAAGGACCCTTTGGTATCATCTTATTACATAAACCGATAAATAAATTGCAGGTAGTACTTAACTAAAGAGTTACCACATTTTTGTAATGCACTGTAAAGTTCCTCACAGCTCTAGAGCAGGGGTCGCCAACTCTGATCCTGGAGGACCACCGTGGCTGCAGGTTTTCATTCTAACCCTTTTCTTAATGAGTGATCTGTTTTTGCTGCTAATTAAATTCTTTTCAATTCATTTTAATTGACTTGACCCCTTAATTGTTTCTTTTTCCTTAATAACAATAACGAGATACAAAATTAGCCAAAACAACTGGTGTCCATTACACAATATCTAAAAATAAAGAAAGGTGAAGATCTCAGGAATATTGATCTGCTCAGCTCCACAAAACATTTTCACAGTGATCTTAGAAAAGAGGAAATCGACAATTTTGTAAATGTCTGCTATTGCACCACGACAGCAGCAACAAGCCACAGAATTAAAGAACGGGTTTAATTAACAACAAGAATCGGCACCTCATTAAGCAACTGCTTGGAGTGAAACTGGTTGGAGTTTGAGGCCCTGTACTTAGTCCGACTTCTGTTGGCTCCCTCACTTCATGTTTCATTTCTGTTGCCATTTAAGGAAAGGAAATGAAGAAATTCAGGGGAACAAATCTTAAAAGAGAAGTCAATTAAAATGAATTCACAAGAAGTTAATTAGCAGCACAAACTCATTAAAAAAAGGGTTAGAATGAAAACGTGCAGCCACGGTGGTCCTCCAGGACCCTGCTCTAGAGACATGGGTTCAAATCACAGGTGTGTCACTGTTACTTTGGAGCTTGCATGTCCTTCCAAAAAGTGTGTGTGTCCCAAATTGCTCTTGCTAGTTGAGTTTCAGGATGGCACCTGATGTTTATTTCTAATGACGGGCTACGCAAGTTAAGAAAAGCAAAATAAAGGAACAAATCAGTCAGTCAGTCATTTTCCAACCCACTATATATCCTAACTACAGGGTCATGGGGGTCTGCTGGAGCCAATCCCAGCCAGCACAGGGCACAACGCAGGAACAAATTCCAGGGCAGGGCGCCAGCCCATCGCAGGGTGCACACACACACACACACCAGGGACAATTTAGGATCGCCAATGCACCTAACCTGCATATCTTTGGACTGTGGGAGGAAACCCACACAGACACGGGGAGAACATGCAAACTCCGCGCAGGAAGGACTCGGGAAGTGAACTCAAGTCTCTTTACTGCGAGGCAGCAGCGCTACCACTGCGCCACAATGCTGCCCTAATGTAACAAATGTTTTACTTTATTACCATCCCTGCTGCTTTTTTGTTTATTGGTTTGGAGAATAAAGATTAAAAAAAAAAATAAATAAATTACTGACTAGAGGTGCAAGGCTACAACCCAGTGTGACATTATGTGTCACAAATACCGCATTGAACTATTAAGATGCTACACAAATCATTCGCCTGGTTACTTAGACTGAGAACCTTCACGTTATTTTATAGTCCACCCTCACCATAATGTGTTACAAAATGCCGTCTCACACTTTATTTAGGATTCCTTAGCCTTACACAAGATTCACTGGCATTCCTGGAAATTAATTTAGGTAGATATCAATCCATCCATCCATCCATCATCCAACCTTTTAAATGCTAACACAGGGTCACGGGGGTCTACTGGAGCACACACCCCAAGCACACCTTAGGGACAATATAGGATCGCCAATGCACCTAACCTGCATGTCTTTGGACTGTGGGAGGAAGCCGGAGCAACCGTGACACCTGAATATCTAGCAAGAAGTCACAAAATAAAAACCAGACTCGTGCCATGAGAGTGACAAGTGATCTGAAGGCTAAGAGCCAAAACAATGATAGGAAGCCGAGATGTCCATTTCTTTAACAAATGAACATAAACTTGAGTTAGAATCTGCAACTGGATCATTTTACTGCGAAAGAGTACCCATCTGGCAAAGAGACTGCTGGGTCAAAGTGACACAGGGATGGGGAAGGTCACATATGAGCCATACATTGGTGTAGTGGGCAGTAACTCAACCTGTAAATGTTTAGAGAGGACCTGAGGTCCTGTACGGTCTGATGCCACAAAGGTGCAAACAAGTGGAAACATGTGGGTAAGAGACCCAGTAGATGACTGGCAAGGAGTATTTACAAGAAGTCAGAAGACCTACGGGCCTGCAGCACACTGTGTGAAAATGGTGACATAAAGCACGGGAGCTGCCTTGGAAACCTCTCAGCTTACAAAAACCGAGAGCTCAGAGATGCACAGACACCAGGAAGAGGGGCTACCCTAACCCATGGATGCATACCGAGATCAAAAACTGAGATTTAAAAGCTGCCTCAAATCACAAAGTAGATTACCTCCTGATTCTGGGGGGGGGCAGCTGGGGCTAAGCTTCACCGACGGAAGGCTGTGAAAGAGATGGGACTCTGACTTCTGATTTACAAGACGGCTGGCCACTGTGGCCCCAGGGTGAAGACTCCTGAGACCATCATTAGCACCTTCTTCTGAATGTATTTTAATCATTGCCTAAGCCGGCTTACTCCAACACAGGGTCTACAGTGCCAGGTGCAAGTATGGAGCAACCGTAAATGTTGTGCCAGTCTGTTGCAGTGCATGCTCACTCACAATGGATAACTAACAAGAGTTATTCTACGTGGTTTTGGCATGTGGCATAAACTGCAGAAGTTAAAGAAAACACATAATTACACCTGGCGGCATGTTGGCACAGTGGTAGCGCTGCTGCCTTACAATAAACAGACCACCATTCACATTCCTGGTTCTCCCCATGTGGAATTTTCATGTTCTCCGTATGTCCAAAGACATGAAGGTGAGGCGAACTAGTACTGCTAAATGGGTGTCTTTGTGTTCACTGTATGATGGACTGGCAACCAGTCTGGGGATTGTTCCTGCCTTGCACCCTATTTTTGCTGGGACTTGGCACTAGCTCCCACGTGATCCTCTCCTGGATAAGCGGGTTAGAAAAATGGATAGATAGATAAGACATAATTAAACTGGGAAAATGTGCAGACTGTACACTGATGAGGCCTAGACTGGCTTTTGAACCCAAAACTCTACTGCTGTGTGGCATTAGAAGCTTACAACTCCATTGTGCTACAAAGCGAGAAGTAAAATTCGAACTGTGAGTGATATGGCAATACTGACTGAGCGCTAAGATAGAAATCTAGTAGATGACAAGTTTTATTTAAAAAAAAATTCTGTCTCCTAAATCAGAAATGGTCTGAAATGGACAATTTTATAGTCAGTGTTCTCAACAGAAACTTCTTTTGTATCCTTTCTCCTTTCCTACACGTCCTTTGGTCCTGGTGAAGAATGTAGTGGCAACATGCTGAGGTGCCGAGCCCACTCCATCTTCAGCAGCACCTCCTTATGGAGGATAATCCGTCTGACATGTCTTCAGTCTTACCTCAAAGGGTTGTGCATGAGACAGCCATGTGGGCGATGCCCTCAGTAGCCTCACTGCATATCCCGACCACCTTAACTAAACTGACAGCCCTCTTCACCCCTACATTCAGTCCTAAATCACAAAACAAAAAGGCCTACAAGACGTTCTTGAATATTGTGATTTGTCCCCTGCACTTCTGCACACAATTTTAAACATAATACCAACTGCTGTACTGCAGAAGTAAATCATGATCCAGTTTTGTGCTGCCTCATCGTTTACTGTGATCAAAAGCACCCAGAAGCTACAGTGTGCACATTGGTGCTCATGTCTGAGCAAAGCAATCCAGGGAGGTAGGGCCTGATGGTAGAAAATGGGGACAGAAATGGGATATCATGTGAGAAGGTACAAAGCAAATGAAGTTTGAATTGAAATCTGAAACTCAACAAAGATACAAAGTACATACAGTAAATCACCATAAAATTGAGGTTACTTGCAGAACATTAATGAGAAACATAAAAAAGCATTCCAACTTTCAGAAGTCCTCTTAGAAGTCCTGTGCTCGCTGGGCTCGATTCTGAATGCTTAACAACTGCTGCTGTTGCTGCAAGAAGCTGATAACTTCTGGGCTTCTGAGCAGAGACTGAAAAATAAAGAAGAATAAAACCAGCCATTAATTTTTTGTAATGGTTATTAAGTGGTGTACTTCTGCTTATAGCAGGTGTAATGTGATGTTGATAACGTACAAAAGGGACCCCCAAAAAGAAAACAACCAATATTATACAACTTAGAGCAACTTCCTTTAAGTCATTGTCAAAAAACACAGAGAAGCAATACGCTTGTTTCCAGAAAAGGAATAAGTACTGGGACATTTCAAGCTCCTTTAGTTTCTGCACATTCTGTTACACTGTAGGTTTCACTTTAGGTTTTCCATTGTTTCTCATCAATTTACACTTCAAAAAGAGATAAAACATGTTTTTTGAAAAGGTTTGCAGTAGTGCTGGGCAGTATGACCAAAATTCTATATCACGGTATTCTTCTAAATTATACCGGTTTCACGATATTCGACGGTATTTTTTTCCCATGCATGTTCTTAGACTGGCTAAGAATAACCTATTCCACTGTCATGAACTGTACATTGTGCAAAAAAAACATTTTAATGTGCACATAAGTATTAATACAGGTTTGCATGGCCCCATAAAGTGATAGTTTTCAAGGGGGTGGCACAAATGAAGAGAAGGAATTACATTGCATGGCAGACGCAGTCAAAATATAGAACCTTTTTATTGAACAAATTTTGCAAACAACTTAAACTAAAATTTTGACAACATATTTTCAACTATCCAAAGAGGTATTTAGACTTAGTAAAATATCCAGAGGTGCTTGTCAAATGTTGTATTGCACTGACCATGTCTTAGAAATGGAATAAATAGTAAATATTTTTTGTAAACCAACTACACTTTATGTTAATGTTAACAATCTCTGTCCACTGACACGTTAAAGTGACTTTTTAAACAATTTTACCATCATTAAACTGCATAATATTTAAACTAATAAATAATAACAATAAAATAAATAATAGTGCAACTTCCAGTAATAATACTATTACTTCAAGACTTCAAGCCCAGGTGCATTACACAGTATTCACCAAATAAAAATAAAATAAAATAAAAAAAGTGCAACTTGGTGATGACATCTTTACCAGCTGAACCATCATTAAGGCAAATTGCATTAATATGGACCTTGCTTCAAGCTAAGCTATATACATAAATAATAAAACTGCAACTTGCATTTATAATGCTACTTGTGGTATAGCCCTACGGAATCGTTTTAAGGCCACAGTGAAGAAAAAAAAAAACATATGTCGAGAATAAAGTCGACATGTTAACTTTATTCCTGACATTTCCACTTTATTCTCATAGTTTATTGTCATTAAAGTAGAATGTCGTAAACTAAACTTCATCCTAAAATCAATGTTTAATTTACTAAATTTTCTCAAACCCCGTCATAAGTTAATGCAGCACATTAAATCCTTTGTGTTAAGTGTTCCCGACCCAGTTGTTAATCACTACGCTTCTTAAACTGACTTCCTCTGCTCTAAGAGGAGGCGCAGGCAGCGATCGCCGCACAGAATCCATTCACTTCATGATATTCCTGCTCTGAAAATTTAGAATGCTAAGATAAATACTCAATATCATTTTCATGATGAAGTGCATTAAAGCAGGTATTAAACATGCACGGTAGTGAGGCGGTAGTGCTGCTCCCTCACCGTAAGGGGTCTCCAGGTGTACGTTCAGTGTAGACACCTTTATGGCAGGCGTGACGAGGCTCCAAAAAACTGGATGTATGAATGGGTATCGCACTGGTTTAACTGAAATATTGTGTAAATGTTGGGTTCGTGATCTGGTGGTTGGAGACACGAACACAGAATTCAACAGATGTTCTTCTGGGCAGGCTTTCTTTATTGCATGTGTGCTGTCTCTGTCTGATGTACCAAACCCTCAGCTCCTAGCCTTCCTTTTTCTTTCGCCACATAACCAATCACCATACAATAAACGTCTTTGTGAAATTAAAACTAGTTATAAAAGTAGACCACGGAGTGTTCATAACTTTAAACATGTATAACTAAGATGTTTTTAATTATGCCATCCATTCAGGGTTGCGCTCATCCCAGTATGCATCGTGCGTGAGGCAGGAACAAATCCTGAACAGGGCACCAGCTCATTGCAGGGTAAATACGAGCACACACATACAAACTAGCGGGGTCAATTTAGCATCACAGAACCCCACATCCTACATGACTTTGAAAGGAAACTGAAGCAGGCCGAGTAAAACAGAAAACCATGCAAATTCAAGGCAGGGAACACCCGGGACCCCATTGCTGCGAGGCAGCAGTGCAACCTCCACGCCACCGTGCCCCCACAAGATTAATACATGCTTTAATGAATTTCATCATGAAAATGATATTAAGTATTTATCTTAGCATTCTAAATGTTCAGACAGCAGGAATATCATTAAATTAATGTATTCTGTGTGGTGATCGCTGCCTGTGCCTCCTCTTAGGGCAAGAGGATGCCAGTTTAAGAAGCACGTAACGATTACCATGGCTCGGGGAATGCTTAACACAAAGCACTTAATGAGCTACATAACTTATGACGGGGTTTGAGAAAATCTAGTATATTAAATATTCATTTTAAGATAAAGTTTAGTTTACGATGTTCTACTTTAATGACAAATTACGAGAATAAAGTCAACATGTCGACTTTAATCTCAACATAAATGGCGAGAATAAAGTAGAAATGTCGAAATGTAGAAAAGACTTTTTGAAGTCTTTTACCTTTTTGAATTTTAATACATTTGTAAGCCTTTCTGAAAACATGTTCTTCATTTTGTCATTAGTAGTTATTAAGAGTGGATTGATGCGCTGTGCAGAAAATGAAGGGTTCTGAATTCTTTCTGAATCCATTGTATGTACAGATAAACAGCCCTTCACAAGACACAGATAACAAAATAATACTAATTATTATTTTGAACAGTAACATTATATAACAACACTTACAATGTTTTGGTATTCCTTGTACAGTAAAACCTTGGTTCGCGAGTAATGTGGTCTGCGAGTGTTTTACAAGACGAGCTAAAATGTTTAATAAATTTTAACTTGATAAACAAGCAAGGTCTTGCAATACGAGTAGTATGTATGCGCTTTGTCTGCTCAGCATCACGTGATCACAACTGAGCTGATGGTTGTTCTCTCTCTCTCATTGTGGGATTGTGGGTAATCGTCTCCCATTACTATAGCATTGTAACCACGTGTGTGTGTTATAATGTGTGAGTCGCTGTCTTGCACCCCAAAACATGAAGCTGAGTCTCACTACTTTAGCAAAACCAGCTTTATTCAGCTTGAAACAGGAACAGCAGTTATTTATTGTAGCAGGATCTGCCACTAGTTAGCATATAGCGGGTTGGATAATGGATGGATGGATGGATGGATCTGCCACTCTCCTATACACAGAAACAGCAGTCAGGCAGGGTCGGGGCCAGGTTGATGGCCAAGTAATCCTGTGTCCTTATATTTCTAATGTTCCTTGTATCACCTATCAACGGCAGGCATTTACATGTCTGCAATCTTTTCGGATTCGCTTTTGTGGTGAACTGCTACAGTGCTGAGAGCCTGCGGTTGCTTCGGGACGCTCTTCCGCGTGTCATCCCGTTAGGTGGAATCCCAAAAGAGTTTAGAAACCTTACAGTGCGTAAAGCATTTTTTTTATTTTGTGTCCAAGTGTAGTGACTCTTCAGGCAAATGGATAATTTTGGGTTGTGGAATGAATCACCTGAGTTTCCATTATTTCTTATGGGGAAATTCGCTTAGCAGTTATTGTTGCTAAGGGTGGCCCAACCAGTTATTAGGTTCAGGGGGCAATTACTTTTTCACACAGGGCCATGTAGGTTTGGATTTTTTTT
>JANRMT010062834.1:38088300-38117093 GCA_026402145.1 Polypterus bichir lapradei | reverse complement strand
TATAAATATATATAAATAAATATAAATATATATATACTGTACATACATACATACTGTACTAGCCATCCCCCACGGCCTTGCCTGCGTATTAGTGAAACAGGACAGTAAGGACGGCCCGGCCCTGATCTCTACTCCTGACGTCACTCTTCCCCCTCCCCTCAGCCTCTGTCTCAGATTAGCGTGAATACAACGCTCCTGCAAGCGAACTATGATTCTTAGCGCAATGATAGAAGTTGCAAAATCAACTGGAATGTTCAAGCAAATTATAGAAGAAAAAAAAAAAGATCTAAATCCGCTAAGTAGTTCCCTTGTTCGCTAACTAAGTGGAGTTAAGGTTACGCCCCGAGGCAGCTGTGTGAGTGAGGAGGGCCCCGCCTCCCTCCTCGCAGCTTCTGTCTCGGATTTATGCTAATATATTGCTCCTACAAGTGAACTATAATTCTTAGCGCAATGAGAGAAGTTGCAAAATCAACGGAATGTTCAAGCAAATTATAGAAAAAAGACAGATCTAAATGTTAAGTAGTTCTCTCGTGAAAAGTGAACAGACATACAAATGGCTCTAAAAAAACTATAAGAAATTTTGAGTTTGGACCACAAAATTTTTAAAACCGTTTCTTAGTGAGCACCTATGGGCCAAGGGTAACCTACATTCCAAATTTCAAGTTCTCATGGTTCCGGAGATTTTGTGATGAGTGAGTCAGTGGTATTTGGCTTTTATATAAATATACTAGCAAAATACCTGCACTTCGCAGCGGAGAAGTAGTGTGTTAAAGAAGTTATGAAGAAGAAAAGGAAACATTTTAAAAATAACATAACATGACTATCCATGTAATTGTCGTAGGCTTATTTTAGCATTGAGAGTGAATTTTATGATTATAACAAAAAGGCAGGTGTTTACCAGCAGGAAGACTTGAAGGAAGGCGAACAATAACAGGTTTGAAGCGGTGGTGTAAAGAAGAAGGGAGCAGTGAGCACGCCGAACAGCTGAGGAAAGTAAGGAAGCGAGTGAGGAGGCACATGAGTGCGGGATGTCCTTATTTAGGCAGGGATATGCACAGATTGTTCGTGGGTTTGTATGCTATTCTTTTCACTTCAAACGGATACTCAAAAACCTTCATTAATCGAAGCCTACACAGAAGACACCAAAAAACTCAGCAAACAATTGACTTGAATAAGAACCCCCACCCCACCTGGCACTCACTCCCTTATCACCACAATGTGTCTGAAGGGGCAGCACAAATCCTGGCCAGGTCAGGCGTCAGAATAGCACACAAACCCACGAACAATCTGTGCATGGTCCTCTTCAATGCTAAAAACAAGAAATCGACAGCAGAAACATGAAACGCAGTTTATAGCATTCCATGCAGTTCAACTGTGTCCCTCGGGGAATCCTGTGGGGGGTACTTCAGGAGTATGGGGTACCGGACCCCCTGATAAGAGCTGTTTGGTCCCTGTACAACCGGTGTTGGAGCTTGGTCCGCATTGTCGGCAGTAAGTCGAACCCGTTTCCAGTGAGAGTTGGACACTCGCCAGGGCTGCCCTTTGTCACTGATTCTGTTCATAACTTTTATAGACAGAATTTCTAGGCGCAGCCAGGGCATTGAGGGGGTCCGGTTTGGTGGACTCAGGATTGGGTCACTGCTTTTTGCAGATGATGTTGTCCCGTTTGCTTCATCAGGCTGTTGTCTTCAGCACTCTCTGGATCGGTTCACAGTTGAGTGTGAAGCGGCTGGGATGGGAATCAGCACCTCCAAATCCGAGACCATGGTCCTCAGCCTTAAAAGGTTGGAGTGACATCTCAGGGTTGGGACCGAGATCCTGCCCCAAGTGAAGGAGTTCAAGTATCTCGGGGTCTTGAGGGAAGAATGGAGCATGTGATCAACAGGTGGATCGGTGCAGCGTCCGCAGTGATGCTGCATCGGTCTGTCGTGGTGAAAAAGGAGCTGAGCCGTAAGGCAAAGCTCTCAATTTACCAGTCGATCTACATTCCTACCCTCACCTATGGTCATGAGCTATGGGTAGTGCCCGAAAGAACGAGATCGCAAATACAAGCGGCTGAAATGAGTTTCCTCCGCAGGGTGCCTGGGCTTTCCCTTAAAGATAAGGTGAGAAGCTCAGTCATCCGGGTGGGGCTCAGAGTAGAGCCACTGCTCCTCCGCATCGAGAGGAGTCAGATGAGGTGGCTATCGGGCATCTGATCAGGATGCCTCCTTGACGTCTCCCTGATGAGGTGTTCCGGGCACATCCAACCGGGAGGAGGCCCCGGTGAAGATCCAGGACACGCTGGATGGACTATGTCTCCTGGCTGGCCTGGGAACGTCTCAGGATTTCCCCGAAAGAGCTAGAAGAAGTGCCCGGGGAGAGGGAGGTCTTGGCATTTCTGCTCAAGCTGCTGCCCCCGCAACCCGACCTCAGATATGTGGAAGAGGATGGATGGATGGATGGATGGATGGATGGAGGTTTTAAAATAAGCCCGATTTAAAGCGTGACAAAAACCATCACATAAAATCGTTGCACTGTTAGGCTCAGGATTTTATATATACAAAGTGGATATGTTGTTAATTGTTGTTTTAATGTCAGTCAGTCATTATCCATCCTGCTATATCCTAACACAGGGTCACGGGGGTCTGCTAGAGCCAATCCCAGCCAAGTGTCAGTAACATTAAGACTGGCAAACTAATTTTGTTGTACTTTTATACAATGACAATAAAGGAATCGATCTACCTATGAAGAGAAAACTTAAGGGGGAAAGCCCTCAAAACAAGCAGGCATTGAAGATGGCCGCATTAGCGGCTTGGCAGAGTGTCACCAGTGAAGATTCTCAGCACCTGGTGATATCTGTGAATCGCTGACTTCAAGCATTCATTGCCATGTGAGAAATCTGTGACAAAGTCCTAAATATGATGGCTTTAACAGACCTGCCATTGCAGTGTCCCAAACACTATGGAGGGCCATGTAAAAAAGTGTTCTAGGTTCTGCATTCTTTGACAGAAATGAATGCAAACCCCCTTAAATGAAAGTCAGCCACCTCTGAATTGTTCGATCTGTAATTTAAAACTGGCGAGCGGAGGAGTAAACTAAAGAAAAACGTCTTTCTCCCAAACATCATGGAGGGCACACATGTAATAAAAGTAACCCATAACACATCACTGCCCAAACTACAATTTGCACTACCTGTATTGCAAGTGACAAATACAATTTGATCTGATAGAAAATCCTTGAAACAAAAGCCTGCAGCCACAGCTGGCCTCGGGAGTGCATTCTGAAGACCACCGGATCCTCAGGATTGCCATCGCACGGACTGACAGAACTGCCGAATATAATCGCGATTCAGGCTAGCGGCTTCTCGTATACACCGCCGTAGGGAGGCACCCAATCAATCCCCGACTGGCACCACACAGGAAGCACCCACACGGCATTCAAACAAATATGAAAGTGGCGACAGCTTACGTCTAGCTTGGCAGAGCTGGTCATGGCCTGGTCGCTCTTCTTCTTCTTGTACTTGTCCTTGTACATCTTATTGCGGTGCTTCTTGCACATCCAGGGCTTTCTCTGCTTGGCCACTTGCGTGGTGGTCTCGGTACAACCCTCGTACGTGCACGTCTTGGTTTCGCTCTCGCTCTCCCCGTACGCCTCGTCGTCGATCAGATCCTCCGGGCTGGCCGTGCTGTCTCGGGGGTCGGAGGCGTCCAGCACGTCGCTCTCTTCCCCCGTGTCGTCGTATAAGACGATGGGCTCCGATGTGTCGGTTACGCTCGCTCTGGACTCGTTAACCACACCATCCTCAACACAAAAGCCGCGACTGGCATCGGAACAGCTCGGCGGCAGGTTCAAGTGCTGACTGCTGTCCGATTCGCTCATAGTCGCCAACCGTTGCCTGATCCAATTTTATTTTTTTAGTGCTACCAAAATGATAGCGGATTGGCAAATTTATGTATTGTGAAGTCCATGAAGAAATCCAGCGGTTTGACTTGAACGTTTAGTGAAGTTTTACCCAACAGTTCAGCGAATCGCATCCGTAAACACAAATCTCATGTTCTTCCGTTAGTTAATGCCAGTTTAGATATATTAGTGCCATCTGCTGTATGGAGGGGGAATTCCTCTTTCCAATTTTAGTGGCAAACTATTTTTTTACAATTCTGTGTTTTTAAAACTACCCTAAGGAAGCGTAAAAACATTTAATCAGTTGGTTGTAAATGTTTGTACAATTGAGTTTTTCCTCCAGAAGATCATTTAACGTTACTGCTGCCACTTCAGATTTGCGGAGTTGTTCAATTAATTATCGTATTTGGTTGTATTATGAAATACAGTGTTCAACTGAGCCACGTTTTGTAGGGTTGCCAGATTAGAAAATTAGAAATACGGGACACTCTTAAAATCTCTCTCTATATTACTATATATATATATATATATATATATATATATATATATATATATAAATGTGCCCCATACACACCAAGAGCAATATATTATATAAAAGTAGAGACATACGTCTCATAAAACATAAAACATAAAGCAAGGATTTTAATGGGTTATGAGGAAAACAAAAATAAAATCATTTGAAAATTATTTAATACAAGCTATAAAAAATTCTGTAAAAGTGAAATCATTTGAAAATATTTATTTAATACAGACAACAGAGAAATATTATTATTATTTAATACAGGCAGTTAGAAAAAAAGTGGGCCGTGGCAAGTAGTAACAAAACACTTTGTTGCCACTGTATGTTGCAAGGGCGGCACAGTGACGCAGTGGGTAGCGCTGCTGCCTCACAGTTAGGAGACCCAAGTTCGCTTCCCGGGTCCTCCCTGCGTGGAGTTTGCATGTTCTCCCCATGTCTGTGTGGGCTTCCTCCGGGTGCTCCGGTTTCCTCCCACAGTCCAAAGACATGCAGGTTTTTTGCACTGGAGATTCTAATTGTCCCTAGCGTGTGCTTGGTGTGTGGGTGTGTGTGTCCGCGCCCTACCTGGGGTTTGTTTCCTGCTAGGACTGGCTCCAGAAGACCCCCATAGTTAGGATATAGCGGGTTGGATAATGGATGGATGTTGCATTGCTGATACAGAACTGCAAAGCGGTGTGGCTGGAAAGCAAAACGGTAAGAGTGTTGCTGTCCTCAGCCAACCATAGCAACTGAACAAGTTGCAAACAGGCAGCAAACACTAGCTTCCTTGTTACATTTGGGTTATTTTCATCAAGAAAATCTGAGAAAAGAAAGTATAATTACTTATAAAGTTACGAGAAGGTAGTAAAAATATATTTTTTTTACGAAATTTGAAAATAAACTAAATATGGGACAGGTGACAAAATGATCAAATATGGGACATGTCCCGTATATAAGGGACGTCTGGCAACCCTAACATGTTGCACACTGGCCATCTCGGTGACGAGCTATTTGATGCGATCCTTGATTGAAGGCGCAGTGTTCTGGCCTTTACCTACTTAATATTACTTCCTCTTTTTCTGTTTTTACCGATGTATTTAAATGGTGTAACACTATTAGGTATCATAAAAGTCTATTGTAGCGGCTCATGTAAATAAGAAAAGGGGGGGCTCCCAGCTGTTAGGGCCTCATCAAGTGTATTTCTCTGTTCTGTTCTGCTGTTTTCGGTTATGGAGCACACCACCCAAACCTCAACCACTTATCAATGTCCTGCAGCTTTCCTATCTCAGCTACTATCCGTACCCATCCACTTCACCCCACCCATCTGCCCTCTCTTAAGCCTTACCCCTGCCACTCAAGCCATAGAAAGCGTGCCCACATCTTACAATTATAAACCACTCCTCCCAGCCCTCTCTCTCCACCAGGCAAAGTTCAGACAGTAATAATAATCCTGATAATAATAGTAAGATATTTTATTTATATAGCGCCTTTCCCACTCTCCACAGATTCAGAAATAAGAGCAGAGTATATGTAAACATTGGATGCAAATATTTTCTGCATGGAACACTAAAACAGATACATACAGGGTATACAAAGTATTTGATAAATAAAAGACAATAAACCTGAGTAAAGTAAAGCACTGAGTTCAATACAAGAAGAAAAACCTGAACAAATAGCATCATTTGAGCTATAACACACACAAGTTCTACTGAGCATCTGGGCAGAGAGGGAGACTGAAAGAGGTGGCACAATGTCAGGTTAAGTTAGACGCCTTCCTGAACAGACGAGTTTTAAATTGTTTTTTAAAAGAATGAATTGAGTCAGCTGATCTAATTGATTTAGGGAAGTCACTCTAAAGGCAGGGCGCTATATAGCTGAAGGCCCTGTCACCTATAGAGTGCAGGTTAGTGTGGGCCACAACAAGATTCCCAGAATCAGAGGACCTTAGTGAGTGAAACAGGAGCATAGTAATGGAGAAGGCCACTGAGGTTGTCTGGTGTGAGACCAGGTTAATAGCAGATTTTATATTCAATTCTATAAGACACAGGGAGCCAGTGAAGGCAAAGCAGGATGGGTGTGATGTGCTCGCTGTTGATGGTCCGTGTTAGGACTCTTGCGTAGTTTTGAATCAGCTGGAGCAGTGATAGAAGATTAGAATGGGCACTGGCCATTAGGGTGATACAACAATTGATGTGGGATGTGATAAAAGCATGGACAAGTTTCTCAGCATTAGAAATGGAGAGGAATGAGTGAACATGGGATATGTTACAGATGTGGAAGTAAGAAAGTACCTTAATGTGGTTTATGTGGGTGGGATAAGAAAGAGAGGAATCAAAAAATGACACCAAGATTCCTTGCATCAGAAGAAGGTCCGATGAGATCACCGCCAAGAGTGAATGAGAAGGAGCTCATTTTAAGTTGCACTTTAGTGCCAATTTGCAGTTCAGGTTTGTTGCAAATTAATTTTAAAGAATTCTGCTCCATCCAGGTTTTAATTTCACTAAGGCAAGTTGTGAGCTGAGAAAGCTCTGATGAAGTTTCACTTTTAACATGTAAATAGAGCTGAATATCATCTGCATAAAAATGCTAACCCAGTCCATAGCTATAAATGATATGGCCAAGGGGAAGCATATAAATACAGAAGAGCAGAGGGCTGAGGACAGAGCCCTGAGGAGCCCCTTGTGTGACTGGCGCTGAGCTGGATCTTCTGTGGCCAGGGCTAACAAACTCTTTCTTATCAGTCTGATAGGACCGGAGGCACTGGAGGGCAGTGCCAGAGATGCTGCACTGAGAACATTTGAACAATCTTCATGAGAACAGGCCATTCAGGCCAACAAAGCTTGTCATTCTTATCCACTTAGTTCTTCTAAAATAACATCAAGTCAAGTTTTGAAAGTCCTTAAAAGTCCTACTGTCTACCACACTACTTGCTTACTTATTCCACGTGTCTGCGATTCTCTGTGTAAAGGAAAACCTCTGAATGTTTTCTGCTCTATTTACCCTATAGTTTCCAAATGTGCCCCCGTGTTCAGCATGAACTCATTTAAAAATAACAGTCCCGATCCACTCTTCTAATTCCCTTCATAATTTTAAACACTTCAATCATGTCTCCTCATAATCATTTTTCCTTAAACTGAAAAGGCTCAACTCTTTTAATCTTCCTTCATAATTCATCCGCTGTGGTGCTGGAATGAGTCTAGTTGCTCTTCTCTGGACTTTTCCTAGCGCTGCTATGTCCTTTGTGTAGCCTGGAGGCCTCAAAGACCTCCAGAAGAGGCCTTACTAGTGCGTTATAAAGCTTCAGCGTAACCTCCTTGGACTTGCAGGTCTAATAGAATTAATATACTGGGTTGCCCAGAGTCTGCTGTTATAAGCAAATCATTAGTTACCTGAAGCAGAGCAGTTTCACAGCCGTGCTGTGCTCTCAAACCAGATTGAAAGGGGTCCATCAATTTACAACCTCAAGTCCAAAAAACTTGGGATGCTGTGTAAAATGTAAATAGAAACAGATTGCAATGATTTGCAAATCTCATAAATCCAAATTTTATTCACAATAGAACATAAACATATCGAATGTTACAAAAATCAAAATAAAATCACACAGTCGTACACAGTGGCTACACACTGGTAAATATGGCTCAACTTTTTTGAGATGTGCTGCTGCTATCAAATTGAAAATGAGCTAATATTTTTCATGAAATAGTAACTAACTTAATACTGTAATACTAACTTTCAACATTTGATGTTTTCTATGTTCAATTGTGAATAAAATATGGGTTTATGAGATTTGCAATTCATTGCAGTCTGTTTTAATTTACATTTTACCCAGTGTCCCAATTTTATTTGTAATTAGGTTTGTATTAGAAGGTAAGTAATTTGTGAGAACTTTTGACAGAAAAAGTGAGTTTGAAATAGACCAAAAACAGCATCAAGACATTACTTTTGTAACCCCGAGGGCTACAGAAGCAATTTTAAAGTGGTTGGCACAAAGCTGGTGTCAAGAAATGTTTTTATTACTGCCGTAACAGTCAAGATTATGACTTGAAGGCAGGATTTAAGAAGTGTGGTGGGCATGGGGTCCCGTACACAGGTAGTGGGCCTCATCTTACAAAGCAGGTCATTAACAAATGCAGATGTGACTGGGGAAATTTTGAAAAAGGAGCTGGATGGAGTGGGAAGACAGGGATAAATAAAAATGCATAATGGATTTATGTTAGATGAATTATTTAGATTTTTAATTTTATTATGGAAAAAGTGGAGACTTTTTTCATAGACTTCATTGGAGGAGGTAATTGGGCCAGATGCAGGCTGAAGTAGTTTATGAACTACAGAGAACAAAACCCTCGGGTTATCATGACTACTGTCGATTATTCTACCATTGGCTGCAATTAGTGCATCAATGCAAGCTTTTTGTGATCAGAGAAAGCCTGGACGTGAACAGTGATTCCAGTCTTACATGACATTCTCTCTTCATGTACTTCATATACTTCACAATATATTTATTTTTAAAAACAACAATTTTTGAAATAATCCACAAAAAAAAAGTAAAACAATTTCAATTACATGCTAACGTTACAGAGAGCGTTGAGACAGTTGATAGAAAATCATCAGGAAAAACAGAAAGGTCTGCATATGGTGTTTATTGATTTGGAAAAGGCTTATGATCGAGTACCACATCAAGAGGTCTGGAGGTGCATGAGAGAGAAAGGAGGACCAGAGAAGTATGTGGGGAGTGTCTAGGACATGTATGAGGGAGTGAGGACCTGAGTTAGAAGCAGTGTTGGAGTAACAGACAAGATGCCAGTTAGAGGAGGTTTGCACCAGGAATCTTCTTTAAATCTTACCTCTTTGATCTGATTATGGCAATTACAGCAGCCCAGGTAAGCAGAGAGCTGAAGAGACTTTGTGCCAGCAAAGCAGCGGGTCCAGTTGGAGTATCGCCACGACTGCTGAAGGCATGTGCATTGGAGCAGGGGAGTCCTCTACAGCGCATCTTCAACCTGAGCCTGGAACAGGGGAGAGTCCTTAGGCTTTCGAAAACATCTTGCATCACCCCAGTCCCAAAGGTATCACGTCCTAGTGAGCTGAACGACTTCCGGTCAGTCACTCTGACATCACATATGATGAAGGCCATGGAGCGGCTGCTGCTTCACCACCTGAGGCCACAGGTCCGCCACGCCCTCGACCCTCTGCAGGTCACATACCAGGAGAAGGTGGGAGCGGAGGATGTCATCATCTATATGCTACACCGATCCCTCTCCCATCTGGAGAGAAGCAGTGGTGCTGTAAGAATTGTGTTTTTGGACTTCTCTAGCGCCTTCAACACCATCCAACCTCTGCTCCTTAGGGACAAGCTGACAGAGATGGGAGTAGATGGCATGGATCATGGACTATCTTACAGATAGACATCAGTATGTGTGTCTCGGGAACTGCAGGTCTGACATTGTGGTCAGCAACACAGGAGCACCGCAGGGGACTGTACTTTCTCTCGGTCCTGTTCAGCCTATATACATCGGACTTCCAATACAACTCCGAGTCCTGCCATGTGCAAAAGTTTGCAGATGACACTGCTATCGTGGGCTGCATCAGGAGTGGGCAGGAAGAGGAGTATAGGAACCTAATCAAGGAGTTTGTTAAATGGTGCGACTCAAACCACCTACAACTGAACACCAGCAAAATCAAGGAGCTGGTGATGGATTTTAGGAGGCCCAGGCCCCTCATGGACCCCGTGATCATCAGAGGCGACTGTGTGCAGAGGGTGCAGACCTATAAATACCTGGGAGTGCAGCTGGATGACAAATTGGACTGGACTGCCAATACTGATGCTCTGTGTAAGAAAGGTCAGAGCCGACTATACTTCCTTAGAAGACTGGAATCCTTCAACATCTGCAATAAGATGCTGCAGATGTTCTATCAGACGGTTGGGGCGAGCGCACTCTTCTACGCGGTGGTTTGCTGGGAAGGCAGCATAAAGAAGAAGGACACCTCACGCCTGGACAAACTGGTGAGGAAGGCAGGCTCTATTGTAGGCACAGAGCTGGACAGTTTGACATCCGTGGCAGAGCGACGGGCGCTGAGTAGGCTCCTGTCAATCATGGAGAATCCACTGCATCCACTGAACAGGATCATTCCAGACAGAGGAGCAGCTTCAGCGACAGACTGCTGTCACTGTCCTGCCCAACTGACAGACTGAGGAGATCGTTCCTCCCCCACACTATGCGACTCTTCAGTTCCACCCGGGGGGTAAACGTCAACATTATACAAAGTAATTGTCAGTTATACCTGCATTTTTATCACTCTTTAACTTAATATTGTTTGTTATCAGTATGCTGCTGCTGGAGTATGTGAATTTCCCCTTGGGATTAATAAAGTATTTATCTATCTATCTAGCAAACACTTTTTTAGAGCCCTCACAACCATCCTTCTCAGTTCTTGTTACAGACCAGAGTTGCCATCAAGCCATGCGACTCCTCGTGATGACATCCAGGGTGCCCTGAAAAACAAAACACCTCCTTCTGAGAACACCGGTAACACCAACTCACCCCTCAGCAACCTTCATGGTATTTTCCACATCTAGTTTTTTTTGGATCATGTTTCCATTCTGCTACTACTTGTATATAGAATACTCCTTAAATGGTCCCAAACAGTTCTCAAACAAATCAAATGTGGCCAGTGGGAGCTGTTTCAGCTTTACAGGACTGTTTTGATCATGCAGACTGGGTCATGTTTGAAGCAGCTGCCAATTATGACCATCAGATCCACTTAGAGGAGTGTGTCTCATCAGTTACTGGCTTCATTAACAAGGGCATAGGTGAAATGGCTGTCTCAAAGACCATCAGATCATGCACAAATCAGAAGCCATGGGTGATTCTGCCCTTAGATCAGGTGAGAAGGTAGCCCCTAGAACAGCAAGAGCAATTGTTTTTCAGGGCATCAAAGCAGCTAAGTGAGAGTAAGGTTGGAAACAGCCAGTTTCAGGAGATTAACTTGTATTGAGTTTAATGTGTTTAATTACTTGTTGAGATGTTGACACATTGATTTAGTCCAGTTGAGCTAAAATGTTTTGCAGCTTTTTTCATTTGTAGTCCTCATGTCATGCTTCTCCTGTCAATGTCTAATAGTAGTCGGCCAGTGTTGATGGTTTTCATTTGTCTTCATTGGCGTTTCCGTCATTTCAATGTCCTGGTGAGACCTTTCACTATGCTTATCACTGAGAGCACCAAGATTAGCAGGGAAGGAGTCCAAGTGTCAGTCTTTAGACTACACTGTGTGGTTCTGTGTGCTTTTGAAGCAGGTTGTCAAGAAGCAGAACATAGTTTGATGTGCTGTTGTTGCCAAGAAAATTCTCCATCACATCCTTGAATGCCTTCTATGCGATTTCCTCTATCCCACTAGCAGATCTTCAAACAGTTTGTCTGATTTGTGGACCCACAAAAATTCCACCCCTAATCTTGTCATCGGTTTGTTTTGGAAACATCTGTGTCAAATATCAAAACCATTCACCTGCCATGTTCATCGTTTTCATGAAGTTTTCCAGTAGTCCAAGTTTTACATGAAGAGGAGGGAGACTTTGAGTTGACAATTGTTTTACATGCCACATTTTTCTGCCCTGGAGTGGCCAGTTTTTTAACTGTAATGAGACCCTTTAACATGGCTATTGTAGAAAACTATATTTTTAAAGTTTATGATTTGCATATATTCAAAGAGAATCATAAGCATATTTGAAAATAAGTATTATATCCTAATGCACGCTAGTATAATAAGGGTTAAACTACAAAAAGTCCTTGTCTGCATATTTAATTTTTTTTTTCTTTGCAGCTGTAAACCACCAATAGCTTGCAGGCTAAGCTTAAAAACTTTAGTTAAGGGCAGTGTGTAGTTTTAGGGGGCTAAACAGGCCTTTGTTTTAAGAAATGCAGTTACTGAGGCCTTAACGATGAGATAAAACCCAGATAGGCCGTTTGCTTCCAAAGGACCTCTCTCTCCCTGTCTGCCTACATGTACAGGTGAGGACAAGTCAAGGAAAATGTAGTTTATTAGAAACAGCGTTATTGTTTAAGGGGTGCAGCTGCCCCAACCTCTAGCCCAATACATTATGTGTGGGACCACCTGATTCCGACTTACTGGTGGGAATCAATTGATAAATAAGCTTCTGCACAGGGTATGACGTCATGATGGCAGTTTCGGTCAAGTGGGCGACATTAAGTAATGGTGGATTTGAACATTAGGTAATGATGAAAAGAGCCAAAAGGGGGAGAGTATTTTGCATAAGTGATAAGAATTGTAATAAATGTAAGCTCGCTGAATTTGCTAATTGCTTATTTCATTTGAATCGAGAGCGCATACGCATCAAGCAATAAAACTTGATTCTGCCTTCCTGAGACGCTGTGTGCTTTCTTTGAGCAGCGTGTTTCTGCCACAACACTATCCCATTCGCCGTACCTGGGATATCCGAGCTGCACTGCCATTATGTTTAGATCACCACCAATGTCCTAGTTGTAGTTGTTGAGCTGTTTCTGTTACAATATGAGAGGAAATTACAAAAATAGGTGAATGCAATGAAATGTTATGTGATTAGAAAATTTAAAGGTGATTTTTGTTATCATCCTGCCAAAACCAATAAGATGAACACAAAAGTTTTCAGGGAATAAAGCCTTTGTTGTCCGGTAATTATAATCATCATTTCTATAATTAAAGATGGCTGTACTAAAGTTTTTACCCACTAGGGGGAGTACAGTGAACACAGATATTCCAGCCCAGCCATCTTTGAGTCAAACACTGTGCTTTTCCAAAGGTGTGCTTTACTTGCACTTTTCGTAATTGCTGACCTTTTTGAGAAGCCATGACAGAAGAAACGCATTCAGCAGAGCACTGCGCTAGGCAGAACAGTAATAGGGAACAGCTTAGCTTAGGTGTCATTTATAAGCAGCTATTAACAGTCTGCATGCTACAAGATACACTGTAAACATGATGATATAAAATGAAAGATGATAGTAACAGGTTTGGGAGTTTTAGTGTTTTTAATGATAGTTCTTATCCCTGTCAGGGCTGTGGGGCAGCTGGAGCCTATCCTAGCAATCTTTTGGTGCAAGGCAGGCTGGACACCAGTCCATCACAGGGTGAACACACACACGTGCCAAAGTGGCAACACCATTTCACTTAACCTAGGAAATCAGAGCACCTGGAGAAAGTCCTTGTGAATCCTGGGAGAACAAGCAAACTCCACGCAGGAAGCACCTGGGATTTGAACCCAGGACTCTCATACAGTGAGGCATGCAGCGCTAGCACTGTGCCACCCTTAATATTCTTAGAGCTGCTCAAACATTTTTAGACTTCTAATATCTCCTTTATAACAGATACCTTAATTCAGGGGTGTCCGGCTCAGGTCCTGGTGGGCCGCAGTGGCTGCAGGTCTTCATTCTAACCCTTTTTCTAATCAGCGAACAGTTTTCACTTCTAAATTAACTCCTTTTCCCTTCATTTTAATAGCCCTGTTTTTAAGGATTCAGTCCTCTGAATTGATTCGTTTCTTCATTAAATGGCAGACAAACAGAAATGAGATGTGAAACAAGCCAACAGATGACCAGCTAAACTGGAACGTTAAACTCCAGCCAATTTCACTCCAACCAGTGACTTAATGAGAAGCCAGTTCTTGCTGTTACTTAAAGCTGTTATTGAATGTCAGGACTTGTTTCTGCTCTATTCTGCTACAGCAGACTGTTGATTTTCTGTTTTTTCTAAGACCACCGTTAAGATGTTTTTGGTAACCTGAGGAGACCAACATGACTGAGACCTTCACCTTTCAAGTTAGCTGATCATGTGGTGGCTTGTTTTCTGTATCATTATTATTTGGCTGCTCATTTAGAAAAAATAAACAACTAAGGGGTCTCAGTCGCGTCAATTAAAACTAAGGCAAAACAAGTTAATCAGCAGCAAAAACAGCTCACTGATTAGGAAGATGGTTAAAATGAAAACCTGCAGCCGCTGCGGCCCACCGGAACTGGAGTTATAAAGGAGATATTAGCAGTCTTAAAAAGTTTGAGCAGCTTAAGCACCTGCCCTAACTAAAGTGTGACCCACAAATCTTTACTAAGAATCACTGAATATCTCCAAAAGTCCAAAACAGCCTTCACTAATGCAATAAAAAAAGAAATCAATTGACTTTTTATAGAGCTTCATTACTTCAGGGCAGCGTGTTGCCACATTAGTTAGTTCTCATTTAGTTAAGCGTCCAGGGCTGAAATCCCTCACCCAGCTTCCTGTCAGTGTGAAGCCTGCACGTTATCCACATGTGCCTCTGGGTTTTTCCCTGCTTCATTGGTTCATTTCCAATTGTAAACTGGCCCACATGAGTGTGTGAGAGAAAGGGAGAGTGGACTGGCAGCTTGTCCAGGGTTGGTACCAGCATGTACCCGACACTGCCTGGGTAGGCTCTGTTCCCCTTGTGGTAATCAGGGGGTCTACAGTTCCCCAAACAGCATACAACACACCTTTATTCAGCTGTGGGAAACATTTTTCCCTCATTTCCCACCTTATACAGCACAGTCCAGCAAGCACAATGGCCAGAAAGACTTTCTTCCTTTCTCTATCTCATCTGCCCCTTGTCCACCTCCAATCCTCCTTCTGCAAGCTTTGTCCTCCACCTCGCAACTCTGGCTTCCTGAGAAGTGATGGCAGGCTCCTTATATGGGGTACCCAGAAGTGCTCCAGGTGATCTTCATCCAGCAGCACTTCTGGGTCCATAGTAGGGCTGTGCAGGCTCTGCAACAACCCCTGGTGGCACCCACGGACCCCAACAGGGTTGTAGCAAACTATAGCTCGAAGGACACCCTGTGGGAATCCATGGTGCTGTAGTAACCCAGGGAGGCTGCCCTCTATCCTCCCGGGGGAGATAAAGCCCTGGATGCTCTCTACCTCGGCCCATCCACTATACAGGCATCCCAACCGGGCAAGGGCCCAGAACCTGAAACTGATTAATTGGGTTTGAGAATGTTATAATATCTTATGTCCTTTATTAGTGCTGATAAAATTGTTTAAATGATCTATTACAACCTTTTACCGTATCCTTTTACCGTATAAACTCGCGTATAAGTCAGGTCTTGAAACCTGAAAAATCGATAATAAAATCAGACCCTGACTTATATGCCTGGTCAAAAATTCAACACTTAAATTTCTTTTTTTTTACACCTTCTTGCCTCCTCCAATCTTACATCAGTTTCTCAGACTCCTCGAATTTTGTTGCAGCTGCGCAATTACAAATTTCTTTCGCCACTTCGATGAATTTTAATTTAAAACCAGCTTAAAATTTTCTTCTGATCGAACGCTCCATCGTAGATAAGGGCGTATGAGGATGTGAGATACAAAAAACACAAAACAGTGCAAACGTCACTTCAGAATAGATCGGGTATTACCCTGTGGTCACGTAGGCACAATACATAGAATAAAAAGACAGTGTGCTCCATGGTTACTTTGTCAGGTGGGCGTTAGCATATCATAATCTCTTGGACCAATAGCGTAAGTTTTCCACATTTGACTTATACGACCGACATTATAAAATACCTGAAATTATATGGTTAAAGCAAGTCCTGACTTATCCACGGGAGAAGTTAATCTCGAGTATATATGGTAATTTTTTCTCTAATTTACAAGTAATCAATTGCACCAATAAATAAATGAAATTTGCTCATCCATCCATTTTCTTAATCATTTTCGGGTGACGGGAAGCCGGCAGTCAGCATTATAAAATACTACATGTCAGTTAGTTCAAGTAGGTCGGATCCAGGGATGTTCTTGAAGTCCTTACCTCTTTGATGTGTTGAACGATCAGTCCCCCTGGTGCAGGCTTTTTGCTGATGACAAACACCATAAAAGAGTAAGTGGAGAAGAAGCTTGAAGGATAGACAAGGGCTTTGGAAGATGGAGGTTTGAAGATAAACAGGAAGAAGGCAGAATACATGAGGTTTAATGATGACCAGGATTCAGAAGGTTAGCCTGTAGGGAAAGCTTCTGAAAAGAGGGGATACATTTAAGGATCTAGGATCAGTGACAGATGGCGAACTAGATGCAGAGATAACCCACAGAGTGCAGTGTGGAAGGAACAATTGAAAGAAGGTATCTGTAGTACTGTGGGATTGAAGAATTAAGGCACAGGTTAAAGGTGTTTTTTTTCTTTAGGACAGTGGTAAGACCACCAATAATGCATGGAGCTGAGACATGGGCAGTAAAGGGGAGAGCAGTAGAAGTAGCTGGATGTGGCAGAAATGAGAATGTTAAGATGAATGTGTGGAGTTACAATAAAGGACTGAAGAAGAAATGAGATAATCAGAGGTACAACAAAAGTGGCAGAGAAGGTTAAAATGGTATGGACATGTAATGAGGAGAGACAATGAATATGGGGGCAAAAGAGTGATGGGAATGGAGGTACAGAGGAAGAGAAAGCGAGGAAGGTCAAAGCGAAGGTGGATAGATAAAGCAAAAAAGAAGATATGAAGGGAAAGGGTGTGACTGTGGAGGAGCTGCAGGCCTAAGCTGTTTGGTTGATCAGGACCATCAACCACATGTAGAAGTAGGAAAAGGCGAAGAGGAAGAAGAAGAATTGTCAGTGTCTGCATTATCACATTTGACACTTTACTAGTTTTACTAAAGCATTTGACAATGAAGGCGTCCACCTTCTCTGTGACTGAGTAGCGTCACCGTTACTTATATTTGACTCCAATTTGTAATCTGCACCTGTCAGGAAAGGCACCAGCATGCAACATGCTTGTATACAATAATAGGTGGATTTAAAACTCAGAGCTGATTAAAATGCGACAGACCATGAGTGAAACGTTCACCATTTTTATTACAGCTATATCAGAAAGAACAACCCAAACTGTATGTTTCAGTGTGGTGTAACAAATTACAGATGAGCTGCTGATGACAGTTCTCTGAAGTGGAAAATCTGTTGACAAGCTGAAAAAACAGTAAGTGCTGCTGCCATCAGTCACAGTGAAATGAAGTTCACGTTTTGTGCTGCAGGCCGTGGCTTTCATAAGACGTGGATTTGCTGGGCAGATGAAACAGCAGCATCAGACAGTTAGCTTAAAAAAATGTATCTTTATTATTATTATTATTATTCTATATTTGGCTGATATCTTTGTTCAAGGCGACTTATGAGATTAGCATATACAACTTTTTTTGCATGATTTGCCTTTTTACAATCAGAGCACAGGGATGATGAGTCAAGCGCAGGGCTTGAAGCAGCTAAACTCCATTACACTACATGGCCAGTAAATGTGTGCCTTTATTCTTCTCATCAGATCAGCCTGAAAAAGTCCTGAGTGCCGGGCATCGATCAGGGCTCTTCCAGTAGATGGTGCTGTTGTGAAAAAAATTAAAAAGGACAGCACAGACCTCAAATAAAGGAATACTTCACTCAAAGGTGATTGCTGCCATTTGCTACTTACTCCACGTACTTTGTAGTGGTGGCTGAGAAATAAATTTAATCTCATGTTTTCATGCATGGGCTGTGTAATATACACACACTTTTATTCAGTCCATTTTAATTTCTTTATGGGCAGTGCAATAAACACACACTTTTAAGCAGTGAATTTTAGTTTTTTTTAATTTTATTAATGAAAACTAATTTTGACTTGTGCTTTGCATTTTGAATTGAATTTTAAAAAGTTAACCACTCTGATTATCATTATTTACCTGCTCTTCCTGGTAGTGATAACATGACCGCACTGTCATGCATGTGACATCACAGGGTACTGCATATAAATATGATGCTGTTTATATTTTCAAGTGATCCCCTGGTGGATACAAAATCTCTTTCTCCTTAGTGCTGGTTAGCTTGATTTTCAAGTGGGCCCTACCGCTAGATTTTACTATTTTGGCTTTGACTTGTTATCTTAGTCATCTCTGATCACAGGACTCGTCAGGTAGAGGGGTCCTTTCATCAGATTGGCTGGCCCAGCACTATCTCAGCTGTGGAATGGCCAATTGGGGGAGGCAGCTTGATGGCCGAGGTCTCCAGGACTTTAAACAAATCCAAATTATATTATGTGATATCATCTACTGTTGAATTCTGCTCTGTACTTGTAATATTTCTATTGCACTATTATATTGTATTGAGGATTACTTCTGTTCTGATCTGTGTATTGTATTGTATTGACCCCCTTCTCTTTGACACCCGCTGCATGCCCGACCTACCTGGAAAGGGGTCTCTCTTTGAACTGCCTTTCCCAAGGTTTCTTCCATTTTTTTCTCTACAAGGATTTTTTTTGGGAGTTTTTCCTTGTCTTCTTAGAGAGTCAAGGCTGGGGAGCTGTCAAGAGGCAGGGCCTGTTAAAGCCCATTGTGGCACTTCTTGTGTGATTTTGGGCTATTATGCAAAATTAAATACTGAAAACCCAGCAAGCAAGCCAGAGTCGGGTGGAGGTGGAGAGGAGATATACACAGTATATATATAGAGAGAGAATTGTGTTGATTATTGTGTTTATTTGCCTGTTAAATGTGGCTGTGGTGCTTAGGGACACTATTTATAGAAGAAGAAAGAATAAAAATACTTCTTGGTGCTTTTACCTGGTGTCTTGAGTGTCTGTCTGTTGGGTTTAAAGGGGCAACAGCGACCCCTAGCATTCACACAGGGTACAAACCTTGACTGCAACATAACAGTGACTTCTCAGGGTGCCCCTTTTTGAGAGCATCTCCTTCCCAGGTCTGTGTGGCCCCGCCATTCCAAAACAACACTGGTTAATGTTGTTGGCATCAATATAAAAATCTGGGAACTCCAAATGTGGTATCAGTGAAGGAGACACTTGAAGATGGAGATGTTACTATTATTTTCAACCCTACAAGACCATTATATTGTAATGGTGCCAACATGTTTTTGAATGGCATCAGAGATGAGTCACCACCTGTATGACCTGCCATTCCATCGTTCAAATGAGCAGCGTCAGCGCCAGCTGCAGGGGAGCCTATGAAAATGGCAAGTCTGCCACAATCAAATGGCCTCCAACTATTGACGCTTAATGAGGACAGCAGGCAGCCTAAAGGAGCAAAGTAAAGGACAATACTCTATTGGGTTGGTGCTGGGGAGCTCCACGCAGCACTGAAATGTATTTCCATCACTCTTAACTTATACAGTTAGCGTTATATGGAATAAAGTCTGTTGTGGGGATTTTACAACCCTTTAACAACTGTGCTTCAAAATTAAACTTCATCAAAATATTTCATTTACTTCATGCAAGTATAACCACAAGGGAGCGCCACTGAGCCCCAAACTGCAGACACAATAGCACCCAATACAATTTTGAGTTCAAAATAAAATGTTTTTATTCATCTCCAACACTTTTTAATTGAAGCACCAGCCACAATGCACAAATACAAATCCTCTCCTTCCACCTCGAGTAGAATGTCACCCACTGCCACCTGACTCTGACAATAAAGTGAGGCTGCAGGCTTTCTTTTGAATTTGACCCAAAAGCACTTCCAGGTCATGTGGATACCAGGACAGTTATCTCCCAGCAGTGTCCTCTGGTGGTACCCAAAGACTCTGACAGGGCTGGGTTCAGTCCTTAAGATCATTGCCACCTGTGGTGTGGGGGAACAAACTTTTCCCAGCATGCATGTTCACCCAGTCCATCCATTATTGTCTCCTGGCCAGGCAAGAATTCATCCATCCCAGCCAGGATGCCTATCCCTTTCTCCATGGGACCAGCACAAGTTCAATTGTGAACTTTCCAGACCTTTTCTCACTATTTAGCTGCAATACAGGCATAGGAAATGTCTCTAAGCTATACCAGTGTTTTCAAAAGAGAGCACAAAAGATAATCAGAGGCAGTGTAATACCAGAAACGAGACAACCTTCCTCAATCTGTATGAATCATGGTATAACACAACTCAGAATTATATATTGTACATATCTGTTGTGAAGCAAGAAATACTGGAGGCTTTGGAAATATTTATGGTGCCAGCCCAGCAACACCCATTTAATAATAAAAGAAAATAAAGTTTAAAAAGTAACCCACAGGACATGGCAAATTGTCAAACAACAAAAAGGTTGTGCTTCTCGCAGAGCAAAACTGAGCTCTCCGTCTTGGGCTTTTTTAGTGGGCCAAAGGACGACTTCTTAAGCACGGCACCCTGTTTATATTCCTTAGGTCACGGAAGGGGCGGTTCTTGTGGGGGCGGGGTTAGGTGTCATCTCCAGGTGACAGTTTGACACGATAAAGGAAGCCAGTTATACAGTTGGTAGCAGCACCCCCTTCCGGCTCAGCTGTGGTATTGTTCTGCTTACCTAAACCCCTTGGAAGATCCCTAAGTGAGCATGCCTGACATTATCTAAATATTTATAGGTGAAGGTCAGTGTCATTAGGCTCCTATTTCATTGAGTTGCATATTTTGGAAGTGACCTCATCTTTAACCTCATTGGAATAAAATATTTACCGTATATACTCGCAGATAAGTTCTCCGGCGTATAAGTCGGGGCTTGATTTTTATTGTATAATTTCTGGTATTTTATAATGTCGGTCATATAAGTTTTATATGGAAAACTCACACTATTGGTACAAGGGATTATGAGATGCTAACGCCCACCTGAGAGAGTAACCACGGAGCACACTGACTTTTTTTTTCCATGTATTGTGCCTATGTGACCACATGGTAATATCCGAAGCAACGTTTGCACTGTTTTGTGTTTTTTGTATCTCACACCCTCAAACAACTTTTTTGTAAGAACATCCCTTATCTATGATGGAGCGTTCATTCAGAATAAAATATGAAGCTGGTTTTAAATTAAAAGTCGTTGAAGTGGCGAAAGAAATTAGTAACTGTGTCATATTTTTGAACGGGCGTATAAGTCGGGGTCTGATTTTGCGATCGATTTTTTTGGGTTTCAAGACCCGACTTATACGCGAGTCTATACGGTACTTATTTACCCACAATCCTGTGGCATCTGTATTGGAATAACATCCAATGAGACATCACTGCTTAATAACCAACCAATTGTGATTGGGTAATACTATAAAGGTTTATCACTAGGGGGCAGTATAGCATGGCAGTAGAAGCAGACACCCTACTGTTTTTACTCTTTATTGAATTGTTTAGTTTGGGGTTGTGTGGCACAGCATGTTGTGGGTCCATGGCAGAACACCAGGTGCAATTTTTATTTGGAGCAGTGTTACTCAAATGTGCTAGTATAGGTGTATGGGTGCGGAGGAAAGACGTGCAGCCATGGAGCTCTAAATGTGGAATGGACTAATTAATCATGGATGTGTGGGTGAGTGGTTTGCACAGTCATCCCTCATTAACAACTCAGAGTCAATGATCACAGCACCTACACCAAGAGGTACTTAAAGACTGAGTAAAGGCAGAAGGGGAGAAGTAGATTGATACAGAGGAATTGATTCCAAATCAGAAAGAGAAAGAGAGATCCAGATGTGGCAAATGAGTGGTCAGGCAGCTGTAGTGGTTGAGTCTTCAAGAAGCGAGGAACATTGTCATGGAGAAGGGATCAAGACTGATCAAGACTCCTGATTAATATAAAGGAGATTGAAAGATTGAGAGCTCATGCAAACTCTGTGGGCACCGACAGAGATGACAGAGGGTGGGAGTCAACTCCGGAGTCTCTTGGTGGGTTACCAGCTGAAGCCGCTGAGAGGGAGTCAGGGAGACTGCAGGAAGGTGTGTCAAGTCTGCTGAGCATTTGGGGATTAGAGAAGACAAGACGTTCACCAGGCAGGATCTTTGTGAGGGAACAATGATTTTTTTTTAAATTAAATTAAATTAATTATTGAACACCTCTTATGCACTGTTTCATGGGCTGATTATTTATTGAAGACATTTTATCTGAACTACACTATGACGCTTATGATCTTAAATAAACAAACACTTTCACACTTTGCACCCAAAGTTCTTGTTGTGTCCTCATTTGCCCTAGTCCGTCCTCAGTTACAAACCGTTAGATGCTCCAAATAGCAGTGGGTGCCCATGGCGGGTGGGCATGGAGTGTGACAGATGGATAGTTTCAAAGTTAGTGTTAATTTGTAAAGTGTGTTTAAAAATAGGCAGACTATTTGAAGGTTGGTTAGCATAATTTTCTATTTCTGATTTCTGATGATATTACTGTCATGAAATGGAGTGTTCTATGAAGGCAAAAGGTGTGTAAGTTCTCCAAAAGCTCCACAAAAGGCAGGCCGGGATTTTTGCTATCCTGCCTAGAAGAGGCACACCTTAACCCAGTCAGGCCTCCAAGTACATTCTGGCTTCAGCTAGAGCAGGTCCCAAAAATGGAGAACTGACAAAACAAATATAAATATAACAAAAGCCCTAAGAGAGGAAGGATGACCATAAACCCCTTGCTTGTATTAGAATGGGCAAAAAGAGAATATTTTTAAGTTGAACATTTATTTACACAGATAGAAAAATACAGAAAAAAGCTCAGCAGAGCAAAATGTTGTCATAAGGAGTTGCCTAAATGGCAGTCATAAGCAGAACAGTCCCAAACTAATATGCAAAACTGCACCAAAAAGGAATGATCTCCAACTCTTGAGCCTTCTCTGCTTACTTGAATAGCCAAAAGGAGAGCTAAGGAGTGGTGGCATCAGGGTGACCTTGCCTTCTGGGGACTCCACCCACAAGGAACAGGGAACATAAGTAAACTTAAAAGCACAGTTCATAATTAACCAATAATAACAAATAAAAAACAAAAATATATGGAAATAGCATAAAAACATGAAAAACTAGTGAAACGCATGGACCTACAGTCCTAAAATAAAGGTGGTTAAGAGCAAGCTGAACTTTTCCATTTTGGCAATATATTCTTTTCTTTTCACCATGAAAACAACAAAAAAATACAATTTGACAGTGATCATATTGGTAATTTTCCTAAGTATTTCTTGTATATCTTGTCGGCATGCATTTCTCTCTTGTTCTCGTTCATACATTCTTTATCCTGGATTATGTCCTGCATGCCTATGAGCCTTTGTGCCTGCCTGCCTGCCTGCTGCTGTCTTTATGTTAAGTAGCTTCTGTGATTGGCTTGACGCTCAGCAGGCATTGCCACTCTTCTTTTTCTTTCTTCCATTTTTGACAATCAATAAACACAATATTCACAGCTGGTTATGAATCTGACGACTTATGTACCATGTTATGTGGGATTACCAATAGATGGGCTTGAGAGGACCGTGCTTTAATTACAATAAACTTTTGTGACCACCAGTAAAATGGCCAGCAGGATTGCATAACCTAAAATATTTTGAATTTCCAAAGCATGTCGGGTTATATTCACAATTACTTCTTGCTTGCCTGTTCTCAGTCTTTGTCACTTAATCGTCTTCTGTGATGTGCTTGATGCTCAGTAGATGGCGCTGCTCTTATTCTTCTTCTTCCTATCACAATGTTCTTCATCACATAATTGACTTCTTCAGTGATTTGTTTGATGCTCAGCATAAGTTGCTGTTCTACTTTTTCTTTCTGCCATTTCACTTTCTTGATCATTTTGCAGTAAGAAGCACATGACAACAAGTCAACTACATCAAATTTTTAACATTTCTAGGTTATAAGCTTTTGAGTAAGACAAAGATCAAGATTCTAGCCTTGTTAGCTGAGGAGTAATCGTGTGACAGATGCACAGACGGATTGACCTTAGCATTTTATACATATAGATAACTAGCTATCCCCTGCGGCTTTGCCCGTGTATTAGTGAAACAGGGCAGTGAGGAGGGCCCGGCCCAGCTCTCTACTCCTGACGTCATGCTTCCCCCTCCCCTTGGCCCACAGCCTCTGTCTCGGATTTGCGCAAGTAAATCTGTACTGCAAGCGAACTATGATACTATGAGAAAGTCGCAAAATCAACTGGAATGTTCAAGCAAATTATAGAATAAAACAATCTAAATCCGTTTAGTAGTTCTCTTACTCACTAGCTAAGCGGAGTTAAGGTTACGCCCGAGGTTGGCACGTCAGTGAGGAGGTCACCGCCCCCCTCCCCGCAGCCCGATGAGTCTCTCTCGGATTTGCGCTAATAAATCGATACCGCAAGTGAACTATGATACTTAACGCAATGAGAAAGTCTCAGAATCAAAGGAAAGTTCAAGCAAATTATAGAATAGAATTATCCATCCAACCCGCTATATTCTAACTACAGGGTCATGGGGGTCTGCTGGAGCCAATCCCAGCCAACACAGGGTGCAAGGCAGGAAACAAACCCTGGGCAGGTCGCCAGCCCACCGCAGGGCACACACACACCAAGCACAATTTAGGATCACCAATGCACCTAACCTACATGTTTTTGGACTGTGGGAGGAAACCCACGCAGACACAGGGAGAACATGCAAACTCCACACAGGGATGACCCGGGAAGCGAATCAGTGTTTCCTAACTGCGAGCCAGCAGTGCCTCTCACTGCGCCACCGTGCCGCCCTATTAGAATTATATATAATACAGAATTATAGTATAGAATTATCTAAATCTGTTAAGTAGTTCTCTCGTGAAAAGCGGACAGACATACAAACGGGTCTAAAAAACTATAATAAATTTCGCGCTTGGACCATGAAATTTTTAAAATCGTTATATAGCAAGCACTTATGGGCCAAGGGTAACCTACATTACAAATTTCAAGCCCCAAGTCCCCATGGTTCGGGAGATTTTGTGATGAGTGAGTCAGTGGTATTTGGTTTATATATATATAGATAATAAAAGGTCAAGAAAAAAACAGTATAAAATATAATACACATAAAATCACATTGATAACATAACAATGCCAACTAATTTTGCTCAATGGAAGACCATCTCCCATTAAACATAATACAGCCAAGGCTTCTATTTAAGAACAAACTAAGTATTTTTTTAAATCTGGCAGGCATTTATCAGATTTTGTCAGTATTGTCCTTATCTAATTGAGCATTTTAAGCCGTTGCCAATCTTTTAGATGTTCCTGTACCTCTGAGTTATTATGCCATGCTAAGCATTCTTCTTTCTCTGCTTTCTACATGGCTATCTGATCCCATCTGGATCAGAAAGAGAATGACATAATGATGAAAAGATTTGGGGTCCAACCCGGCACCCTGTCTACTTGGTTTGCAATAAAAAGAAAATCATCTAAACAGTTTTCAGATATGAGTTCCAGATGGAACTGGCAAAGTTGGCAGAGCTTCCGGTTTTCTGCCCTCCTGGTAGGAAGAGGAGGGTCCGGGTGGATGGACACCGGAAGTGACGTCAGGAATGTTACAGTTGTCAATCATCTAGTCTGCGGAGGGTGTAAGAGAGAGAGAGGCAATGAAACACAGCGCCAACCCTTGGTGTGGCGGTATAATTACAGTCACTAGTGCCCTTCAGCTGTCCCCAATGCGCATGCACGTGACACACTGAATATCTTACTGATATGTAATGTAAGTATTGTACAAAAAAATCAATACAATTGCAGATAAAAGGGGAGCCACTTAAAGACCCAACAAGCAACATAGCATATCGTGCCAGGGGACAACGGCGGGGTACTAACCTCTTTTTCTTTATTTCCACAGAAAGAACGAAGCACCACTGCCTTGAATTCACCCAGACTCGCTTACAGAACCCACTGCCTGCTTCCGTTCCCACCCCATAAATTGTCCCCCTTCACTACCATCTTTGTCTGTTGTAACTTTGGAAAAAGCAAACAATGACCTTCAATACTTAACAGTATACGGGGCCGGAAACCCCAAACCTTTATGCTTGCTTTATGTTCTTTTTACTATATATATATATATATATATATATGTATTTGCACTGTTTTGATGGTTTGATCTCTGCCAGGTTAAGAGACTCACTAGAGTTCACACCGAGGTTCTGAATTGACAGCCTAAGGCTTGAAAGTCTCAGCGACTGGGCCACACTGCCCAACTATGGGTTATTTGAATGAACTTAAACGCTAAATCATTTTATAGTTAATTGCTTTCTCCTGAAGTCATATAAATAAGGGACTAATCCACTATTGCCTAGGAAAGAATCTGTTAGGAGTTGATAGTGGAATGAATGATGTAACTTAATTTCACAGGTTATTCTCATAGATTTATGTGTAAACATGAATCTTTTGAAATTCTGTTTGCTAGGAAAGTTAACATTGTGATGCTGGAATAGATTTTTTTATGTCAGAGTAATTGCACAAATATGCAATTGGGATGCTGGATGAATACTAATTTCTTATTACAAATATGTTTTTGCTATACTAAAAATATACATGGGCACATTTGTCATAGGAATGATTTAAATTAAAATGATGTGCTGGTTTAGAATAGGTACACAAGTAATAGAAAACTCTGAAGAAAGTGTCATATTATGGAGTGATGGAGCTACTGTATGAAGACAATGGCGGAGAAAAGAATTAATTATAGACCGTTATACTTAGATAAATGCGCACACTGCCTGCTCTTTCTCTTCTCAGTTTTTACCTCTTTTAGTTGCCATCACTTACTAATAATGTGGAGTGTCTTCTGTGCTAACATTATATGTTCTCCATGTTTTTATACTCATTTTCTCTAGGGACACTGGTTTTGCCCAGCTCTTTAAACATCTGGGCTGTTGGAGACGGTAAATGATGTGGTGGTGTAATTTGTGTGTAAGGTCTGTGATCCACTGAATGCCTGTTCAGATCTGGTCCCACATTTATCAAGTGTCTCAGATCAGGAAAATGGTCCTAAATGGCTCAAAATTCTCAGAGTGACACAAATTTTCCAAATCTTAGTAGTAGGAGTAAGAGCGTTTTATCTGTTTTTTTAATTTAGTAAATTAGAAGAGCCCATGAGAAATCCTAACTCTCTAGGGACTGCCACAAGATGACATTCAGACAGAGACTGACACTCATATGCCAGGAAAGGCTGAATGTTTTGGAAACGATGGACAACAATGAACTTTTAAAAACATATCAATCTGACAGAGCTGGAATAAAATTCATAACAAATCTTGTACGTCACGTAATACCTCGTATGTGAAGAAGCCATGCTCTGTCATGCCAAAATGAAAATGGTGGTAATTGCAATAGCAATAGCAATAATTTGGATAGGTCATGACCAACCATTTCTTGAATTTTGTTCCAAACTTTGATTGCCTTTGCAATACATGAGATAATACGCAGATTTATACATTCAACACCACTCCATGTGAAGTATTGTTAAGGCAAGGTACATTCAGGCAAATCACTCGTTTTGCTGAAGTTGTCAGTGTGATTGATGGCTTGCACATAAAGATTATTGCCTCAAGTGTGGATAAGCACAGACCTACAAGTCGTAAATGATATCACAGTATCAACACAAATGTGGTCATGGAGGCAAGCTGTATTATTTTCAACGATGTTGTCGAAGTAGCAACAATTACGTGCGACTTAGTGGAATCTCCTACTTTATTATTTTTGCTTTGTTCTTCTTATTCTTTTACTACAGCTATAAATATTACTAACCACATTACCTGTTGAAGACATGAAATAGAAAAATTTTTGAATATTTGATACCTATTGCTCTACGTGTACCTTCAGTGCCTTTCTTCAGTATCCTCGTGAGTCTGACCTTCTCATGACTGGCGCTCCCTTTGTCAAGCCCATTCCTGAAAAGCCTGATTATCAGACTCTGTGATTTTGAGGTGTTTTGTCCACTTTTATACTTTGAAGGCGACTCTTTGTGTGCCCCCTGCACATTTACTTCTCCTCGTGTGTCTCACACTCACACTTCCTCTTTCGATTGTGTCACTAAGACAAACTGACCAATCACACCAAAGCCAAACCGACTAACCAAATTGCTCAGAGGAAATGGACATGCACACATACAGTAGGTCTTAGCATTTTATTATATGCAGAAGGATTATTATCATTATTTTTGTGGTGAAGCCTTCACATTGATATCAAAGTTAGAAAATGGCATCATTAGGTTAGATTAGGTTAGATAAACTTTTTTTAATCCTAATGGGACAACAAAATTTCTTCATGAGTGCCATTTTGCAGCATGGAGTGCCATAAAATCGTGACGTCATTCTTTCTCAAATGTGAATGCCCACTCTTAACTGGGAGTATGCGTAGGAAACTTTGTAACTGCTTCTGATGTCCTTATTCTGAGGGAGGACAAATTTTCACCCTAGTCGGACTTTTAGTGCAGTTCCTCAAAGTTATTCTGAGATACCTGATAAATACGGGCACTATTTACAACCAGGGTAGAACATGGTATGCTAAAACTACAATCAAGAAAACTAGAAAATTTACAAATGAAATAAGTCATGCTTCTGTCTCCAAGGGTTTTATGTGAGTAAAGTCAAACTGTTGTGTCATGTAGGGGGTGCCAATGAGCCCGACACACTCCAACACAAGTCCTAGCTGAATTATCATTTTTTTAACAAGGAAGTGCACAATTCCTCCTGTTCTTTCTTTCTTTCTTTCTTTCTTTCTTTCTTTCTTTCTTTCTTTCTTTCTTTC
>JANRMT010062834.1:38029759-38072113 GCA_026402145.1 Polypterus bichir lapradei | reverse complement strand
AATAAAAATGCATGTAAAAACAGACAATAACTTTGAATAATGTTAGCATTTACTCCCCCGGGTGGAATTGAAGAGTCGCATAGTGTAGGGGAGGAACGATCTCCTCAGTCTGTCAGTGGAGCAAGACAGTGACAAAAGTCTGTCACTGAAGCTACTCCTCTGCCTGGAGATGACACTGTTCAGTGGATGCAGTGGATTCTTCATGATTGACAGGAGTTTGCTTAGTGCCTGTCGCTCTGCTACAGATGTTAAATTGCACTGTTGCATAGTTTCAGATTCTGGGCACATGAAGCTGTAACCGAATGAAAACTGTTCCAAAAACAGAATTCTGGGTATTTCCAGGTGTGCCAATTATTTACAGTAATATCTTGCAAATATCTACAGTTCAATGCAAGAACATTAAGAAAAACAAGAAAAATAAGTGCAGGTGCTACATATGATAATTACAGTGATACCCTAGCTAAACCTGAGGAGAAACAGTATAATAAAAATAAACAAAAAGCATATTCTTCCTTCTTCTTCCTCAGATAGTTCACCAAGGACAGACAGAAAAATCAATTAAAAACAAAAAGTGAAAATATTAGGCACAAAGATAATGATAAAAAATTGAGCACCCATAAACACAGGTTACTTCCACCAAAAAATATATACAAATTGGTAGGAGGTTATCCTCATTAATATATACAAACTTAAATGCTCTTCTCTCTGCTGTATCTGCACAGCAGAAAGGAAGTGTCTGAAAGCCTGAAAACTGGTCAAAAGATGACCCCTGGTGGCCTGGACTTTGGTTTTATACCATTAGTGCTTGTGCCTAGCCAAATCGTTACATCTTACGGGATTTCCCAATAACAAACAACATCGAGTCACGTAGCTTCCATCCTCCTCTGATCAGGTGCAGTATCACTGTATTAAATCTTCTTTTTACTGTACGCATGTACTGTACGTGTTTGCAACCATGTCATGGTGGCTGCTTGTTCACCTTTACAGGTAAGTTATGTGGTGAACTTCACACAGGTGGCTCAATGGTAGACCTACTGCCTTACAGTAAGAAGATCATGGGTTTGTGTCCCGGGTCCTCCCTGTGTGGTAGTACTTTGAGTAGCGAGAAAAGTGCTATGTAAATGTATCATTAACTTCATCTACTTTCTTTCTCTGCATGTGTATTATCTCTGCCAGCAGCCTCTTAACTGACCATTCTGCTCTTTCCTTCCCGTTGCAGCTTTGGGCACATGCTTTGCTGGTGGGCCTCTTCAATTTGAAAGCATGCCTGTGGATAATATGGTGGTATTGGACCCAAGCCTCGGCATAGTGCCAGTTCTAACCCAGAGAAGCCTTCTGACTTGTAGGACTTTAAGTCAGTGGACGACTCAGATGGGGCACCAAACGTCGATGCCTGATTGCCCCCCCACCACCTTCTCACTCACTGGAGAGCTAAAAACCATGAAAAGCTATTAAACAGGTATAACAATCACTACTTTTAAAGTGTCTGCGGACTTGGTTTATCACACAAACCATTTTACTTTTTTTACAGAACTGTAAGAATGTCTCTGTATCCAGAAATACAAAAAATAAAAGTGTTGCTTTTGAACCTTTTAAGCAGGATTATCCCTTTAAGGGAAATCAATCATTGTTAAGCCTTGACAAGTCTTAAACAAGGAACCTATAATGTGTTACGTACACAAGAATTATGAGTGTCTTACGAAGACTGATTTTTTTAACGCACCAGTGGGATTGGTGCAGATGTGAGGCATCCAAAGGGCTCAAAAAAGGGATAATTCCATAATTCCTCTTTTTCATCTCCATACCAACCATGGGAAATTCCTCCTGGAATCAATGATGTCACCTCCAGTTCCGAGCCAAATTATGTCACTTCCGGTTCTGGGGGCCGAAGTCATCGCTTCCGGTTCTGGCCCAGCAGACATCACTTCCGGTTCCTGCCAGAATGATGTCATTTCCCCTGCCTGACTTTAAAAACTGCCATGTTTCTCTGTTTCAACTCTTCTGTTTTGGATTGATGTCTGTCAAGATCTTGTCAATTTTTGAACCAAACCATCACCTTTGGTAGCCTATTTCAGGTATACGGGCAATGGCATAGCTAGGAGCCGGAGGAGGGGGCGGTCCACCCTGGGCGGCATATTTTTGGAGGTGGCATTATTGGCCATAAAGCACAGTAAAATTTGTGTGTAAACAGCAGGGTTCAGAAAAATATCTCTCATTAATAAAAAAAGTAAAATTCTCTGATTTTTATCCACAAATGCTTCAAATATAGTTTTCAGACTTTACTTTTGTGACGGCATCAGACGCTGCAGTTAAAATTTATGAGGCTACAGCCTTGGTGTCACAATCCCTCCTAATCCATTAACAGCTGTGTTTGGGGTTCTTCCAGATGAGTTTAAAGTGGAGAAGGACAAACAAACTGTGATTGCATTCACTACACTTTTGGCACATAGACTTATTCTGATAAACTTGAAGAATCCTAACTCTCCTCTTTTAAGACAGTGGGAAACTGATGTTTTATACTATCTGAAATTGGAAAAAATCAAATACTCAGAGGATCTGTACAGAGTTTTTTCAAAACATGGCAGGATCTAATCAGTAATATTTTAGAATAAGCTCTTAAAGCACCAAGGAAGCAATTATTTCCGCATTTCTTTTTCTTCTCCATTCATCTCTATTGGCTTATCAAACTCATCAATTTAGGTATTTTTACAAGCCTTAAGTTTTACCGCATTGGCCATGCTCTCTCTCTCAGGGGTGGGGGTTGACTTGTTCTCAATCCTACTTTTTGTAAAAATCGATTGATTTGTATGGAATGATTACAATAAAATTAATAAAAAAATTTAAAAAAATAAAAATAAATAAATAAATACAATTTATGAGGCTATAACAAAAATAAACATAAACATTACACCGATAATAATTTCGAAGAAGATAAACAATTAATTTACAATTTATAATTTTGTTTTGTTGTCAATCTGAATGCATTCTTGCTCTGTGCAGATAACATCCCCACCTATCGCTTGTACACTACACTGGTTCCAGCTTTTGCAGTGTAATTATATTAAACTAATAATCAGAACACGGCTTATCAGTGCGTCTATTCTATATTCTTATCTAGTTGATGCTTATAAATGATTACATGTAAAAAATTATTGTTGTTTCTCTATATATGAATAAATCTATGCAAAGATTATCTTAATTTTTCTCTATACGTCATTTTAATTTTCTATTTAAATAGGTTAACATATTCAAATATGTTGGAGGGTGGCAAATTGAAGTACCGCACCTTCCCGAGTGGCACGAACTTGAGCTACGTCACTGTATATGGGCGACTGCCCCCAAACCTTTTCCTGTGTTGTTTGAATCCATAAGTTTCTGTTGCAGGTTTCAAGAAGAGAGGAGGTCCCACTCGATGATCAATGAAGTCAAATCCAGTCCTTCCTAACTCCTTCTCTTCTGCTCCAGCTGACATTAAACCAGACTGGAACAAGAATACAGTACCATTTGATCACCAGCAACACTAAGAACAACGTCTACAGTATGTGCTGCCTGTCTTCTCACTGAGTGGGGATTCCCAGGCTGGACCCCAGCTTTTAATACCATTACAGTATGCCTTTCTATAAATGATTGGCTTTTCATTAGTATTTTAACATTTATTATGTTAAGACTATATGGACATATCTAAAAAAAAAAGAGAAGGACTTGCATCTACAGTACATATGATCTTTTCTCTGAGAACAGCAGGAGTTTACAATCAGGACGCAACTGCTGCACATAAAACAATGAAAACACCACATGAGTTCATCTGAGAAAGTTGTCTATTTTTTATGCTGGAAACATGAGAACCTGAGGCAATCTGTGACCTTCGTTGTGTTTTTCACATGGGATTAATTATAGAAGGTTCTGGAAAGGGTAAAAAAGGAGCTACATGACAGCAAACATTACAATAATGCTGAAGTACACTATTAATTGGGGATTTTTCCAAAGCTGACTGGATTGATTTCATCGTTAAGAGGTAAAAGAGTGATAGAAATTGAAGTACGGGGGGAGTGAAAGTGGGGGATGGATAAAGTAAAAGATTTAAAAGGAAAGGGTCGGGCTGAGGAGGAGGAGGTGCAAGACTGAGCTGTATGGAGAGGGCTAATCAGACACAGAAATCCGAAGAGATGGATCGGTGCTGCTGCCTTGCCAAGTTGACAATTCACTTCTTTCTTGGCACTGCATCAGTTAACATCTGTCTTTCCAGGTAGATGAATTTCTGAGTGTTTTTGAGACGTTATTCCCCTGTCTATATAGAGTATGTGTGTCACATTGTAGATTAATGAACATTATCTTCACTTTATTTATGTTTATATCCAGTCCTTCTTTATTGGTGTTTTCCTGTAGTCTTGCAGTTGATTAATTGATCCTGCTAACAAGACAATGTCATTTGTGAACTCGATATCTGTGTGCAATTGCTGCCCATCTAATACCTGCCACAGTACGTCACATTTCAAAATGCATTACCTGGAGGATTAGGAATGGGGAGAGTACACAGCCCTGTTAAACTCCTGTCGTTACCTTGAGGAAGTCTGATGTGCTACGGTTGGTTCCAAAGCAACGTCTGGATTTGAAATACTGGTTTGCACCTGTTAACATCCACAATATATCCTGTGAAATAGGACGTCATGTGCACGCCAATGACATGCAAGTGCTTGGGCACCCTTTCTTAAAATGTCTGTTACATTGAGGGGTTAACTGAGCAGAAGATGAACTGATCACCAAAAGGCATAAAGTTAAAAAAGATGACACATTTCCTTCCAGCATTTTATGCAAGATTAGTGTTTTTGTTTTGTAAAATTGTACTGTGTAAAAAGGAAAGGAGCACCATGCAGAAGGTTGGGCACCCCAAGATATCTGGCCTTTTCCCAAGGTGATCTCCGACCTTCATTTGCTTGTTAGGGCTATGGCTTGTTCATGGTCATTGTTATGAAACCCCAGGCAATGCAAATTGCAAAGCTGTATAAACTGTCTGACTCCTCACTCCTTGTCCCAATAATCAGTAGTCATGGGCTCCTCTAAGCAGTTGCCTAGCACAATGAAAAATAAAATAATAAGCAGGAGAAGGCTACAAGAAGAAAGCAAAGCATTTTCAGGTCACTGTTTCCTCAGTTTGTAATGTTGTTAAGAAATGGCAGTTAACAGGAACAGTGGAGGTCAAGTTGAGGATTGGAAGACCAAGACAACTATCTGAAAGAATTGCTCATTGGTTTAAGGCAACTAAAAACCCCCGTGTAACTGCAAAAGACCTTTAGGAAGATTTAGAAGACTCTGGAGTGGTGGTGCTCTGTTCTACTGTGCAGCGACACCTGAATAAATATGACCTTCATGGTAGAGTCAGCAGAAGAAAAGCTTTCCTGCATCCTAGCCACACATTTCTGCAATTGACATTTGCAAATGAACATCTAAATGAGCCTGATGCATTTTGGAAACCAGACCTGTGGACTGATGAATTCAAAGTAGGACTTTTAGGCCACAATGCGCAAAGGTATGTTTGGAGAAAAAAGGGGGCTGAATTCCACGAGAAGAACACGTCTCCAACTATTAAGCATAAAGGTAGATCGATTAAGCTTTGGGCTTGTGTTGCAGCCAGTGGCACAGGCAACATGTCATTGGTAGATGGAAGAATGGAATCAAATAAATGCCAACAAATTCTTTAAGCAAACATCACACCATCTGTAAAAAAGTTGGAAGTTAAAACGAAAAAAAAAGGGTCCTACAACAAGATAATGATCCAAAACACACCTCCAAATCTATAATGGGGCACAAGCTCAAGAGGCATAAGCTGATGGTTTTGTCATGGCCCTCATGGTCCCCCGACCTAAACATCATTGAAAAATCTGTGGAGAGATCTGAAAAGAGCAGTGCATGCAAGACGGCCTAAGAATCTTGCAGAATTGAAAGCCTTTTGCAAGGACAAATGAGTGAAAATACCCCAAGTAAGAAATGAAAGACTGTTAGCTGACTACAAAAAACGTTTACAAGATGTGATACTCACCTAAGGGGGTCTTACTATGTGCTGATTATGTCGGGTGCCCAAACTGTTGCTTCAGGCCCTTTTAATTTTTTTGATATTTTATACATGAGAATGATGAAAATAAAAATGTAATCTTGCTTAAATTTTAAAGAAATGTGTCATCCTTAACTTTATGCCCTTTGGTGATCAGTTCATCTTCTGCTCAGTTAACCCCTCACTGTAACAGACATTTTAAACAAGGGTGCCCAGACTATTGCATGCCACTGTATACCGCCCTTAGCAATGTGACACGCATTTGCGAGATTGGGTGCTGCTGTCTATTAGTTGAAGTACACACTGTTGAACAGTGAATCTTTTATTTGTAAACAGTTTAAGTTCACATTAAAATAATGTTAGAAAGTACAGAGCAGAACTGGCAGCCTAATCACTTTGTAGGACAAGAGGCATAAGATACACGTGTTGGGTACAAGAAGCTGTTGCTTGTGTTATGTCCAGTTACATCTACTACTTCCCGCTGTGCAACTGGGATTTCTAAACTCTATTATAACCTTATGGGACCACTGATATACAATATATGTAGTCAGATGTTTCCTGAACAGATATTATGTGGCACATAAATGTACATATTTTTAAAGATGTTTAAATATCGCTCAAAGATACTGTATAATATAAAATTCCACAGTATGGTCTATGAATACTATCAAATGCTTTTATGAAGTGCATAAGGTTGCCAATGGTTTCTGGAATTCAAGGCTCTGTTCGATAATATTTCTGAGGGTAAATATCTGCTATTTTTTTGTTTACAACCAGGGGTGGACTGGCCATTAGGACATTTGGGCAATGCCCGGTGGGCCGCAGACTCTGGTCTGGTCATGGGCTGGCTGTTTCATGAAATTAAATTTAGGTACTGGTTACTGTTTGACATTAAAATTAATTATCTAAACTACTAAATATTATCTGTCCAGTACTTCGATTTATATAGTCCTATATAGTATACCGTATTACATCATCAAGATGTTTTAGTTGTCAGTACACAACGTTGCAGCAAAAAATTTGGTCAAAACTGCCTTTTGCCGATTTCTGTTTCAATATTGCTACATTTTGGTTAGTATATAAATCACTGCAATTTATTTTATCTCATATCTATTATTTAAATTCTTCAGTGCTAATAATTCATCCATCCATCTATTATCCAACCCACTATATCCTAACTACATGGTCACAGGGGTTTGCTGGAGCCAATCCCAGCCAACACAGGGTGCAAGGCAGGAACAAACCCCAGACAGGGTGCCAGCCCACCACAGGTGCCAGTAATTAGTTTAGATTATGTATTATGCATTTTGTTTTTCTCTGATCATTGGCGTGAGCAATAATTAATGGTTTTCAGCTGCAATTATTAGTATGATGAAATAAAGTTATAACGCACAGGATAGGAATTTTCCATAGTATGACGGAATATTTATAGTTTATCATTAAGTTAATGGAACATTTCGATCATGTGAGGTTTTCATTATAACCTTGGTTATAATTTATTCCATTGTAAATGAGCAGGTACTAGCCTACTAAGGTACTGGCACTTGGACATGACATTGACATTTGACATGTACTCTAATAACGTGTAAGCCATGTTACTAAATTTTTATTTTTCATTAAATTTTATTCTTAAGCACGTCATCAAATTTTAAGTTGTGTTTAAACAACAGTGTACAGATTAGGTTTGGCAACAGTTTAGATAGAGTTCATATCATAGGTTCATAGCAAGTAGCGAGCCACATACTCATCTCAAATTTTAAGAAAATTACAATGAATAATGGGCTCACTCATTGAAGGATGCCCGAGACGATTTTGAGACCCAGTCCGCTCCTGTTTACCACTTAAATTTTGGTTAACTGCATCAAGGACTACTGACAACCTGCTCAAGGTTCTTTTTTGCCTTGTGGAATATACTCTGACTTTTTACGATCCTGAAATTAGATTAAGGAGAACCAGTGGTGTTTTTCGGAAAGAAAGTTCTGAAGGAGCCGAATCTGAATTTTTCTTTATTAGAAATGATTTCCTTTGTTAAAAGTGTCAGCCTGTATTCTCCTAATAACTAACAAGATGTACAAAGTTTACATACTGTGTATAAAAATCACAAAAATATCAGTCCAAGAATGGGATGCTAATGCTTGGTCTGTCTCCGTTAGTGTAAGGTCATTGTGGTATCCTCTAATAATTATCTGACATAATACAGTGTGACAAATAATGGCAAAAGACATGATAAAGGTTTGGGGCAGCCACCTGTTGTATCCTGGCTGCTAAAATTGCAATAATTGAACAGAGATTTTAACACGACTGAGTCCAAAATAGAACTGCCCACAGACAGTCAAGATGGCAACTTTAAAGGCCAGTTAAGAAAGTGATGTTATCTCCAGATAATCAACCAGAAGTGATGTTGTCAGGGACCAGAAGTGACATCATCTCTGGGGCCAAAACCAGAAGTGATGTTGTCAGAGCTTTGAGGGGGCAGAAGTGACGTCATCTCTGGGCCCTGAAGCTGTAAGTGACATAATTGAGGGTTCCGGAACCTGGTGGGATTTCCCGGGAATGGTCAGCAAGTAACTGAGAAAGACAGTTAGCCCACCTCGCCACCCCCTGGTCGGTGGTGTAATTAAAATTACTCAGACCCTTTAGCTGCCTCCTACTCGCACGTGTGTGACAACAGTCATATAGATTGTCAGAGTTATATAATGAAGCCAGTGAAGGTTGAGATGAATACCTTTATTGACACCTTTCTGGAGTCACTCTGCACATACAAAGATACGAGTGACTTACAGGTAAGTGTGGGTTACATTTCTTAAATACACTTGTCAAGTACAGAAGTGCATGATTAGTTTAATTTCTCGTGTCTTTGCTAGTTACTGATAAAGAAGGCTCAAGGAGTCAGGATTCTGCTACACTCCATTATACTGGTTTTCTTATCCATACTTGTACTTAAGCAGCAGCAGGGACTGGGTCACAAATCAAGAGGCTTTAATTCAAACACTTTCAAAGAGTGCTAAAGGCAAAAGCTAACAATTAACAAGGACAGATGTCACTCAATATAGTCAATATATAATCAATCTGTGAAAGTCATATTTATCTGTAATGATCAACTCTCATAAAATTTACAATATTTGAAGTCTGTTTTGAGCTGAAAAATGTTTTCCTTGTTCTTAACATCAGTTAGAGTGAAAACAACCCAAAATTAAACATTTGCTATACCTTTTTTTGCTCTCAATCAGCATATTTTTGTCTTCTTATTCCTTCTAAAGAAGGATAGATTTTTTTTTGTCCCCAGGGGGAAATTTAGCTTTTTACAAAAGCTATTTAAGTAAATTAATACATAGGTAAGCAAATTCATATGCACACATACTATAATCTAAAGACACACCAGAATAACTAATTTAAAAACAAAGAAACGAAAACTTCTGACTTGGCAGTCCCAGCCACAATGAAGTGTTATGCAGACGTATTGCTGTTAGCATAAAGGCAGCCCAAGTAGCATTTCTTGACACAAAAAATTTAGAAAGTTGGAAAGATGTCTTTTTATTGTCTAGAAGACAGAAAGATGTTGTTCAAATAGTTTTTACAGAGGTTGGGCTGATCCATCCATCGCTTGAATAGATAACAGGTAAGCAAACTTCAAATCCAAGCTGAGGAAAATTGAAAATAAAAGCTTGGGAAGAACTTTGAAAGCATGTGCCACAATTTACTTGGGAATAGAAAGGCGTAAAAAGGAGGAGCTAGCTGAAGAGTTTCTCTCATCCCACCTAAAATATCAATGCAACATGTCTTTAAAAAGCCATTGAACTTAGTTTTGTCAAGTTTGCTTTGAGGCGGATGGCTGGGACACCTGGAGAATGGAAGGGCTGGGAGGCAATATCTCCCCTGGGACGCAATAGGGCAGCCCCCTTGGATTACATCATGGTCACAGGCTTGGAGCATAGAAGCTCAACCCTGTGGGGCCCGTGGCCACCACCGGGGGGCCTCATGGGTAGCGCGTGTATAGAATTCACACTAAAACATGGTGAACATAAAAAAGTGGAAATGCTCCTACGCACAAAAAAATCCAGATGCATAAATCTGTGCATACGCCATTTCCACATTCTTCTGTTACATAAATCCTGGTCAGTGTGAAAAGTAACGCACGTGCACACGCCTGCTGCCACTCTCCAAACTCCTCCCATAATTACGCCTCTTTGAATTTGCAAATCAATATAAATAGCCCTTAAGCTCAGCGTTCTGTGAAAAGGCAATTGCAAAAGCACGGTGGAAAATAGAAGAATTTCAGCGAATACCAAGTGGAGGCAAAGAAAAATGTACTATTTGTTGGTTTAAACAGTGGTATAAACAACAGAAGGAAGTTGATCAAGTGACATAGAGTGTCGGAGAAACTCTTAAGCTCAAGTTCACAAAGTCGCACAGTACCTGATATAAAACAGAAGTTGTCAGATATCAGAGTCACCATGAAAAGGCGAGTCGTAGCCCACCGTCTGAGTGTTATATGGAAGTTTATTAAAGTACAGAGAAAAGAAAAAAAAAATAGGAACACAGTGGGAAAAAACCTCGAAATTTCAACATTATTCTCGAAATTTCCACTTTAATCACATAGTTTATTTTGTCATTAAAGTTAGAACATCATAAACTTCATCTTAAATTAATTTAATTTACTAGTTTCTCAAATACCATTGTTACTAAAGTAGCACGTTAAATGCTTTGTTGTATGTGTTCTTCTGTGTGCTCTATGTGTGTGAATCACTACGTGCTTCTTAAATGGGCTTTCTCTTCCTCCGACAGAACACAGACTCCATTACATTCGTGATATTACAGCTCTTAAATACTGAGATGCATACTTGATATCATCTTCATGATGATAGGATTTAAAGCATGTTATTAAACATGGGAACACGGTGGCGCAGTGAAGGTGATGAGCTGGCACCTCGTCCAGAGATTATTCCTGCCTCATGTAAGAGGCTTGCTGCCCAGTGCGCGATCTTCGATGAAATACTTTATTGTAGCAGTACTGTCTCTCTCAAACGTACTAACCTTTAATTCCTGTCCTTCCTTTTCTTTCTCCAAATACCCAATCACCACACAATCAGTTCTGTAATAGACATTAAGCCATCTGTAAGCTGAGAACGCCAATTCCTCAAAACTTTTAAGGAACATTGAAATATCTTTGTAGTACATGTATAATTATTCTATCCATCCTTCCAGTGTCGCGCCAGCCCCAGCAAGAATATAGCGTGAGGCAGGAACAATCCCTGAATGGGGCGCCAGCTCATTGCTAGTGCTGAGACACTGTGTCCTCACATGTTTAATTATTAACAATATAGATTATTTAAATGAAGTTAACGTTTTATCTGTAGAATAATCATATTTTGCTGCATTTAATCTTAAAAATGATATCGTTATCATATGGAAATACATGCTTTATAAATTGCCGCAGGTTGTGCAATATTATAACTGTATTGCAAATTTACAGTGAGGTAAGTGTACTTATAAGTACAAACAGTTTACAAGAAGCACTTGATGGACTGATTGATTGCGTTTATAGTTCTTGGGATGAAACAGTTTCTGAACTGCGAGGTCCGTACAGGAAAAGCTCTGAAGCGTTTGCCGTGTGAGCAGCAGTTCAAAAAGGCTGCATGGCTGAGGCAGCGTATGCTTGATGCTCTATACCGATAATTCTCTTTCCAATCAGGTGCTGTAGAGCTGTGATTCCACACTCAGATACAGTGATACTCTGAGTAGTGCAGTGAGAGTAATATGAAAAATGATGATCCACTGTGGCAACTCCTAACGGGAGCACCTGGAAGAAGAAGAAAAAGGTGCAGTGAGAGTACCAACGCTAAAGCAGCTATGGTATTTGGAATAGTTTGGTTAGTCTGTGGACCATTATATTGTTACAGGTTGATTACAATCAGATGCCTTAAACTAATCAACAATATGCGGTTAATTATCAGTGTATTTGATAAAGCCACATCAGGGAAGTGCATCTAAAAAAGAAAGGGAAACCATACTGGAATAAAAGCACTGCTTTCACGCTGGGTGCCGCCAGATTGCAAAACCAAGCATAGAACTTGTGTACGCCAGGGTTTGAGCTAGCGTGAAAATGTGCGTGGCTTTACTGCAGGTTTAGGTTTTATACATCGCAATTTGAGTGTGGGAATGGGAGTACGCAACATTTTTGTGTTTACGCATTGTGTATACATGAGGCCCCTGGACTGCAGCAGTTGCGCCACACCAGGAACTGCTGCCGGAAGAGAATCTGAGTGCACCTGGAATGCTTCCGGGTACTCCTGTAGCACTTGCGCCACACCAGGAAGTGCTGCAGGAAGTTCATCAGGGTGCACCTGGAGCTCATCCAGGTGCAACATAAAAGGGGCCACCTCATTCCATTCGGAGAGCTGGAGTCGGGATGTGGGGGGCAGAGCTTGCGTGGAGGAGCATAGGTGGTAAAGAAAAGAGAGAGAAAGAGAAGAAGAAAAAGAAACTGAGCCATAGTGGTAATTGTTGGTGATTTGTGCACTGTGTGCTGAAGGAGAAGAAATTAAAAGGGTGTATTTTGCAATTGTGTCTCTGTGCCTGTGTGTGTAGGGGGCGGATTGTTCACAGCTTGTATGGAGTGTTACTTGCTTTTAATAAATTCAATAAAATATTAAAAAAAAAAATTCTTAACTCTTATTTGGATTTTTTTTCTTTCCAGAAAACCTGGGAGTGGTCTCTGAAGAACACATGGAGAGGACATCACCCAAATTGAGAGGTGTTATAGTGTAAAGTGGAGTGAGTCTATATTAGTAGACATCTGTTGGTCATTCCACCATGAAACACCTTCAGGGATTATAAGAGGGAAAAATAAACACCAATTGACTACTTTTCTTCAGTAAGTATTACATTTTAAACAATGACATGTGTAATTTTAAGTCTAAAAAAGTAATTTAAAAAATATATTACACTTTTTCTCTAAAATACTGATTTTTCATTTTAAACCTTCATCTCGGGGTGGCACGGTGGCGCAGAGGTAACGCTGCTTCCACACAGTAAGGAGCCCAGGTTTGCTGCCCATGGATTTTGCATGTTCTCCCCGTGTCTGCGTGGCTTTCCTCCAGGTGCTCTGGGTTCCTCCCACAGTCCAAAGACATGCAGGGCAGGTGAATTGGTGACTCTAAATTGTCCCTAGTGTGTGTGTTTAGTCTGCGATGGACTGACAACCTGTCTAGAGTTTGTTCCTGCCTTGTGCCCTATGTTCGCTGAGATAGGCTCCAGCAGAGCCCTGTAACTCTGTTCAGGACTAAGTGGGTTGGAAAATGACTGACTGACTGACCTTCATCTCTCAGAAACCAGAGCAATTCTTTTGCCACATTTGGAATCAGGACCCTGAGATCTATAAAGAACACCTATAAGTTTTGACAGGAGCAAAATTTTATTTTTTTGCAGACCACTATACTATGCTTCGAAAGCAATTTCCGTATAAGTTTTCAGTATAAGAAAGCTATAAATTAGAACATCCCATCCGAAATGATTCTTTGTATGGGATAAAGCAGCAAGTAAAAAAACGATAAACACGAGTCTGGCAAGTTTACTTTAGAATTCTTACCAAGTTCTAAAAAATGCCAAACAGCATGATCAAAATGTGATTTTATCCAATTACAGATAATACTCATCATCACTCTCCCACTAACATGGTGGAGTTGAATTCCTCCAGTTGTTCATATTAAGTATTTGTGCAGGTAGGATTTTCCAAATGGTTTTGTTAACAAAGGAGATCTTCTTTACCGCAGTATAGCACATGGAGTAAAAAACAGAACCGCAGCATGGCATTGTTTACTAAATTCTAAAAAAAATCACATAAAAACACTGTGTGTTTTATTCTTTTGTAGTCTATCACAAATTTCAGTGGCTATCAATATTTCAGTTACATGCCTCAAGCAGCGAAAGGCAGGCACTTATATCGACAGTTAGACGATGTGCCCCTCTTTGAATAACAATAGTCCACTTACTCCCAAGCAGTATGTGACATCTCATCAAAAATATTCAGATGAAGTAATTAAAAAAAATTGTGTGGAATTGACAGGTCTTTCATAAACCTACTGCTAAGCCCCTGCAATGTGATCGTGGACCCACCAAGCAGAGAGTGCATTTTAGAGAAGGGAAGTTGGGGCTTTGTGAAGTATATGAATTATAGATGTTCCAAATCCTATTTGGTAGCCTTTCAGTATCCTAATGTTTTATGAATGCCAATAAGACGAATTTTAGAATGTGGCCCATGTCAGCAAACAGGTAATGGTCATAAGCCATTCCACAAGAAGATGAAATGAATAATAAATGTCTGCCCAGGTCAGATTTGTGCTTAAAAATGAGTTATTCTTTTCTACCTTTCATCCTCCATAAAATAAGTACTTTCACTGTGATTGCTTTTCTTAGAAGCTATCCATAAATTATGCAAATTCTTCTGAACCTAAGCAATAGGTGTTATGTGTGTCTTTTTTGAACTCACCTAAGTCAGCCTCCAAATGCGCCTAAATTTGAAAAATTGAGCTAAAGAAATAAAATCCAGCCCTTTACCTTACCTTATGTATCGAAAATAAGAATCCTATTAGCTCAAGTCTAGAAAAGCCAAATTTATGAAAAGCGGAACAGCGACAAAGAATGAAGGATCGATTGCTTTGAAAATGAGAGGCTAATTTTCATGGCAAAAATACAGAAAGAGAATTTAAAAAGCAATAGATAAGCCTTTTTTCTTTTTTGAAATTTCTGGGAGAAACCCGATCCTCATTGTAGTAGTTTGTGTTTTCTCTTTCCAGATCCCACGCCCAGTTATTTTTTTGGGGATTGTGCTATTATTCCTGTGTCTTAGTCAATTTTTCTGACATTATTTAAATGTCAACTCCAAACTGACCGAGTAGGAGAGCGTGGAGCAGAGTGCCTTGTGATGGACTGGGACTCCATTCAGATTTGGCTTGTGTCTTGACCAGATATTGTCTGGAGAGACTCTGAAATCCAAAATCCTAAATTGTACGAAGTGCGCTCGAGCAAAAGTTTTCACCAAATGTCACCATAACATGTTTTAGTTTTGGTACTGCAGAAATGCATTTTTTACTCTTTTATTCTGAGTAACGAGACCTATGTGTACACTTCTTTGGGTCTGCAAGACACAATGCATTGTGACCTACTAATAAAACTTCACTTTGGAGTGGTCTGAGGGGACATAACTGAGACACATTCATCTTGATATTACATTTTAGTATAAGACCCGTGAATTCTTCATATTAACAAGGAATTTTACAATCATGTCAGTTTCTCTAAAATTCTAAATGATAATGCTGGGAATCCAAGAGTTTTATTCTCAACTGTTGATCGCCTTCAAACCCAGCTCACTCAATGGAATGCCTTCTAAAACCATCCATCCATTTTCCAACCCGCTGAATCTGAACACAGGGTCACAGGAGCCAATCCCAGGCAACACAGGGTGCAAGGCAGGAACCAATCCCAGGCAGGGCACCAACCCACCGCAGGACACACACACCAGGGACAATTTAGAATCGCCAATCCACCTAACCTGCATGTCTTTGGACTGTGAGAGGAAACCGGAGTACCCGGAGGAAACCCATGCAGACACGGGGAGAACATGCAAACTCCACACAGGGAGGACCCGGGAAGTGAACCCAGGTCCCCTTACTGTGAGGCAGCAGCGCTACCACTGTGCCACCCCCTTCTAAAACCTACTAGTGAAACCTGTCAGGCTTTTGCTCTACGTTTTAAGCACAAAATAAATGATATCAGATGTAATATAGTAAATCCCCCCTCAATTAATCCTGTTGAACCGCAGCATACCCTTTTAAGTGAGTTAAATTCTTTCACTAGAAGACATCGACCTGAACTATGCTGAAACCCTCCACCTGCGTCTTTGACCCAATACCAACAAGCTTTTTTAAAGATGTCCCCGATGTGCTAATTGATAGTGTACTTGACATAGTGAACTTATTATTAGATACGGGGGTCTTCTCCAACTATATAAAGACTGCTGTTAAATCCTTGCATTAGAAAAGTAATCTCAACTCCTCTGTCTTTGACAACTTTAGACCAATTTCTAAACTGCCTTTCTTAAATAAAATTCTAGAAAAGATAGATTTTATGCAGCTTAATGATTACTTGAACAAACATTCTGTTATTGGTAAGTTTCAGACAGGTTTTTGAACAAATCATAGTATAAAAACTGCACTGCACTGGTTAAAGTAGTAAATGCTTTGCGGGTTAATACAGACAGAGGCCGTATAACTGTTCTTGGTCTCTTAAGTGCAGCATCTGACACCATAGACCACAGCATTCTTATAAGTCTCCTTAGACAATGGGTGGGCCCATCTGACGCTGTCTTAAATTGGTTTCAGTTTTACTTAACAGGCAGACAATTCTTTGTTATTTGTGGTGATTGTACTTCAGAGATCCATGGTATTGTGTATGGTGTATCACAAGGATCTGCTCAGAGTCTGCTGCTCTTTTTAGTCTTCATGCTTCCATAAGGTCAGAATATGATGTAACCTTGGATTGCGAGATAATTCATTCCGGAAACGTGCTTGTAATCCAAAGCACTCGTACAGTATATCAAAGCAAATTTTCCCATAAGAAACAATGGAAACTCAGATGATTCGTTCCACAACCCAAAAATATTCATATAAAAATGATTAATACAAAATATAAAGTAAAAATACATAAAACAAATTAACCTGCACTTTACCTTTGAAAAGAATCATGGCTGGTGTGAGTGAGTTTCTAAATTCTTTTGGAATTCCACCAAACAGGACGACACGAGCAAGAGTGTCCTGAGGCAACCACAGGCTCCCAGCGCTGTAGCAGTTCGCCATAATAGCGAATCCGAAAAGATCGCGGACATGCTATAAGCACCTGCCGTTGATGGGTGATACAAGGAAAATTATAAATGCAAGAGCACAGTATTACTTGGTCACTAACCTGGCCCCGACCCTGCCTGACTGCTGTGTCTGTGTATAGGAGAGTGGCAGATCCCGCTACAATAAATAACTGTGCTCTTCCTGTTTCAAGCTGAATAAAGCTGGTTTTGCTGAAGTACTAAGACTCAGCTTTGTGTTTTGGGGAGCAAAACAGGGACTCACATGTTACAACACACACACATGGTCACAGTGCTATAGTAAACAGTATACGCTCATACGGATGTTGACTATACAAGTGAGGCACGCCGACTGAGCCCGAGAATGGCAGCCAATTAACCACAATCCAACAGCGAGAGAGAGAAGAACCATCAGCTCAGTTATGCTCATGTGACGCTCAGCAGACAAAGTGTATATGTACTACTCGTATTGCAAGACCTCGCTTGTTTATCAAGTCAAAATTTATTAAAAATTTTAGCTTGTCTTGCAAAACACTCACTGAACAAGTTACTCGCAATCCAAGGTTTTACTATATCTCTAAGCACAAGGTGAACTACCATCCCTATGCAGATGACCCACAGCTTTATTTATCGATAGCACCTGATAACCCAGGGTGGCACAGTGCCGCATAGTGCTGCTGCCTCACAGTTAGGAGGCTTGGGTTTGCTTCCCGGGTCCTCCCTGAGTGGAGTTTTTGTGTTCTCCCTGTGTCCTCCGGGTGCTCTGGTTACCTCCCACCATCCAAAGACATGCGTTGGTGTTCCTAAATTGTCCCTAGTGTGTGTGCTAGGTGTATGGGTGTGTGTGAACTGCGGTGGGCTGGCGCCCTGCCTGGGGATTTGTTCCTGCCTTGTGCCCTGTGCTGGCTGGGATTGGCTCCAGCAGATCCCCATGACCCTGTGTTAGGATATAGCAGGTTGGAAAATGACTGACTGACCTGATGACCCTGACCTTCTGATCCAATGTCTTATCAGTATTTCCTATTGGATGAGTAGAAACTTCCTCAAACTAAATAAGGAAAAAACAGAAATCTTAGTGATTGGCAAACATGGAAATAGAGATGGCATTAGAAATAAAAGTCAAGGCAGAAGTAACAAATTTAGGAGTAATAATTGACTCTGACGTAAACTTTAAATCGCATATTAAACAGACTAGTAGGACTGCATTTTTTCACTTACGGAAAATATCAAAAGTTAGACCTCTTGTAATCTAACAAAAAAAAATGAAATCACACTTTTCTTTGTAGTTGACTAGATTACTGTAATGCACTCCTAAGAGGATTACCTAAGAAAGACATCAATTGGCTGCAATTAGCGTAGAATGCAGCAACCTTAACTAGAAAAAAGAAAATTTGAGCACATCTCACCAGTTTTAGTGTCGCTACAATGGTTACATGTGTCTTTCAGAATTGACTTTAAAATACTACTAATGGTTTATAAAGCCTTTAATAGTCTTGGTCCTTCCTATATTTTGGAATGCCTGTCCCCCTCCACTCTAAGTCGTAACCTTAAATCTTTATAATGGTGGTCTGCTTATAATTCCAAGAGCCAAGCTTAAAAGAAGTGGAGAGGCGACCTTTTGCTGTTATGCAGCTAAAATCTGGAATACTATCAGGGCAACGCGTCTGGGAGTGGTGGAGAGTTTATTGTTATTGTATTGGTGAATTGAATGAGTATTGTGGAGGAGAGGGTGCTTTGTGCACTATTGCATATAAATAAAGTCAACTTTTGGACTTTTACTTGGTGTCTGGAGTCTTGGACAGGGGTTCAAGGGAGCAATACTGCCTCCTATCTGTCACAAGTGTCAAAGGCCGCACTCAGATCAAGAACGATGAGAATAGTGAATAAACCAGAATCAGCTGCCATAAGGAGGTTGTTAGTAATTTTGATAAGTTTCTGTACTATGGAGGGGGCAAAAACCAGACTGGAACTGTTCACACAAATTATTTTGAGATAAATGAGAGTAAAGTTGAATAGCCACTATTTTTCCAAGAATTTTGGAAATGAAATGAATGTTATTGTTGTCGCCACACTGCTGAGAAATTAATAACCCATCTACTGATGTTTTATCAGTGTTATGAAGACCAAAAGAAGCCTATGTTAAGGCTATTCTGTAAGAGCAAATGATTAACAGATGCATTTTTGCAGTACCTAAACTAAAGTGTTACCAGTGTTACATGAAATCTGAACCAACCTGGTGTTAATTAGGTTTGTGTTTTTTTTTTTTTTTGCACTCAAGTTCATGAAACACAACAATCTCAAATCCGCTTAATATGACTCAGTCCATTCAGAAGATATTTTACCCATGTAGCTGCAGAAAAGAAAGACCTTTCTGTTTGTAAAAGTAAAATCTGTTATTACTTACAGGATAGCAGGGCCGGACTGTACCGGAACACAAGTATCAGTGTTATGTATTCATACAAAAGTAAGTATTCCTGATTCAGCTCACATGATTCAAGAATACAGTTGCCTTATTAAATTTAATACTAAATACTTTTAAACTATGACGCTTAAAAAAATCATCTACAGTTGGTTCTCCAAATTTGCACAGGTTCTCCAAATTTGCAAAAATCTCAAGTAAACCTTTTTCACGTTGTCATTATGGGGTGTTGTGTATAGAATTCTGAGGAAAAAAATGAATTGAATCCATTTTGGAATAAGGCTGTAACATCACAAAATGTGGAAAAAGTGAGGCGCTGTGAATACTTTCCGGATGCACTGTGGATTTCTCCATGCGGAGTTAGATGTCCCCAACAGAACTGCCCACCAGAGCTACAATTTCTAGGCAACCTCACAGGAACCCAAGCCAGTGCAACCAAAGAAAGATACTGAAATCTTGTGGCAGTGAAGGACACACGCTCAGGTCTTCCATTATGTTGGTTTCCCTTCCAGGTAAGGTACCACTTTAGCATCCAAGATGGGTTACCAAAGTCAGCCTAAACCTTATTGCATTAAATATACTGTATATATATTATATATATATTATATTTTATAAAAAACACATATCTGTCTACTCTATACCTTCCTAATACAGGCTACTCTTTGTTTCCTTCTCTCCCTCCACTCCTCAGTGAGCTTCACCCTCATCCCCACCCTCGATACTGACTCCCCGTGTTAGGAGAAGCGGTTTCATTTATACCAGATCTGAGAGTACTTCCGGTGCTACCACATTGCATCCAATTAAGGGAACACTTGGTCATCCCTGTCTAACCCCAATTCTATTAGGCTTCAAGGATATCAATCTGTACAGTTGGAAAGCATAAGTGATTGTGAATCAACTGCTCCTGCTTTGGTGTAAATGAAATTGACAGCAGGTGCACTGGAGAGGCAACAGCAAGACACCCCCATAAAGGCAATGGTTTTGCAGGTGGTGGCTACATACAATTGCTCTCTCCTTATCTTTCCTGACTGATTCATCTCTAGTTTTTGCATTTTGCTAGTGTCCTTGTCACCACTGGTAGCATGAAAATACCAGTACCTGCAGCCGATTCAGGTTCAGCTCCTCCAGGAGGGCACATCCATATGTGCTATCACAAGAAGGTTTGCTGTGTCTCCCAGCACAGGGCATGGAGAAGATACCAGGAGACAGGCCATTACATGAGGAGAGCTGGACAAGGGCATAGAAGGGCATCAGCCCAGCAGCAGGAATGGTATCTGCTCCTTTGTGTGAGGAGGAACAGGAGGAGCACTGCCAGAGCCCTACAAGATGACCTTCAGCTGGCTACTGGTGTTCATGTTTCTGACCAAGCGCAGCCCAATTGGCATTTGCCAGAGAATACCACAATGGGCAGCTCTGCCATTGGTGCCCCGTTCTCTTCAAAATGAGAGCAGGTTCACACTGAGCACATGTGACAGATGTGAGAGAGTATGGAGACACCATTGTGATTATTATGCAGAATTCAACATCATCCAGCATGTCAAGTTTGGTGGTGTGTCAATGATGGTCTGGGGAGGCATATCCTTGGATGGCTGCACAGACCTCCACATGCTAAGCAATGGTATCCTGACTGCTGTTAGGTGACAAGATGAAATCCTCAGAGCCTTTGTCAATCCTTATGCTGATGCAGTGGTTCCCTGGGTTCCTTCTGGTGCAGGGCAATACCCGGCCTCATGTGGCCTGAGTGTGTAGGCAGTTTCTGCACGAGGAACGCATTGATGCCATTGACTGGCCTGCACGTTCCCCAAACCTGAATCCAATTGAGAACCTCTGGGATGTTACGTGTTGGTGCATTCCGACACCACCAAGTAGAGCCACAGACTGTCCAGGAGGTCACTGGTGCCTTGATCGAGGTCTGGAAGGAGATTTCCCATGACACCATCCACTGTCTCATTAGGAGCATACCCAGACATTTTTGGGAGTGCAAACAGGCATGTAAGTGCCATACACACTACTGAGTCAAATTATTCATGCAAGTTGGATGAGCCCGTGACTTTGATTTTCAGTGTGATGTTGAATCTAGCCCTGAGTAGGTTGGTGAGTTTGGTTTCCATTGACTCTTGTTACATCATTTTGTTCTCAACAAATTACACAATATTACTCAGTAAAGATTTCCCTCTTGAATATTTCATTTATTGAGATCTGATGTGTGATTTAAGTGTTCCCTTGATTTTTTTGAGCATTAAATATAGTAAGAATGGCTAAGAACAAAACAATGGACTATTCTGAAATAGCCTTCTGTGAGCCCTGATTTGAATCCTATCAAGCATCTATGGAAAGAACTGAAGCATGCAGTCTGGAGGAGACCTCCGTCAAACCTGATGCACAAAGGCGGCCTTAGGGGTGCGTGGGACCTAGGGCTGACCATCCCCACGCAGGACCAGTTTTGTCAAACTGGTGTGTGTGTGGACTGTATAAACATGCTCTGTAAATTTAATGAAAATAATGTTAACATACACCAGATTTTCTCATTACAGTATTCAGCAAAATTTTTGCAAGAGAACATGCAGACTTTACCAAAATATAACGATATAATCTTTTAAAAAAGTGCAATTCATAATTCATGACAATACCACGACGGTGCGAAATGCGATGCGGTGTCATGTGGAAATTAACGATATAATCTTTTAAAAAAGTGCAATTCATAATTCATGACAATACCACGACGGTGCGAAATGCGATGCGGTGTCATGTGGAAATTAGCAGGGCCTCTTCTAGAAAAGTACCCAAATTGCAAGTATACACTGAGTCTCGATATGCAGGATGTAATAGTCATAACTCACGTTGATGTCATGTCAGCCGGTTATCATTAGCGATACATGTTTTTGTGCATTAATATTCGGACATGTTTATGGCCTACAAATAAAATGTGAGTTTCACTGTTTCAACAGGAAGTGTGAAATTAACGTAGAGGTATTGCCATGAAGTCTCTAACCAGTTTCCAGGTTCAGAGACAAAAATCCACTTTTCTTGCCTTCCAATTGGAAAAGTTGTCAACGACATCTTCGTTGTCTAATTGGGATGCAATGCCTTTTTCTATAGATAGGATCGCCAGACCCAAAAGCCTGTCTTGAGACATGGTTGATCTATACTGGGAAATATAACTTGAGAAATCCGCTCGAACGGGACATGTGGACATGAAAAGTGGGCGCGGTGCCTAGGGTGGTCACCCCACTTGCCAACCCTAAACGCCACTCTTGCTGACGCAGCTGGAGCAGTTTGCTATGAGCAAGTGGACCAAAGTACCTGTGGACAGGAACAGAAGTCTCATGGAGAGCTCCAGGAATTGCTTATTTGCAGCGATTGCCTCTAAACGTTATGCATCAAAATATTAGGTTAAGAGTCCCATCATTTTTTTTCATGCCATACTCATTTGTGTTATTATTTGAAAAAATGTGGTTGAATTAAAACTCTAAAACAAAGTTTCATATTTTTTTAGTACGGAATAAACAATGATGGATGGCAATTACTTTTGTCAGTTTCAAGTTATTTCGGAGACAGTTGTGGGTTCTTCTTTTTTCGTGGAGGGGTACCAACACATTTCCAGATGTATAATATAATAGCTATGTACACTAGCTGTATATAAAAAGTAATGACTTATAAATGAACGAATGGTGGCCCATCGAAATTAATTAATTTACTAAAGCTTGCTTAGTAAGGCACAAGTTGTTTTTTTTGAACCAGCTATCATCAGCCCTTAGTTCACTGTGCTACATTAGTAAAATGAATGACAGCCTTTCTCTCCAAGCCGCAAATAAGACAGCTGCTCATTGCTCTTCTTTCTCAGAATGACACATTTAATATTGATTTGCTGCCTTCTCCTTACAGGTCAGCCTCGCTAATGCCATTTACTTGACTCACACTCATTATTTTCCTAATTGACAGCCAATTAACACCTTCATCCCTTACAAGCAGAATTTGAGCACTGCACTTGAAGTAAGGGTAAACATCCCATTTCAAAATTGAAAAACTTAGGAGAATCGGATTCATTTATAAACAAGTGTTGTTATTGCAGCTCCAAGAATGGGACTGAGAGTTCGTGTTGATTACTTGAAATGCTTGGCTGAGGGAGGTAAGTGGCTGCATGTGCTGAAGGTAGAAGCAAAACTAATCTTGGGTCTCTCTGGCATTTTACTTGCCAGGAAGATGCCATCATGCATTAACCACTAAAAAAGACTTGAGTGTTTACATTCAAACAGAGAAGTCAGGGGAATTGCTGTAAATGTTTTAGGCTGTTTTGCCAGTAACATTAATGCAGGTAACATTCTTAAGCCTTATAAATTCAATTCACAGTTGTGGAGGACTCAAACCTGCTATGGCAGAATCAGCTGTAAAATAGCAGCTAACACTGGATGGCCCCGCTTATGCACACGCTAACACAGGGCAGCTTAGAGTCACCTATCAATCTAGCCACGCATATTGGGGATATGGAAAGAAAGCTGGAGTACAACCTAAATGGACAAAAGAGAGAAAAGAAACTCCATATGGAAAAGAACAAGGCACAATGGATCTAAAAGGCAGCCATGCTAACTTCTGCACCTCCCAGTTCTACTCAAACTTATTTTTACTAGTCGGCACAGTAATTTGCTGTTGTAATGTCAGAGTAATACAGTCCAGGTTAAGAAATGAAACTAGACTACAGAGCAACAAGGAGAAAACAACAAAGCAAGAGACTGCAGGGCTCTCCCTTTTATTTACAGGTGATTAGCATAGCATTGAAATTGTTACTTGTTTAGCCTGCACCTTCTAACTGATAAAAAATAACAATAAACTTTTTATTACACAAAAAAATCACAGAACAAATGATATATTCATAAATCCCAAAAAATTTAAAAAAGTATCGTAATGATCATCATGAGGCAGTGCATCCCAAAAGCCATAGCAAAATGGGGCTGTTCAGAGTGCCGTGGAGTGTGGTGGGCATGGAGGGGATACTCCCAGTTAAAGCAGCAACTAGGGTTGTTGGGAGTGGGAACTGAAGAGATAGTTCGGGATGGCAAAAGGAAGAAGGACTAGCTCATTGGTGTCTGTGTTCATGGTTTTTGAGTCTGCCGGGTGGGACTGAGAGGCTGCGACATGTGAAGGTCCAGTGGGCTGTCGTGCCTTTGAAACAGGAGGCTGGAGGAGCAGTGCACCCCTAGAATGAGTAAAAGCGTAAAGTGAAGGTGTCCTCCCAAGGCTGAGACAATGGAAGAATTGTAAGTAGTTGTTGTTTTTCTTTACTGTTCCATTGAAGAGCATTAAACCCCTTTAGGCTGCTGCAACCTCTCATTTGTGCAGTTTAATTCTCTGGAAAGGGACATTACAATATGCACGTGTACATTACATTGACACGGTGACACACTTGCACTACATCTCTGTTTAGTTAACAAGCTTGGAAGACAAATCATTCTCAAAGATGTTCTCACAGTTACAGTTATACATCGAAAAGTGCCCCTGGGGCTTGAACTTCAGGGTGGAATTGTGGGTATCCCATCTATTACTTAATAAAGTTTAACTTAATAAAGTGGGAGAAGCCAGTAATGCTTTCAAAATGCAGTTGTCAATTTTATGCCTTTATTAGATGAGTTACTCAGCATTGCCTGGGATATTTCATTAGAACATTAGAACTTATTCATCTAAAATAACATCAAGTCTAGTTTTGAAAGTCCCTAAAGTGCTACTGTCTACTATGATCACAAGGGGGAGCCGGAGAGCCCTAAGCCACAGACAGCAATACACCACACATTAATAGAATACAATAAAGGATATTTATTCACTACAAAACACATATTCAAAGCACCTTTCCACAATTCTTCCTTCTTTTTCCATCTGTTTAGTGTTGCCCATTGCCTCCCGACTCTGACTCATTGATGTTAGGCAGCGGGCTCCTTTTTAAGTCGGACCCAGGAATGCTTTCAGTGCTATGCTGTGTCTCCCTGGAAGCACTTCAAGGCCGTAAAGAAAGTAGGGAGATCCTCACCCGATAGTGCTCTCTATCAACACCCAGTTACCCCAACAGGGCTGCACTTCCAGATTCCAACTCCCGAGTACCCCTGTGGGTGTCCCGGCTGGGCTGGCTCATGAGGACCACTGTAAATCTGCCATATGGAGGATGGAACTGCTCCCCGGTTCCGGCTTCTGCTGGTCCATCCATTATTTTATACCAGCTGGGCACAAAGTTATCTTTTCATCCAGCCGGCCAGTCCATTCAACATTCTTCTTGGGCCTCCCATGCTCCTCCACAGTCGGGATGTCTATTCTTATCCTACACTACCACACTACTTGATAACTTATTCCATGTGTCTGTGGGTCTCTGAGTAAAAAAAAAAAACTTCCTAATGTTTGGTGTAATTTATCCTTAACATTTCACAACTGTGTACCCAAAGTTTATGTCCCAGTTCCGCCCAGTGTGGAGTTTGCATGTCCTTCTCGTGTTTTTGTGGGTTTCCTCCTACAGCCCAAAAACATGCAGGTTAGGTGGACTAGTGATGCTAAACTGGCCATAATGTGTGTGTGGAGTGAGCAGGTGAGTGTGTTCCCCTGAGATGGACTGGCACCCTGTCCAGGGGGTTGTCCCTGCCTTGAACCCCATGATACCTGGGATTGGCTTCAGCCCCCTCTGTGACCCTAGAAAATTACATGACATGACATGAGCTGGAGAGCTGGTGATTCCTTAGTCATTGGCACCTCATTATTAAATCTGATGGCTGATTAAGAAAACAGGCAACAATTAAAGCTTAAATGCAGCTGTTTAAAGCTAAAAAGTCATTAAGGTTTCTAAATCATAAAAAGCTCATTAAGTAAAATTATGCCCAAAAAACATTTTGCTTTAGAGGTAAATATATGGTTTCTAATTAAGAAATTGGTTAAAGCAAAAACCTGCAGCCTCTGTGGCCCATCAGTTTGTACTTGAGGAGCCCTGAGTTAGTGTGTCAAAACCTCCACATTAGCCAGACATCAGTTAATTTTTTAAAGCATAAGGCAAATCTCTCCTGTCGTACAACATAAATTGTGTTATTGGAAGCACATAATCTCAGATAGGTGGCACGGTGGCACAGTGGTAGTGCTGCTACCTTGCACTAAGGAGACCTGGGTTCACTTCCTGGGTCCTCCCTGCGTGGATGTTACATGTTCTCCCCGTGTCTGCGTGGGTTTCCTCCCACAGTCCAAAGACATGCAGGTTAGATGCATTCTAAATTGTCCCTAGTGTGTGGTTGGTGTGAGGGTGTGTGTGTGTGCCCTGCAGTGGGCTGGCGCCCTGCCCGGGGTTTGTTCCTGCCTTGCGCCATTTGCTGGTTGGAATTGGCTCCAGCAGACCCCCGTGACCTTGTGTTAGGATATAGCTGGTTGGAAAATGACTGACTGTCTCACTAATCTCAAATATGAGTAAAGAACCGGGCTTGATTTGTAAAAATGACTCAGCAACCTCAAATTTGTATTGCTCTTTGGGTTGTTTAAAACTAAAGTAATGTTTACAGGTTTATTAGTGTACCGACTACAATTTTTAACTAAAGCTCATATGACACATACCTGAATAGAATGGGAGCACTTAGAGTCGGTGCTAATTCAATGATTAATCCGCATTAATATATGGGCGTAAGCCATAGCAAAGTCACATTAGGTATGCAAATTCGCGTGAAAACAGCAAAAAAAAAAAGGAATTCTAAAATAACAATAATCTTAAAACATAACATTAGATTTCACAAAGGAAGTCTTAATGTTGGGACAAATCTGAAAAAAGATAGAAAGATTTGCTACATGTGAAATATAAGTTAATTTGAGCTTTTGTTGAAACTAGGGGGCTTCACCTCCTGCTTGCTTCGTTCGCCAACCCCCTGGTCTGCGCTACGCACCAGCCACTTCGCATCTCTGCCGCACGCGTATGTGGATTTCACTTTCACCAAAAAACAAATCTTTAAATTCTCACGGCTAGGCCTCTTCATTGGGAAGAAACACTACTTTTCCCTGATGGCAACACGAATTAGACGATCTTCAAGTCTCAGACTTAAAGTTTAAATCTGAACAACATCTGCACACTTCTGTCATATTACCTATGTCCATATATTCAATCTGTTTTCGCTGTTCCGTTATTTCATCGAGTAATAATTTCCATTTGTTTGCGCTAATGCAATCTTTACTATCATTTTTTTGAGACGTTCGAATTTTAGTACTCTCATTATCTCTAACTTGCTTTGCATGTGTATTGTGCCAGCGTTTTTGAACGTCTTTACGATGTTCTACTTTGTCATCTACTCTTTTTGTCTTTTATTTCCGGCCCTGGGTGTGGTTAAATCTCTTGGCACAAAGTCTTGTCTCGCGGGACATGAAATTATCTCTCTGGAAAAGTTTTGTGTCGTCCCAGGCTAAAAAGTCTTGTCTCGTCCCAGGATTTTTTTATATAATAGAGAGATATTACTCTTTTCTAGCTTTTTTTTACCGGCTAATGTCTCCTTTGTGCACTGATGCACTCTCACAGCAGCAAATGTCACAAACCAGACAAAATGATTTTCTCAAAAACCTGATTTGAAAGGTGTGTTTGTGTGAAACCTGTTTTAAATTTAAATTTTGTGAATTATTTCAATATTTGCTAATTCATGTGCCAATGTGCGACCCGACATTTGCACAATAGACAAATGAGCGACGACAAAATAGCGCTGATTAAAATGGGGCGTCAAAATCGCGCAGACAAAATCACGCCGACAAAATCGTGAAAGTTTCATTAAATATGAATTACTAGTTTAAAGCATATATAATAATGTTTATTTTAGAAGTCAATATTATGAGACGCGGCATGCCATCAGCACAGCACGCAGATAGTCCTTAAGATCACGCCCTGCATATGTAGGAAGAATTGCAGCAAGACATCTTGATAGTTGAGCGTATTTAGACTTGCTGGCTGCCTGACTGCTGGTAATTCCACTTTGTATACAACGCGTTATGCCAACCCTCTTATGAATTATTTGTTTGCAGCATGCCATCAGGAGTTATAACAGTTATAACCTAGCACATAATGTGTACATAATGCGCACGTACGTGTCCCACTCTCTTGGCCTCTCTCGCGATTTTGTCGGCGGGCATTTGTCGAAAACCAGTTAGCGGGTTTGTCTGCACTCATTTGTCCGTCGCGGTTTTGTCGGCACTCATATGTCTATCGCGCTTTTGTCGGTGAACCGTGCCAATGACATAATGTTTGTCTATTTTAGCACTGGTTTGAAGTAGTATTTATTTTTCAGTTAATAGATAGATGCTTTAAGTGAATAAATGTATTATGTGTGCACATGATAAAATACAATGATCATTTTTTTATCAACCTTATGCTGAAATATATATTTATATGCAGTATTGAAAGGGTGCTGATCAACTGAGAACAAGTAACCAATAGAATGAGCTGGCATTCCATCATCTAAATGCATGAGCATCAAGTGCAGGGGAGCCATGTCAGACTCTCATAAAAATTCCAGTTAGTGCAGCAACAATACAAAACAATACAATATAAGTTATGTTTGTATTCTGCACCTCATTGAGTGCTGGCGCATTGCAATGTGAAAAAATTCACACATAAAATACAAGTATAGGTTATACTACTTACTAGTGTTGTTTTGTATTTCGCCAAAATGTTATTTGCAGAGAATTTGCTGCATTCACGTTCGCCCTTGTTCATCAAATTATTTACTGATAATTGGGCCGGTTAAGGAGAACTTTCTTCACCAGTGCCCCATAATGCTTTGCAAGGTCAGCGCACCATCCCCAGGAGCTGTAACAGCCAACATTGGATGGGAATGGCCAACCCCAGGTATATAATGCTGATTATTTGCATTACAGACTCTGTGTTAGTTATTTAGTGATAGAACAGATAAGTAAATAATGCAGATTTTCAAATTTTTTATTTTATTTTTATGAAACATATACAGCATATATAATAAGTTATTTGTGCTTGTGCAGGTCGATCTTGAGTTCCACGTCAGTATAAGAGAAGGAGGCGTACACCCTATGCATGCATAATTAGCCATGTGGAGATTAAAAACAAACCTCAAAGGAGCCTGATGCAACCTCCAACACCCCAGCTTCCAAACACAGGAGACTCCATGAAATAAAAATATTAAAGAAAGATTTATTACTATTTCGAAGAAAAAGTGCAAAGCATCAGCACAGACCGTTTAGAGAGAATTCAGCATGACTTCAAAATACAGAATGAGTCAGCAGCTTCCGTCATGGCACGCCACTTTGAATTTTCTGTCTTTAAAAGACCTACATATTTTTCTGACTTCTACTATGATTTCAGCAGCGCAGGTAACCTTTTTGGCCGCAATAATCGGTCTAGTATAGTTGACATACATTTCCCTAGCCCTCAGGAACACTTGCACCATTTTAATCCAGTCACATCTAGTTCAGTTTATCCTTCCCCACTGATTTCAATGTAGTTTACTGAGTTCGGCGATAATCCATGAACGCTTCTGTGATTTCTCTGAACACGAGACGAAACAAACACCATGGAGTTCGCTAATCACTACTAAATACTAAATGCAAAATCAGTACAAATAAAGATACAGACTTGTTAAAGCACACAGAAAACAAAGTAAAAACTGATTAAAATAAATGAAAACTGACAATATCTGTTGTAATGGATGGCATACACAGGGTGGAATCCTGGTCAGGGTTGAACAGGAACCCTTAGCAGGGCAGGAGGACTTGTAATGGAAGGACTTAATGGGATGTGGAATCCCTGGGGTTTAGTACACATGTGGATACCCACAGGGCATGCTGGGAGCTGGAGTCCTAGACTAAAGACCTGTTTGTGTTCCCTGTGGGTACCACCATGGGGTGCCTCACCCGGAAGTGCTTCCAATGGACCATGTCTTATCACTGGAAGTACTCCTGGAGATAAAGGAGCCATTCTGCTTCACCTCAAAGAGTGTGAGTTGAGATGCAGCGGGCGACACTCATCAGCAGGATGGAAGGAAGAAAAGAATATTTGGTTATACTCGTGTATTTTGGCTGGTGCTTAATTAGAAAACTGTTGGTTACAAATAAAAAACTTTTACTTAAACCCAGAATTGTGTTGGGTTGCATTGTCCCCTTGGGGTTACACTGTCTGTTAATTATTTGTGAAGCTTTGATAACACAGGAAATGAAAACTGTAAAAGAGAAAGTCAAAGACAAAGTGAGACAGTCCCAGTCCTGGAGACCTCCATCAATTAGTCACCCACCTCTTCCTGTGCATTCTTGTGCAATTCTCTTTATCTGAGATTACTTTATTCAGGAAAACAGCTTGGCAGTAGAGCAGTGGCACCAAAAGTTAGAGTTAGTGACAGTTTACAAATGAGAAATGTTCAAATGACTAGTACAGAAATGCAGTATGCACAGCTAATTAACAGCTCTATTCAGGGTATTCTAGACTAAAGTGGTGAGTCTGGATTTAAAAGCTGCGGCTGAAGAGGCATCTCTTATAATAGCAGGCAGATCATTTCACCAATAAAAGGTCGTCCTCCCCCTTTTATGTTAATTATCGTTAGAATCATATGTTGACCAGCTTGTTGAGATCTTAATGTGAGCTCTGGCTTGTAAATATTGTTAAGTTCAGATAAGCAAGTAGAGCCTTGGCCACCTGACAGCTTTATATGTTAAAAGGAAAATTTTGAAATCAGCCCTAAGCTTAACTGGGAACCAGAGTAAGGACTTGAGAAGAGGAGTTACGTGTTCATATTTTGTGGTTCGCGTAATAATTGTTGTACCAGCATTTTAAATTAACTGAAAATTGCACAAAAAATGATTTGAACAGCTAGTGAATACTGCCTTGCAGTACTAGGAGTAAATGCATGAATTCATTTCTCAGTAAGCTATCTTTCTAAGGACAGTGAGCTCTCTAAAAGAGCGATGCAAAAAGCAAGAATCCATTAACACTTGATACTGGTGAACACTGCAGCTACACTACATTAGTGTCAAGATCAGGAAAGAAGAGCGGGCCTAAATTCTGATTCAGCAATGTGCTGAATGCCATGGAAACCAAAAATGACTTGTTGGGCTCTTCTGAGGAGTTGGTTGAGAGTTTCAAAGCTGAGATCTGGAATCTGAAATGCTGTTTGCAGCATCAATGCAGGAAGGAAGACGGCTGAGAGAAGGCAACATCTGGAGCTCCTCCGCTGCTTCTCAAGGCTTAGATCTGGACTTAGAACAGCATTGGCAGAATCATTTCAGTGAGGGAAAGAAAATCAACTGATGACTATACCTGCAGCTTCAAACAAAGAGATTTGCCAGCCTGCATATAATGGATAGATCACTGCACAGAAATGTAGAGATAAACACCTGTGCCGCAAAACATAACAGCACAGCACTCAACATTCCTGTTGTGCCATCAGACAACCAAACACCCAAGACCTCTGCTAATATTTCTTAGTTACTGGCCACGTAACTGTAGTGGAAACAAAGACCACCTTGCCTTGGAAAGAAAAGAGTTTGAGCACCATTTCAAGAACTTGGAAGTGGTTGCTGGGGACAACAACTTTAAAGGAAGAGCTTTGTAACAATGCTGACCTGTTGCATCAGCTTAAAATGAGTCAACAATGTAATGAGCTGGCATTCCATCATGCAAATGAGCAGTCGCAATGACAGCTGCAGGTGAGCCACTAAAAACAAGACTGCACAGTCACATATGAATTCCAACTAGTGCAGCAGTAGCGAGTGGCCCTTTAAAGGATATTAAGCCCCCTAAAAGAGAAAGATAGAGAGAGAGAGAGGTTAGGAGCACACACTGATACAATGCATTGCCGCACCCATCACATGACAATTCAACTCAGGAACCCAGATTAGGACCTAAGTGTAGCCATGGGTGCAATGGGTGACACCTCAGCACCACACTAGTCCAGATGGAATGGAACATGTAAAAAGAGAGAATCCATTAACACTTGATTCTAGCGGCCACTGCAGTGGCACTACATTGGTGTCAGTAGTGGGATGAGGAGAAAACTTACCATCCAATTTACTAAAGGGTTGAGTGCCCCAGTAACTGAAAATGGACTTGCTGGAGAGCCTTATAAGACTGAGATCTGTCAACTAAAATGCTGTTTGCATCATCAGCACAGGAGGGAAGACAATGCTGGAATGATGGTACTATCACGCATATTCTCGAATATTACTCTAAATTTACCGTGTAAACCTGTTCTAAAAGACTGGACAATACTATAGCTACATTTCCAATGAAAGCTCTGCCATTTATTATTGTCCCAATGGAAGAATCTTGTTTTGCAATTTCATAATACTGTACTGTGAATGTACTTTCTAAAACATTTCCTCAGGGAAAAAATAGACAGAGGATGAGAAATTGCGTGGAGATTTTAATAGGTTAAATTTGTGCTAATTGTTTATTGGCATATTTAAATCTCCAACGGATGACATTTAATTGTAAGTGGCTCCTCTGATGTTAATGATGATTGCTTTTTCTAATGTTGCCTCATTGCTAGGATACAGGATTTAATTTCCGGAGGAGCTCATGGGAGTAGAGCTTCAGGGAATATTTGAAAATGTTAGTTAAGTGCAGTTGAGGGCTTGGAAATAAATGTTTTCCTGGTCTGGACATTGACTGGTTGCATTGTTTCTTCCAGCACTGGCAAATGTAGTGTCAGACTTGCATAAGCCTGTATATAGTAGATCAATAAATACATCAGAGTGCTTTAATTTGACATCTATTTCATTAAAAATGCAGTGCAGCAAAGTAACTAGGACAATGATCTTTAAAGCTGTATGGCTGCAGGATTGTGTCCTGGGGCATCATGTATAAACGGTGCGTACGCACAAAAATGTTGCGTAAGCCTGTTTCCGCATTCAAATCGCGATGTATAAAACCTAATCTTGGCGTAAAGCCACGCACATTTCCATGGTAGCTCATACCCTGGCGTACGCAAGTTCTGCGCTCAGTTTTGCAGACTGGCGGCACCCAGCGTCAAAGCAGTGCTACTGTTCCAGTGTGGTTTCTCTTTCTTTTTTAAATCCACATCCTTGAATTGGCTTTATAAATACACTGAAATTAACCGCACATTGTTTATTAGTTTAATGCATCTGATTGTAATTAACCTGTAACAATATAATGGTCCACAGAATGGCCAAACTATTCTGAATACAATAGCTGCTTTAGCGTTGTTGCTCTCACTGCACCTTCTTTTTCTTCTTTCAGCTACTCCCATTAGGGATTGCCACAGAGGGTCATCTTTTTCCATATTACTCTCACTGCACCACTCGGAGCAGCTGATCAGAAAGAAAATTATCGGTATACAGCATCAAGCACACGCTGCCTCAGCCATGCTGCCTATTTGAACTGCTCTCACATGGCAAACGCTTGAAAACCTTTCCTGTACGGACCTTGCAATTCAGAAACAGTTTTATCCCAAGAACTATAAACGCACTCAATCAGTCCATCAAGTGCTTCTTGTAGAACTGTTTGTACTTATTAGTACAATTACCTCACTGTAAAGTTGCGATAGTTATAATATTGCACAACTTGAGCCACTTTATAAAGCGCGTATTTACATATGATGACGATATAATTTTTAAGATGAAATGCAGCAAAATATGTTTATTATATTATACGGATAAAACTTTAACTTCATTTAAATAATCTTTATTGTTAATAATTAAACATGTGATGATATGGTGTTGCTGCGCTAGCAAGGATCTGACACTCCATTCACAGATTGTTTCTGCCTCACGCTGTATGCTTGCTGGGACTGGTGTGACACTGGAATGATAGATGGATAGAATAATTAAACATGTACAACGAAGATATTTCAATGTTCCTTAAAAGTTTTGAAGAATCGGCATTCTAAGCTTACAAATGGCATAAAGTCTATTACAGAGCTGATTATGTGGCAATTGGGTGTTTGGAAAAAGAAAAGTAAGGACAGGAATTGGAGGTTAGTACGTTTGAAAGAGGCAGTACTGCTGCAATAAATTATTTCATCACAGGTCGCGCACAATCACTGCGCCACCGTGATCCCATGTTTAATAACATGCTTTAACTCCTATCATCATGAAAATGATATCAAGTGTACATCTCAGTATTTTAATTATTCAGAGAGCTGTAATATCACGAATGTAATTGATTCTGTGTCCTGTCGGAGGAAGAGAAAGCCACATAGTGATTCACAAACATAGAGCACATAGAAGATCAAATACAAAACAAAGCATTTAACGTACTACTTTAGTTACAATGGGATTTGAGAAACTAGTAAATTAAACGATTTTAAGATGAAGTTTATGATGTTTTACTTTAATGACAAAATAAACAACGTGATTAAAGTGGAAATTTCAAGATAAAAGTTGACATTTCGTGCTTTTTTCCCACTGTGTGCCTGTTTTTTTTTTCATCTGTACCCTAAAAAGCTTTCATATGACACTCAGACGATGAGCTACGACTTGCCTTTTCACGGCGACTTTGATATCTGACAACTTCTTTTTTATTTCGGTTACAGTGCGACTTTGTGAACTTGAGCTTTTGAGTTTCTCTGACACTCTATGTCACTCGATCAACTTCCTTTTGTTGTTTATACCACTGTTTAAACTAACAAATAGTACGTTTTTCCTTGCCTCCACTTGGTATTCGCTGAACTTCTTTTATTTCCCCTGTGCTTTTGCCATTGCCTTTTCACAGAACGCTGAGCTTAAGGGCTATTTATATTAATTGGCAAATTCAAAGAGGCGTAATTCTGGAAGGAGACGGGGCGGAACAGCAGGTGCGTGCATGTGCGTTACTTTTCATGCTGAGCGGGATTTATGGAGTGGAAGAACATGGAAGATGGCGAACGCACAGATTGATTGCGTAAGCACATTTCCACTTTTGTCCGTATGCCATTTTTTAGTGTGAATTCTACGCACAGTATTATGCATGAGGCCCCTGTCCTCTTCCTCACCGTGTGACCTTGAACACATCAATCAAGCTTTCTGTGTGGAAACTTGTAAAAAAAAATGTATTAATTAGTTTTACTTTTTTATTAATTATGTTGAAATTAGGAGTCATTGGCATCAGAGATAATTTAAAAGGAGATCTGAAGTTGATTAATCATCTAGGGGCAAAGAATATGTAAGAGGCAAATGCTCCTTATCAGATGAGATTAGTGAAGTCAAGGGTCTCTTCTTACACCATTACTTTTTCCAATTTATATTATTGATATGGATTCTGGTATAATGAGTAAACTTGTGAAATTTGCAGATGACACCAAAACTGGAGTGACAGTAGACTCTGAGGAGACAGACTTAGACAAATTTGAGAACAATTATGTTTAAGCCAGGGATCACTCCCAGTTTATGTTGAAATTCCTTTTTTTATGTCTTTTATTTTAATATAATTACTTATGCTAATATTGTTATTTAGGTGTATTCTTTATTTAATTATGCATTTGTGTCAATTTTGTTATTTGTTTGTGGATATGCATTCTGCCATGTCTCATATTTTGTGGGTGGATTCTCCAAGAGGCAGAACTACAGTCCCTTACAGTGCATTTTGTTGAGCTTCATACACAAAAATGTTATAAAGGTGGTGTGAGGCCCTCAAAATGGTCAGGAAAGTAAGCCAGAATCTCGACTTGTCTGCCCAAGTAAGCCAAACCCTTCCTGGAATTCAGTAATCCTCACAGTGGTCAACTATTTTGTACTGTGTGCTTTAGGCATTGAGTGTTTAAATTCCTTTTTTTTAATATTTTTTCATTATTTTTTTATTATTTAACCATTATTGTTCATGTTAATATTATTATTTATTTTTAATCTTTGTATAATTATTTTCCATCAGTTTCATTAATTGTTTGGTTTGTACTTGTGGATGTGTGTTAGGGCTTGTTTATACCTCACGTTCAGAACACGTACGCACCCGCATCATGGCTGCCATGCGTTCCCAGTGTTCATTTGATGCGTCCTCTGAGCAGGTCCTCAGAAATTAATGTGACGCGCGTGCGAGTTGCAGTACCAGTAAAAAGTAGGGGGGAACAGTGTGCTAAAAGTTGGAATGTGACGTCAGAGTCTCTGGTTACTATCTACATGTGACAGAAAGCTGCTTTGCGGATCCTACCAGATCGGTGTGCGCGCTTCGATGTTAGTTGAATGGTTCGATGTGGTGAAGCAAAATGGCGACATATAAATACATTCGTGGTGCTTTTATATTCAAGCGTTGCATATTCCCGATTGTAATGACACGATGCATTTTAAAAGTCTCACATAGCATCTTCTTTGCCATCTTTTTTTCTGTGGCTTCCTCCGTTACTGACAGCAGTGGCAAACAGCAATAGATCGCCACACTGAGCACATTAAATGTATGATATTCAGACTCTCTGCACATTTAGAATCCTTAGATTTATGCTTGATATCACTTTCATGATGAAATGAATTAAAGTATGTAGGTTACATTTTACAGATAAATGAGTAATTTCGTTTAAATAATGAATACTGTTAATAATTACACACATGGGGGTGACACGGTGACAGAGCGGTAGCACTGCTGTCTCAAAGGGAGTCACATCACTGATATTCCCTGCCTGGAGTTTACATGTTTAACTGCTGGGTTTCCTCAGTGTGCTCCAGTTTCCTTCCAAAGATATGCAGATTTGGTTACACTAAAATGACTTTAGTGTATGTGAGTGCTTGTAGTCACCTTGCGATAAGCTGAGGCCCAGTCCAGGGATTGTTTCTCCCTCGTGCCCAATGCTTGCTGAAATGGACACATCCCTGGACTGATGGATTTAATCATTAAACATTCTTTTCAGAGATATTGCGGTAAGGTGTCATCAGAATTTAATGGGTGTTCCAGGCAATTCACAACACACAGAAGTCGAACCTGTTCTCACTGTGACTATATCTTGCACTGCCACCTGGTGGATTCCTCCAGATTTACGTAAAGGATGCGCGCAAGTATAAACAGTACAACGCTTGCAGAACAGGAGCATCCACTGCAGCATGCATCACGTCGCGTGAAGTATAGCTCCGGCCTTATACCATGCTACATGTATTCTTGTGGGTGGATCGCTAAGAGGCGGGGCCACCTGTCAGTTTATGTTGAAGTACTGCCCCCAGCCTTATAAAGGCTCATGGGAATTGCAGTCCCTCTGTGGTACATTTGTATGCACATGGTAGTTGTAGAGTGTTCCTGATTTGCTATTGTCCTGGCTTGACAGAAAATAGAAAACAGAAAAGTAATTATATTTTTTGAGACAAACCAGAAGATGCATGCAAAAAGCAAAGCAAAACATAAAATATAAAAAAAAAGTCTGAAACCCAGATGAGAGGCAAAAATCAAGATCAAAAATCAGACAAGAAGTCATAAACAGGCATGATTAATTAGCAGAAAGAGAGTTTTCCCGTGTTTAAAGGATTTATCTGCAGATCAGATAAAGTTTGGTGCAATTGCTGACCTTTTATCCTGTCATGCCCATGAACTCAAGGTCATGAAACACCAGATGTGACCTTAATGAAGAATAAGCAAAATGGTGTCTGCAAGAGCCAATCTTAGAAAGTTAAAACTTTGAGTTAAACTCATATTAGAATTTGTTTAATTTGAATAGAATATAAATTTCTTTCATAGTCATAGACAATGGTATAGTTTTTTTCCCCCTGTAAGTTAGTAAGAGATAGAACTTTTTTGCTATAACTGAGATACAGTGTGTTAATTGTGTCACTTGTTGTTTTGAACAGGTCCCAGTTCACAGGGACTTAAAAGACACATTTTCATCTTAGAAATGGGATAGGCATACAGTTATCTGAATGTTTTGAAATGGTTCAGAAACATTTTGAAGTGATTTGTAACGATTTGAAATATAACAAGATTTAAGCTTTGAACAGAACTTTTCTTTTTTTCGCTGTTTTACTTTGAATTTTGACTAAAAATTTTGAAAACGAAGATATTTTGTTTGTGGAATCATTTCAGCACATCAGGCTTTTGTTGAATTCCATTTTTTAGGCTAGAGCTGCTGAACTTTGGTAATTTTGGGAAAAAGCAGCTACAACGTCTAATATGGAAAAAGTAATAGAACACTAATATTCAGCCCCAATCACGACAGCTATTGTTTTTTTTTCTTTTTTCTATTGTTTTTTTACTTTCATACTCTGTTTTTTGACCTCTCTTTCTGGATAGTGTTTTGAGCTTTTCTACTCCTTGAGCTTTCTTTTGTTGCAGAATATTTTTGAAATAAAACTTTTATTTCTAAAGATTCTTTGTTTGCCCTTTATCCACTCCTAGACAATGGTTTACGGTTATCCCTTCTCTTGTTGGCCATTCTTGATATCATTTAGACATTGAAGAATATCTTTTTGAACTTTGATTTGGAAGCACATTTTGGGCATAGGTTGAAGCCAGCCACTCTTGATCGATTTGAGGCTGCCTTTGTGAGCTCACCTTTGGGGCAGATCAGTGGCCTACATTCCTGGCCACCTTGGAGGCCTCAGATCACCCTTTTACCATTTTGCGTGTAAAGCACAACAAGAACTGGGTAGACAATGAAGGTTAACGTGGAAAAGTGTAAAGTAGGCAAAGGAAGATTCATTCAGCATAGGATGGATGATGCTGTTGTAGAGGAAACAACCTCTGAAGAGGATTTAGCGGTTTAAGTTAATGCAACATTCTCATCATTAGGCCATGTGCAGAACTAATTAAAAAGGCAAATTAAAGATTATGTTATAGCCTAAAACTGTTGAATATAAATCAAGGAATATCATGATTAGACTGCATAATGCCCTAGTGAGACCACCTCTGGAGTATTGTGTGCAGATTTGATCACCGTGCTGCAAGAAAGACAGATCAGCAGCCGTGGAGAGCAACCAAGTACATCCCAGAATTACAGGGCATGTCAGAGAGTTAAACCTGTTTAGCCTCGAGCAGGGAAGGCTGTCTGGGGGCTTAATGCAGGTCTTCAGAATTCTCAGCAGTGTGGATAAAGCTGATCCAGCAAATTTCTTTCAATTAAAAATTGAATCATGCACTAAAGACGTTGTTCCCAGCCTTTTTACATTCACAAACCACTTTTCCAGCTACCTATAGGATGTGGACCACCAGCTTATATGCAATAATGAAATATAAGCCCTTAATTATTTTTATTTAATAGATGACTAACTCTTTAATAATAACACAAGTTTTTAATTACTTACAGGATGACAAAGAAATTATAAAGTAATAGTAATGAAAAATAAATTATGCATACAATTATGACATTGGTTACACACATACTGATTATATATGTGATGGATAAAAGCGATATACTCATAGAGTTCAGTGGTGAGAATCACAAACTATTCAATGGGAGCCAGTATTTCACTCACTAGATTTTCCATAAAAGTTAAAGACAATCTCAAAACTCGTTCTACTTGCAAACAGCTTTTTGTGTTTTATGTTTATAGCACTAAGATCAGAAAAAAACGTTTCACCAGGTGGGTTGAGTGAAAAGAAGGAAAGAAAATACTTTAAGTTTAACTATTTCAAAAGCTTAAATAATGTAACCTGATTACTCCTTTTACAAGGGTGCGTTATATAAATAGAAGTATCACACAAATACTCACGACTGAAACATTGCATGGTAGCTAGTACAACTCAAACATACAACTGAGTGATCACTGATAGGAGTGACACATCAGTGTTGATGGGAGAGGAGAAATAAACAAACTTAAATAAACGAAATAAACCAGGGCTTCTTAAACTTTTTAATCCGAGGACCCTGACATGCATGGGTTGCTTGAGGATCCTCTTCAGGGCTCACACCAACAAGGTAATACCATTTCAGGACACTAGGGGGCACTGTTGCTAACTTTTCTGTCTCCTCCTGCTGGGTGAGCTCACATGACGTATACAAGGAAGACCCCGCCCCTTTCGGTCCTGGCATTACAAATGTCAATCGATCTCGGAAAGAGGTGTCATTTCTTGGACCTGAGTCTATGAGGGCAGAGCTCCCAATTACTAATCTGGTCTTAGAATAAGCCAGTTAAACAGGGTGCCTTAAGAGGCGTCAAGTGGAAGCCAGAAATGGCCAGTGAATGAGGGAAGTTACAAAATCAACTAGAATGTTCAAGCAAATTCTATAAAAAAGCCTGATCTAAAGCCATTAACAGATAGAGAGACAGACGTTGGATTTTATATATATATAGAGATGTAGTTGAGTGCTTCTAAGTTGTGGTAGTTACAACATTTGTAGTAGTAGTGATAGAAGTATAGCCATGTGTACAGAGCACAGTAAAATTCTTTTCTGCATGTGTGATCAACATACAACCCCTTGCCACTCTTTGGTCACAATAATAACCAAGAATTTGTTGCTACAGCCCATCTGAAATTGATTGTCTTTCTTAATGGGAACATCAAGAAGCAACATTATGCTTCATCATTGTTATAATTGTTTTTTCTCTTTCTCTTGCCTTTCTGAAATCTTGTGAAAACCCCAATGTGTTTTGGAGTTGGCATTCCTAAGAAATTCATTCCTGTCACTTATTCTGTTTTAGAAGATGTCATGAAAAAGTTGAAACTTTTTTGTCTTATGCTTCAACGCCATTTTGTTTTCCTGTGGGTGATGCCATTTTATGATATTTGAGTTGGCTGTTACCTTAACCACATTTCCTGGAATTCACTCAACATCAACAGAACAGTACAGAGTCTTCCATTTTATCTGAGGTTAGGGTAAAACTGTGTATTTTTGCAAACAAATAAATAAAGACTTTTTCTTCTGACTGTTTTCCTTTGGTTTTTGGCATGATGAAAGATAGAAAGAAGGAATGTGGCAGAAATGCTGATTACATCTCTTCTCCTGGTGATGTCTGTGTGCTCGAATCGGTACAATCCAAACTGAAACAGCACACCACATTGAAGTGATAGCAGACCATCATGATGAGGTTAAGCCAGTCATTGTGTATCACTGGTGTTAGTAGCAGTAAAAAAAATTGGAAGTGTTCTCCCCTAGACTTTCTTATATGCTCAGATATGGGGATGGATATTTGAGGAGTAAACCGCAAGACAACCATTATATTTTTATATTATGTGCATTAAAGAACCATCAACAACAAATCAAATCAAATTAATAATATATTGAACAATTATTATAAAAGTAAAGCTGAATTAATAAGTCTCTGCAGCTTCATGAATAAAAAAAATAACAATCGAGTATGTGTTCAGGTAAAGTACCACTTCCGCTTAACAGAAATAACCCAAAAGTTGAAACAAATTTATGTTTTATACCTAATACTTGTAAGCAAAATTTGGTTGACCTAAGTGAAAGCGTACTCAAGTTATCATGTTTACATACACACACACACAGACATAATTCAAAAAATGGTATTTTTGGACTCAGGGAGGTCTAAAATATTGAGATTCATCAAAATTTCCTAATCAAACTTTTGGCTGGTGGCACTCAACAGGGGATTTCAAACTTGATGACTGCAGTTGCTGATCTTGTGGCCTAAGCATGTCAGATTACACAACTAGAAATCTCAGGGGATAAAAGATTAGACAGTTCCATGATGACTTTCCAGCACAGTTTCACATTTCCAAAATATTGTGAGCTTGCCCCTTTTTTTGCACAACCAACAACATCCTTTGTGAGAGTGCTGGTGTTGTATGAATGCTTCACAAGTATGTCGGGTTCAGCCACAACCATAGCCCTTTAATTTCTTTTTTCCATTTTCTTATAGTACTTAAAACTGAGACATCAGACCGATGTTCCTATCTTCTGTTTGTGTGGATCAAAACACCCACATTCCTTATTTCTGTAGCTACATTACACTTAAATGCATTCTATTTCTGGCTGAGCACTCCTTGGTTATCAGTTCTGAACCCTACGACTTAAGACAAAGTCACACCAGGAGCTGTCAGTCTGACCCTGTTTGCAGATCGGACTGAATGAATTGCTGGGCATGTCAGATGCCATGAAAACTAATATTACTCATTCTCTACATGAAATGTGGTCTTAGTTATTGCTGTCTATTTTATATAGCCTCATTAATCTATCTATCTATCTATCTATCTATCTATCTATCTATCTATCTATC
>JANRMT010062834.1:37987267-38029749 GCA_026402145.1 Polypterus bichir lapradei | reverse complement strand
TATCTATCTATCTATCTATCTATCTATCTATCTATCTATCTATCTATCACAGCTCCACTTTTTCTGTTTTTCTTTTTAAAACTGTTATTATTTAAGCTGAAGCAAATTTTCAAACCTTAAATTATTCAGTCAGTCGTACCGCATATAATTTATATTGTACACTGTATAGAATGGAATACTTTAGTGCTGAACTTCAGACTATGAAAACCCTCTCTAGAATCATAATTTATTGATTGACAGAAACACATTTATACAGCAGGCTTTTTACTGAAGCCTAATAAAATAAAATAGTCAACAGTTAAATATACTGATACATCAGACCAGGGTCAAGAAAGCATTATGCTTGGGGATATGTTTATTAAGTAGGCCTATTTCAGTAATTTCATTTATTTAGAGCTTACTACAAATACACTAGCATTCTGAGACTACACATATTATACTTTATATGTACCGTATATGCATATATGAGCACAGGAGAGATAAAGAATGAGAGAGACACAGAAAGCTCTTCATTACCTCCAGTATGTGACACCTGAATATTCAGGCATTTTGTGGGGGATTGAGATCTATAAGGCTTCACATTTCATTTGACGTTTCTCTCAGCTACAGAAATGTTAATAACTTCCAGTTGCACAGGCACAAAATGAAAAGTCAGTCATCTCTGGCCACCTGGAAGCAATGCACTATCTTCGAACAGATTAGCACCTGCTCTTCCACAAGAGTACACTTTCTGGCAGCTTGGCTTGCACTAATGTATGATTTTTACTGACTAGAAATCCAAGGGAGTGAAGGCTAAGCAACTTTCCTATAGACTGATTACACTTAGGGCATGGAATGACACCAGGAGTGTAAGTAAATGCATTTGGCACAGTGCAGGGTAAGTATTGTGTTGTATGAGATGCTGGTACTCTGGACTGTGTGAGCAATTCACTGTGAGCCAAAGGTGGGTGCACAGTGACATCTGGTTAATTAAACTTGTATGAATAAAAGTCATTTGATTTATAGTGTTCAGTGCAACACACAGCTTTAATTATAAAACTAAGGAAAAAATGTTGAAATAGTTTTATGATTAAGGATTCAGTGAGACACAGAACAATCGTTCATTAACTTGAACAACTGAGCTATTTCAGGGCCTGTATAAAGTATTCACAACCCCCTTAGATGTTTTTACATTTTATCGTTATACAACATTAAATGACAGTAGATATAAACAGGTTTTTTGATACTAACCAAAATAAAATGTCTCTTTAATGCTAAAGGGAAAATGGTCTAAATTAATTACAAATATAAAACACATTTTATTTACTCCCCTTTAATACAAGACACCTAAATTATTGATGGTGCAGCCAATTAGTTTTAGAAGTCACAGAATTAGCAGAACGGAGATCAACTTTCAGGGGTTGTAATTGAGTGCAATATAAATGTATTTGATCTGGAAGGTGATGAGTCAATATGGTGGCCTACACTACAAATTGAAGACAAAAGAACATTGTAAGTAACTCCATGAAAAGTTCAAGTCAAGGGTTGGAGTCAAGAAAATGTCCAAGTCACCAAATACCCTGTTGAATCAATCGTGAACTAATGGAAAGAGTAGGCACAGTTGTAAATCTGTCCACAGCAGAAAAAAAAATGAGTGACTGTGCAAGAAGACTACTAAGGAATGCCGCACAAGAGGCACCTGGGAACTCTGAAGGAGTTACAAGCTGCAGTGGCTCAGATTGGAGAGACCATGCAGATAAAAACTGTACTGGAAGAGTAGCAAAGAGAACAAATGCACAAGACATCTTGGCAGAAGACTCAATGGAAACTCTCAAGTCAGCTGGATGAAGGTTCTCTGGTCTAATTAGACCAAAATTGAGTTTTTTTTGCTGTCAGGCTAAACTCCACTTTTGAACACTGCACAACACTATCTTCACTGTGAAGCACAGTGGCGGCAGCATCATGAAGTAGGGATGTGTCTCTGCTGCAGGCTTTGGAAGACCTCTGAGGTAAATGAATGCAGCCAAATACAAGGAAATCCAGGAGGAGAATTTGATGCAGTCTGCAGCAAACTTGCACCTTTGGAGATTTTTTTCCTAGCAAGACAATAAGCCCAAGCAGAAAGCCAAAGCTACATGGGAATGGCTTCAAAACAACAATGTCAATGTCCTGGAGCGGTCAGAGTCCAGGTCTCAATCCAATTGAGAATTTGTGGATGGACTTGAATGAGGCTGTTCACTCATAAGACCCATGCAGCCTGACAGAGCTTGACCAGTTTTGCAAAGAAGAACCAAGAGCCGGTGGAGATTTTTCACAAAGAAAGGCTGTCATGGCTGCCAAAGGTGACTTGAAGGAGGCGAATACTTGCACGATCAGTTATTTAGTGTTTCATATATTTTTATAATTTAGACCACTTTTCAGATATCTGTTTTCACTTTAGACATTAGAGAGTCTTCTCCTGTTCACCAGGATCAAAGAACCCAGTTGAAGCCAGTTGTCCAAGTGTGCCAAGCTGAGAACACAGACTCAAGGCTGTCATGGCTGACAAACATGCAACTATTAAGTCCTGACTTGAAGGGGGTGAATGCTTGCTTGATCAATTATTTTGTGTTTTGTAATTAATGTAGGTCACTTTGCATAGATTTGTTTCAACTTTGACTTTAAAGAATCTTTTTCTGCTGATCAGTTCATCAGTCAAGTTAAATCCAGTGTGATTCAATGTTGTAAAACAAATAAAATGTGAAAACGTCCAAAGGGGGTGAACACTTTTTATTGGCACAGTATGTGAAACCTTTAAGTAATTATATTTAAAAAATTCTACATTAATAATATGATTTCTATAAAAATAAAATGTATTGCCTAATAATTCAAGTTAACATTAGCAGAACCAGGTGTTTAGCAACGTAAAACAAGCAACCTGCTGTTGATCCACAGTTTGATTTAATTGCTAGCCTTATTATTCCCTTCTGTGTGAAGTTTGCATGCTCTTCTCCTGTTTGTGTACCTCTCATCCAGGATGTCCAGTTTTCTTCCACAGTTCAGTCGTGTCGTATAGCGGAATGGTGACTATTAACTGGCCCAGTGCTTTATATGGCCGTGTGGTTGTGCACTGTGATGTACCTCACATCCTTTCAACTCCTTGCAGCCCCAAGATGGAAAGTACAGACTCAAAAAAACAGATGGATTTTACCTTACTTTTATATAACTTTATATAACTTATATACTTTTATATAATTTGTTATGCATGGGCGTTGGAGGACTCGTCTGAGGGTTGGGGAAAGGTATGTAATAACCTGCCAAGATGAGAGGGGGGCTACCGTTGACTTTGTCCTGTTTCTCTTCTTCCTTCACAACTTTGAGAGACTGCCCAGTAAGGGCACTTAGCCCCGCCCCTTCCGGGTGTTTCACAATAAAAGACACACAGCCTAAAGAGAGAAGCCTTTTACTGGAAGACCCAAGTAAGCCACACAGCAGAGCATGAAATTAAACTCCAGAGATGGAGGAACCCCAGACTGGGGAGCAGCACATTCGTTTCGTTGATTTCATCTGGCAACGAATAAAACGGACAGCCCAGTTGCCGTCCCAAACTTCTGACTGATTCCAGTCTGTCCTTCCACCATTCGACCACAAATAATAGATATCAACAATTTTGATAAGCAGTGCTGCCTCACAACAAGGAGAATGGCGTTCACGTCTTGAGTGTTCTTTGCATGGAGTTTGCATGTTAGAATAATCTAGATGAGAACAGGTCATTAAGCCTAACAAAGCTTGCCAGTCCTATCCACTTAATTTTTCTAAAATAAGATCAAGTTGAGTTTTGAAAGTCCCTAAAATCCTAACCCTAACTACTTGGTAGTTTACTCCAAGTGTCTAAGAAAAACTTCCTAATGTGTGAGAAATTTACCCTTAAAAAGTTTTCAACTGTCTCCCCGTGTTCTTGCTGAACTCATTTTAAAGTCACAGTCTCCATTCACTGGACTAATTACCTTCATAATTTTAACTCTTTGAGGGCTGAGTATTTTTTCCAAAAAACATAGTTTCTGAAAAGCAATGGTTTCACACACAAATCAACATAAAACATCTGTTGCTGCGTGCTGCGGCTGCCAGTTTGCTAAGAATATGTGGCAGGCTTGCTGCCAGGCTGTCTTTGTATGGCTGGGACATGGTCAAAGTGCATTGCAATCTGGTTTCTACCTCTTATCATTGTTAAGTGGCACTCCTCCCTGGCGAACATTGTCAGTACAACAATTAGCTGGGGACCAGTCAACTGAAACTGGAACCTCACATTCTTTTTCGATCACTTGTTTCAAAATCTGAGTCCGACAAGTCATAGTCCAGTTTAGAGATAATAGGCAGAACGTCGTCCACAGAGTATTTTGCTTTAAGATTTCGCTTTGATCTCTCACCAGATGTCAGTGCCATTTTTGCCGTTGTTTGCGCCTTGCTACTCACGTGGGTGCAGGAAATCTTGGTCATACCAATGGATCTAACTTTCCTTCTAGCAACAAAAGTCCATTTAAAACATTATGGTTGGCATTGTCACAGTTTACAGTTGATTACCATCGTCAACTCTTCCTTTTGACAAAAGTTGACATCAGCTCTGAAAGAGTTAAACACTTCAGTCATGTCTCCTCTCAATCTCATTTTACTTCAACTGGAAAGGCTTAGCTCTTTTAGTCTTTCCTTATAATTCATTCTCTGCAGTCCTGGAATCAGCCTAGTTGCTCTTCTCTGGAGTTTTTCCAATGCTGCTACATTCTTGATTGTAGCCTAAAGACTAAAGACTGCACACTGTACTCTGGCCTAACTGGTTTGTTGTAAACTTTCTTTGGACTCGTACTCCACACATAAAGGCATAAGTAACTGAAACATCAGCTATCTGTTTCCTCCAGGTGCTCCATTTTCCTCCCACAGTCAAAAGATCTGCAGGTGAGATGAATTGCCATTGTTAAATTTGTCCATGTGATGTGTGATGGACTGGCACCTTGTCCAGGGATCATTCCTACCTTGTGCCCAGTGTTTGCTGGGATAGTCTCCTGCTTCCCTGATCTCCTGCTCAGTATCAGCTGGTTTGAATAATGGAAGTGTGGCTCTAACTTTCCTATTAATAAAGGGTCAGGTTTTCTACACTTGGGTGGGATTAGACCTTACAGAAACACACTGTAGCAGCAATATCCCCCAAGACACAAGTTTCATTTTCTTCAACGAATTACAAAAATCAACGGATATTGCCTGTGTGAAGATTAGACCAAAAATGGTGAGAGGTGTTTACTTCAAAGCTGAAATTACTCAAATTATGTCATTTAAAGCTTGTTCCAGTCACCACTGGCATAAAAGAAAAAAAGTCATATTTATTATTTTTTTGTAATTTTCAATGGGCTCTTAATGCTGGTAGCTGCTCGTAATCAGGCTTGTGTTCTATAAATGTCTTCTGCCTCTATTCAATGAAGAGGCACAGATCTATGTCCTGGATTAGACTCCAAAATATTCTAACATAAAGGATCAGTCATATCATGCTTGATGCGTATTACTCATACCTTCTTACTGTACATACAGTAGGTGACAATCTGGTGGCAGTCACTGTTTCCATTTATGCTTTGCTAATCTTGTCTCCCACTTCACTCATTGTGCTGTTTCCTAATTGTTAGGGTTTGCTTTTAAGCTGAAGGCAAGTGGGACGACGATACTGCAGAACTGGAATTACAACACAATGTTAAAGTATATGGGTGGGCAGCAACATGCCACAATGTGTAACAGTGCTACCCACAGCTCTGAGGACCTGCTTTTATTTACTGGTTGGCATGTGCTGGTTCTTACAATGTACTCTGTGATAAATAATTGAGGCCTGACACACAAAGAGGTTTGGGGCAGCCTTCCGTATACTTGGAAAATGGCTGCTAAAGTGAAAAAGTTGCGAAAAAATGGTCTTTACTGACAAGAGTCCAAAACAGAACTGAGGTTTGGTACAGACATGGTGGGTTTTAAAGATGGAAGGAGGAAGTGACGTCTTCATGGGTGGAACCAGAACTGACGGAATTTCCCACATTTGGTCTGCGGGAAAAAAGAGAAAAGGTCAGTGCACTCTGATACCTCCTGGTCTGACCAGGAATTACCTTCTTTTGAGCCCTTTAGCTGCCTCCCATGCGCACGTGTGTCACAACTCTCATGTCTTCCCACATATCTAAGGTATACACGATACGTCGATTGACCAATTCATATAAGCCCAGGTGGCACAGCTGTACCTGTGTAGGTAAATGTGTCCTGTGATATGTCATTTTGGGCTGTCAACCCAATGCTGCTGGGCGCTTGTACCTACCCTGGCAGCCATTTACTGGAAAAAACAGAATCTGAAAAATGATCAGGCAGACTTTGTAACTGCTGTGTTTTCTAAGAGGAAAACAATGGAACATTTATTACAAGATTTATTTTAAATCAGTTCTCACAATTATATGACATATTGCTTTTTTAACATGCTTAATAAAATTCAAGGATCAGACCTACAGTTGGGTCACACCCTCATACAATCCAATTTAGATTCACCATTTAACATCACACATATTTGGGATGTGGGAGGAAAACCCTTAATTACCTGGAGAAAAACTCATGCAGGTGTTGAGAGAATATGCAGTTGAAATGCATGGACAAAGGGGCCGTCATCTCGGCTGGGATGGAGAGTGAGTCTTTACCTGGCTAGGAGGTCAAAATAAAAGGAAAACGTGGAAGGAGCTGCAACCTGGCCACGATGGTTAGTGACCCTTATTCCAGTTGGGTTAGAAAGATAATGGACTGGGCAAACACACACAGATGTTGGAGGCAATTCATTCCCCATACAATAGATGGCAGTGTTTCTCCAGGCTGGTGCCAGTTAGGATTCTTGCAGGGTTGCCTGGGAGTTGGAATGCAGAAGAGCAGCCTTGTTGGAGACCTTGTGCACAGCAAGGAACATCCCTCCACCCTATTTAAGGGAGGGCCTCCCCATGATTCCTTGTGGTTCATTGAATGTGCTAGGAGTGAAGAGTTATTGTGATTTTGCTGTGCTTATTATTGCTTTTCAGTTTTCTGGTATTTTAGAGCCCTGCTCGGTTTTTGACTTTGTTTTTTTTTAGATTTCGTACTGGGACTGTGATGATTAATATTTTTTGAACCTCTGCTTTTGACCTCAATTTCTGGATTCCGTATTGGGACTTTGGTTACTGTATTACGCCTTGGCTTTTCAGGCTTCTCCTGGGGATTGCATTTCCTTTGTAAAAATAACCCTTTTTATTTTATCAAGATTCGTCTTGGCCCTTTTTGATTCTAGTCGGGGGTATTTTGACAGTTTAGTGGGCAAACTTGAAAGTGTTTTGCCAGCTGTACTTTTGGAATTCAAGCAGTTTCATGAAACTATGGGACTTCTAAAGCCAGTTGGCTGCACCAGTGATGATTTATGTGTGTCACATGAAAGGGACAGAATACTTATGAGCTTAATTGTTTTGTGTTTTGTTTTGGTAATTAATTTAGACTATTTTATAGAGCTCTGTTTTCACTTTGACACTTTAAACTCGGCACCTTTGTTTTTGACCCATCGGTGGGACTGAACAATGGTGCAAAATTTTTAAAAACTGCATAAAATCATTAATTAACTCATTGCTATAATTATAGTACATTGTTTGACTGTTAAAATGCCATATTGCATACTCAGATATTTCTTTTTCCGCATCAAAGATGGCCAAATTGCTACATCACAACAATCCCCTCCAGTGGCTTTCTTGAACGTTCAGATTCAAATGCGTACACCTTGATTAACGGACTATCATCTATTAAATGAGAGGGGTGTTTCAGCTTTCAAATGACACCACAATGCACTTTCTGTATTTCAGAATTGCTTTTGTAAAGATGTTTTTGAATTTTGCAATTATTAGCATTGTAATTTGGATACACAGTATAATGTCTTTACCAACTATATATACACTGACAGTTAGATCTTTTCAAAATGATGCAATGCCATTGGTTTTCAATAATGGATATGTATACTTTGAACATTTATTAAAAAATAGTAAAAGTGGTGGAAAAAGAACTCTTGTTTTTTGTACTCCTTCAAAATAGTATAATAAGACATATTGCATCCGGAAAGTATTCACAGCACATCACTTTTTCCACATTTTTTTATGTTACAGCCTTATTCCAAAATGGATTAAATTCATTTTTTTCCTCAGAATTCTACACACAACACCCCATAATGACAATGTGAAAAAAGTTTACTTGAGGTTTTTGCAAATTTATTAAAAATAAAAAAACTGAGAAATTACATGTACATAAGTATTCACAGCCTTTGCTCAATACTTTGTCGATGCACCTTTGGCAGCATTTACAGCCTCGAGTCTTTTTTAATATGATGCCACACGCTTGGCACACCTATCCTTGGCCAGTTTCGCCCATTCCTCTTTGCAGCACCTCTCAAGCTCCATCAGGTTGGATGGGAAGTGTCGGTGCACAGCCATTTTAAGATCTCTCCAGAGATGTTCAATCGGATTCAAGTCTGGGCTCTGGCTGGGCCACTCAAGGACATTCACAGAGTTGTCCTGAAGCCACTCCTTTGATATCTTAGCTGTGTGCTTAGGGTCGTTGTCCTGCTGAAAGATGAACCGTCGCCCCAGTCTGAGGTCAAGAACGCTCTGGAGCAGGTTTTCATCCAGGATGTCTCTGTACATTGCTGCAGTCATCTTTCCCTTTATCCTGACTAGTCTCCCAGTTTCTGCCGCTGAAAAACATCCACACAGCATGATGCTGCCACGACCATGCTTCACTGTAGGGATGGTATTGGCCTGGTGGTGAGTGGTGCCTGGTTTCCTCCAAACGTGACGCCTGGCATTCACACCAAAGAGTTCAATCTTTGTCTCATCAGACCAGATAATTTTGTTTCTCATGGTCTGAGAGTCCTTCAGGTGTCTTTTGGCAAACTCCAGGCGGGCTGCCATGTGCCTTTTACTAAGGAGTGGCTTCCGTCTGGCCACTCTACCATACAGGCCTGATTGGTGGATTGCTGCAGAGATGGTTGTCCTTCTGGAAGGTTCTCTTCTCTCCACAGAGGACCTCTGGAGCTCTGACAGAGTGACCATCGGGTTCTTGGTCACCTCCCTGATTAAGGCCCTTCTCCCCCGATCGCTCAGTTTAGATGGTCGGCCAGCTCTAGGAAGAGTCCTGGTGGTTTCGAACTTCTTCCACTTACGGATGATGGAGGCCACTGTGCTCATTGGGACCTTCAAAGCAGCAGAAATTTTTCTGTAACCTTCCCCAGGTTTGTGCCTCAAGACAATCCTGTCTCGGAGGTCTACAGACAATTCCTTTGACTTCATGCTTGGTTTGTGTTCTGACATGAACTGTCAACTGTGGGACCTTATATAGACAGGTGTGTGCCTTTCTAAATCATGTTCAATCAACTGAATTTACCACAGGTGGACTCCAATTAAGCTGCAGAAACATCTCAAGGATGATCAAGGGAAACAGGATGCACCTGAGCTCAATTCTGAGCTTCATGGCAAAGGCTGTGAATACTTATGTACATGTGATTTTTCAGTTTTTTTTTATTTTTAATAAATTTGCAAAAATCTCAAGTAAATTTTTTTCATGTTGTCATTATGGGGTGTTGTGTGCAGAATTCTGAGGAAAAAAGTGAATTTAATCCATTTGGGAATAAGGCTGTAACATCACAAAATGTGGAAAAAGTGATGCGCTGTGAATACTTTCCGGAAGCACTGTATTACGTATTAACAATTTTTTTCTGGGTGCTCCTGACACATTCACTGACTCTTTTATGGTGTTTGGAAGCATAGCCCATGTGAAGTTATCGGACACAGGAAGAGGTTTAGTGGCAGCTACCCATATACTTGAATTAGGCTGCCAAAATTGAAAGGTTGGTACCATAGAACAAATCTCAACAAAAGAACAATCATGATAGGCAAAGACGGCGGTTTTAAAGCCGGGAAGGGGAAATAGCATCCTCAGGCCTGGAACTGGAAGTGATGTCCTCGAGTCCAGGCGAAATATACCGTGGTTGGTCTGCCGATGAAGAAAAAGGTAGGATAAGTGTATCCTGCCACCCTCTGGTTTGGCATGGAATTATCCTTTTGTGAGCCCTTCAGCTGCCTCCCATCCACACGTGTGACACCCAATGTGCATGGACATAAGAATAACATTCAGAGTCTATTTTGTTGGTAAAAACATTACTGAATTTTGCAACTTATTCTGCTGCAACATATGTGTACAAAATAACTATATTTTTGCGGTGTAAAAATTCTGAAAGAGAAATGTCTGAGAGGAGAACATTTATATTGAGTGAAAGATGGTAAAGTTATAACCAGTTAAATCAAAGCAGAAGAAAAAATGAGGCTGAGTTTAAAGGTTTAGTCATTTTTGTGTTGATTGCTATCTAAAGTCCAAATTAAATCCACTGTGATCCAATGCTGTATAACAATAAACCATGTAAGCTACCAAAGGGGTAAATACTTTTTAAAGGCACTATGAATCAATGAATATTAAATAGACTGAGTTTATATTTGGATTAAACCCATAACCCGTAGGACTAGAAAACATGTAAGCAGGTTAGGAAACAGAAGGACAGCTGCCTGATATGCTGTGTAATGGATGGCAGGCATGGGCTGGCGGGTTCAAGATTCCTTACCTGACCCACCTGGCCCAACAGATAGGCAGGGTGGCTTCTGCTGAAGCCAGGAGATGGACATAAATGTATATGATTGCATCTTGGAAAGGATTTGATAAAGGAACCATAACTGGCCATGATGCCAGTGCAATGCAGGTACATGGAGAGCCAACTTATCTGGGTTATTTACTCCCACGAAATGCTAGATGGCAGCGTTCCTGGGTTACAGCACCTCAATGGAGACCCACTGGCCTTGTGGTAACTGTAGTCCCACAGGGCAGCCCTGTCAGATTTTCTGAATGCTGCCAGGGGGGACTGCAGTGGTTAGTGGTCCAACTTCATGGGACTTCCACTAACCTGGATGTGTTTCCAAGGGACAGTGTCATGGCACCAAAAGTATGCCCTGGTCCTCAATGAAGTAACCCGCTCTGCTTTAACTTGGAGGGGGGTCGGATAGCACTCAACTGGGAGAAGTGGAGGAATAAAAGAGAGAGGAGAACAGATTATTTGTGGCTACATGACATATAAGAAATCTTTTTATAAGGTATTTTGGTTAAAAACCTTTTTACTTGTATTGGGACTTGTGTCGTTCTGGTTGGGGTTGGGGTGCTGCAACACCCCCTACTGATCACAGGAGTTTCTAAATTAGTTGAATATGCAGGAGTAGCTTTGTGTCGAATCTGAGATGAACTTAACAACAGTCCCATAGATAAGTACAATGGGCTGTCCCCTGATGTACAAAACAAAAATAAATTTAAACAAAAAAAATCAGTGCTAGAATAAGCAACAACTGAAATACAGACAATCATCTTGAAAACACAGCCTGGGAATTGCTCTCTTCAAGGAAAAGGTGAGGCTCTGGGGAGCTCCAAAATGGTTGTTGCTCTGGTCCCCTTATGGGGACATCTGCTTTTTGTACAGTTCAGGCTGGAAGTGTCTTAATTGCCCTCATTAGGCATCTTCATGGCACTGTAAGGAAAACAAAAAGAAAGAAGACCATTAGTGACAGTGCCCTGTCTCGTCTCTGTGGGGTTTCGCATACCTCAAATGAGCCTGGAAGGTGATCCTCTGATGCACATGTGTAAGATTTGACTATTGCACTTTTCCTGACTTTCAATAATAGGCTATTTAAAAAAGTTAGAGTGTAATGTTGAGAACAGAATAATACAGATCATTTACATTTTGCAAATCAATTTAAAACATGCACAAGTGAAATATTGAAAACTCCTAATTTGTCCAGTACTGTCAACAGGGTAGATTTTTAATGTAAATATGCAATTATTAATACATTACTTGGGTGTCTCTCTTTACAGCAGTAATGAAAAAGTCATTAAGATACTGAATAAGTGTAGGTAGAACTGAGGACAGTTTAAACTGTGAGGTGTCGATTGGTGTGAGTCTTTGCGAAGTTTGAAACAAGACATGTTTACAAGTTCAGACATTGTGCCAGGCAGTCCTATTCATGAGGGCCCCAGTTCATTCTAGAATCCGTTTTACCTAACACTCATAGGTCTCATTTACGAGGGGTGTTCAATAATTTATCTACCTGAGTAGAGAAAAGCCAAGCAAAATGACACCTTTTATTGGCTATCTAAAAAGATCACAATATGCAAGGGGCCTGAGTTGCCTCGAAAGCTTGCATATTGTAATCTTTTTAGTTAGCCAATAAAATGTATCATTTTGCTTGGTTTTTCTCTACATTCATAATGGCTAACACGGGACAACACCCTAGTTTTACCTGAGTAGGAAAGAAAGTAGCAAGCCTGTTGAGACAAGTCTGGGTATGTCGTGACACATCTCAAGGTTACTTATACACAATTGTGGCTCAGTGCAAGTCTAACATTCCAAGAGACAGGATGTCAGGAGAGTCCTCGTGCGAAATAAGTAAGAAAATGCTAGATTTGGAGTAACGTTCAGTAAAAAAAATTCTCACAAAAGAAGAGAAAAGGCCAAATGCATGACTACAGTTTATGGTGAGTCTCTCCCATCATCCTACAAAGTAAAACAAGCAGTTTAAGTAGGGTAGAGAGTCCATTGAAGAAGACCCTCACACTGGACAGCCTGTGGAAGCAACTTGCACAGAAATTTGCAAGAAAGTTGAGGATTTAACTATGTCAGACAGACAAATTAAGGTTTTCCCAAATAGCTGAAGAAATGGGCATCTTAGCAGGTACAGTTTGGAAAATAATTTATGAAAAGTTGGGCACGTCAAGATGGGTTCCAAAAATGCTGATGCCATGTCAGAAAGCCATGAGGCTCCAGTGTTGTCAGAACTCAGAGATGCTCTGTGAAGACTATGTGAAATTTTGTTTATTGTTTGGTGACTGGAGATGACACTTGGGTCTATCACAGAGATCCTGAGTCCAAAATGGAGTCAAAGTAGTGGACACACAAGTTATCTCCCACCCTAAAAAAGTTCAAGACAGAAAAATCTGCAGGCAAAGGTATGGCAACTGTCTTCTGGGATATTGAAGGATTTTTGCTTTTGGAGTTCATCTAACTCAAGAGAACCAAAACCAGGGAGAGTTACGCCAACACAATGATTGTTTTGCAGGAGTCAAATCAAGGAGAAAAGACAAGGAAAAGTCACTGCAGGCGTGCTGCTTCTTCATGACAATGTGCCGGTTCACATGTCATGTCAATCACAGGCTGCCATCACAGTATGTGGGTTCCAGCAGCTGAACTATCTACTCTACACTCATGACCTGTCTCACTCAGATTATTTCCTGTTCTGAGTTTTGAAGAAATCTCTCCGTGGACAGTGGTTTTCAAGTGATGAAGACATCAAGGCAGCCGTGACGTCTTGGTTTGAAGGTCAAACAGACGTCATTACAAGAAAAGTGGATGAAGTGTATGGGGCTATCAGGGGACTATATTTAAACATTATAATTATTTTTTTGAAAACTCTTTTCTTTCTTACTGAGGTAGATACATTATTGAACGCCCCTTGTAGAAGGTCCATTTATCTTACAATGCAAGTCCTTGGGGATATGGGAAACAAATTCATGCAGACATGACAAGATCTTGGAAACTCCACACTAAGAATATGGGATATGAACCCAGGATGCTGGGATCCTTGAGGCAACAGTGCTAACCATCCAAGGATAGTAATTAGCTGAGGTCATCTATTGTAATAACAGTCCAAGAACTGAAAAATGTCTGGGGTGCCAACTTGGACTTCCCTGTTTACTTTCAGTTTTTAAACAAGCGCATGTCATTAAAGGAAAACAAAGCAGTCCCTACGTAAAGTGTGTGGCCACCATTAATCAGGCTTTTTCATCTCTACCGCAATATGTGTGGAGCTCCTATGCTCAGGTCGTCTCTTGCTCAAGTGACGCCTCCTTCCTGGCAGTTTCCCTTTTAAAGGCCAGGGACTGGAAGGGGCAGAGTCAGTTGCCCTCAATGGGTGGTTTGTCGGCACTGTGCAAGAAGAAAATGACAGTGCCCGCTTTCGTACTGGTGTGGTATCACATACTGGGAAGAGCTTGGATGGTGATCCTCAGACATGTATGTGAGACACAGCATATTAACAATATAAAAAAAAAATTAGACTAACCAAGGGTAAAACAATAATGGGTTTTCTTTAACTACCCAAACATATATTGGAAACCACAAATAAATATTCATAAATCTATTTAATGAGTATTTAAAGCATGCTAAAGTACCAAGAGAAGAAAAGTCTGCCCTGGCTTTATATTCTGTAATAATTAAGACACATTTTAACACCTGAAAATATTTTTAGAATCCAGTAATCATTAATAATAGCAGCAAGATTTGGCAAAAGTTATTAATAAAACATTTAGTATAAAAATTCAATTTTTTATTTGATGCAGAGAAGCCATAAATAAATTAAGCTGATTATATATTTAGCTATAAGAAGAGTTGAGTAATAATGAGTTACATTATATAAAGCAGTGCTTTGTAAAATACAGGATAATTGTATGGCAAAAATTTGAAGCAGTTAAGACTATTAAGTGATCTCCCTAGTGAATGGGGAAAATGACTAGAAATAATTATTCAAGAAATGGCAGCACAATACTGTGTAAGCAAAAATTACAAACAGGCATTAATTGGAAGGCTTAAGCAGAGCTGACAACAATACCTACAGTGAAAAGGAAATAACAAATACCAAAAGGCAGCATGTGCATGAGACAGCTGCCAAGGACATGTTGGATTTTCTAGTAGTAAGGGGACATTATGTTATGCCACAAATGCAGAAACTTATAAGCCAGAAGGAGCAGAAGAAGAACATAATCAAAAACTGGGAGAACAAGGGAAAGGCCAACCAAACAAAACCAGAAGACAAAATTCTAATTCAGAAAATTTTCAGAAGAGATTTAAATGAATGAAGAATAAGGACACTCAGAAAAGAGGACTAAAGGAATAAAGACACTCATGAAAGAGGACTTCCAGAACTGCTTCAGAAAGTGGCAAGAATGATGAGATAGGTGTGTCTGAAGCGAGGGGGAGTATTTTGAGTGGGATTAATGGCAATGTGTCTTTTATTGTAATAAATCATTTTTATTTAAACATTCTCAGTATTTCTTGGTCACACCTCGCATATGCAGTGTGCATGGGAGCCAGCGTAAGGGCTCTGGTGATGGTAATTACCTGCCAAACCAGGGGTTGATGCTGTGGACTAATGCCTTCTGTCTTCTTCCCTCTGCTGAACAGAAGACTGACAGCCATTCCACCACTGACATCACTTCCGTTCCCCACCCTCCTGGACCTGCCCTTTCCTGCTGAGTCAGCACATAACCGGCCATCCTGCTTCAGTTCTATTCTGTGCTTCCATCTGAAAAGATGTAATCTGCAGCTTGTTGTGTGCTTTGTTGTTTTTCAACTCTTGCAGTTATATGGGGTTGCCAAAGGGATGCCCTAACTCTTTAACGTAGTCGTGTCTCCTCTTTTGCAATATATCTTTATATATATAAAATCGAACGTCTGTCTGTCTGTATGTCTGTCTGCTTTTCACGGGAGAACTACTTAGCGGCTTTAGATCTGTTTTTTTTTCTATAATTTGCTTGAACATTCTGGTTGATTTTGCGATTTTTCTCATCGCACTAAGTATCATAGTTCACTTGCGGTACCAATTTATATTTATTCAAATCTGAGAAACACACAGTTAGGGGAGATGGGAAGGGCACTTCTCCTTCACTCGCCAGCCTCGGGGCGTTCCTTACCTCCACTTAGCTAGCGAACAAGAGAACTACTTAACGGATTTAGATCAGGTTTTTTTCTCTAATTTGCTTAAACATTCCGGTTGATTTTGAGACTTCTCTCATCACACTAAGAAGAATCATTGTTCGCTTGTAGGAGCGGTATATTGTGCCAATCTGAGACAGAGGTGGCCGCGCGGGGCCCTCCTCACTGTCCTGTTTCACTACTATGCGAGTGGAGCCGCAGGGGATGGCTAATGTATAAATATAGATAGATAGATAGATAGATAGATAGATAGATAGATAGATAGATAGATAGATAGATAGATAGATAGATAGATAACAGTAAGACAAATCAGTCAAACTCTGTTTTTTTTTTGTTTTTTTTCATTAAATCAAGCTATGATGCATAATTTCAGAGTTTATTTGCCTCCCTCATATTTTGATGAGTACAGCTTGTATTTGCCTAGGAGGCATTTATTTTCTGTCTCCTGCATGACAGTATGTTGCCCACTACTTTGTATACTTTGAATATGTGAAGTATAACAGGTTGAACATTTTGTTCCCACCATAATCAAAATAAACATCCAATAACTATTTACTGTACTCTAATTTTCATTTTCAATGGGAGTAACCCCACAGGGTGATCAATCATGAGTTACTGAAGGGTGAAATATTATTTGATATCTGAACAAACTTCCATTTATTTGTAATCATTCAAATATTAATGATTATATGGTTATAGAATATATTCCTATAAGGCTGTTTAAGGGATTGTAGCAGAACAGTCTACAAGCATGACGAGTAACTAAGTTTGGAACACATTTTTTTCATTTTATTTTCTGCTCTAAAAAACAAATTCCTTTTGATTGTTGCATTCTGGCAAGTAAATCTGAAACAACAATTTTATCCCAAAAAAAAACATAAAATGCAGTATTTGTCAGTTGATTTCGAAGGGCCACTTGGTATGCCTTTCAGTTTCAGACCACATTTAAGTTCTGTTTGTTCTTTCTGATGCCATGTGAGTTTTCCTCAGCTGTGTTGCCATGACAATTGTGAATGAAGATTTGCCAGAGAAATGAGAAAGGACTTGAATAAAGTTTACTTGTTCATAAAGAAAACATATTAAAAAATTAGAGATTATTACACAATCATTATCAAAAATTTACAGAATAATGTACTTGCCACAACAGTAATTACTGCGGCCTCAAGGAGCCAACATCTGGCCACTGTCTGTGTAGAATTTGAATATTCTTACCACGTCAACTTGAATGTTTCCCTGCATGCTCCAGTTTCCTTACCAGATCCCAAATACACATGTGACAGGCTGATTGGTGTCAGCCCAGTGATGAACTGGAAAAGCACTCCATGACTGAATATGAGCATATTTCACCCAATCCTTTGGTCACTTCATTGACTCCCTATTCACCTCCGTATTGAATACAAACTCTGTTTGCTCACTCATCAGTATATTCATGGAAATTCTCCACAATATCTTAAGGAACTTCTTATATTACAATCTGCTACAAGAAACCTCCGTTTTGCACATACCTACTACCTTTGCCCTCCTATGACCAAACTTCATACAATGGGTGACCGAGTCTTTGCTGTCGCTGCTCCACAGCTCTGGAATGCTCTACCAGAGAACCTGAGAACACAGCAGATTGTGGGTTTTTTTAAAAAAACAGTTAAAGACTTTTTTTATTTAGGAAAGCATATTAACAAGAATGCCACTATTTATTGTTGCTTAATCTCTGCTTTAATCTTGTTTTGTCTTTGTTAAATATTTTTATGTAGCTCTTTGAGATTTACTACCAATGAAAAGTGCCTTATAAATAAAATAAATTATTATTATTATTAAGATATTTTACAATATCAATAGCTAAACACAGTTACAAGTTATATGGAAGAATATATAAAACAGCAGAGATGAGAAACAGCATGTCCAGCACTGTAACAGATGCTATGGTCAAATGCACAATTATGGAGCACAAAACTGGCAGCTGGGCTTTTAAATACATGATTTGTGGCAATGTTTTTTAGTCCTGTAGTGAGATACAGAAAGCGGTTTGCCCTTTGATGTGTCCACCCAAAAAATGCTATGGTATGTATTGACACCACGCTGAATAAAACACATCATTTGTATGTTTTAACTGCATACTGTCAAACAAGGAAAAGTAATGAGGTAAAACTGGAAGGTGTTAGCTGGCATTTATAAATTAAAAAGATGCACCAAAGCCTCAGAGGAAGTATTAGTAGCTGTAAGCAGAAACATTTTGCTGATAAAATAAATTAAGTAATTATTGCAAAAAATTCAAGGGAGTTAATGTAACAGATAACAGGGAGTCTTCTTATAGCATAAAATAGGAAAAACACAGGAAAATGATATAATAGTGTTCGATTAACACAAGGAATAATGTTCATAAATGCATACCGTGTAAAATTATGGTATGGTAACTGTCAATCATTTAAGTTCAAGAAGCATCCAAAGGCAGGCTTAACCAGTAGATAATCAAGAATTATGAATTCATCTTTCATGTAGTGGGGCTTACAAAAGGACATAAGAAATCTGACAAAGACGTCAGACTATTCTTTTTTTTTTTTTCTTATTTTATTGTAATCGTTCTATACAAATAGATACATTTTTACAAAAAATAGGATTGAAAACAAATCAACCCCCACCCCTGAGAAAGAGAGCATGGCCAACAGAGTAAAACGTAAAGCTAGTAAATAAATAAAGTGATGAGTTTAATAGGCGGATAAAGATAAATGGAGAAGAAAAAGAAAAGGGAAGAGAATCTGCTTCCTTAGTGCTTTAAGAGCTTATTCTAAAATGTTATTGATTAGATCCTGCCAGGTTTTGAAAGTTGAAGGTTCTGCAGAGATCCTATAAGTAAGAATATGATTTTTTCCAATTTCAAATAGTATACAACATCAGTTACCCACTGACTTAAAAGAGGAGAGTTTGGATTCTTCCAGTTTAGCAAAATAAGTCTCCCTGCCAAAAGTGTAGTAAAGGCAATCACAGTTTGTTTGTCCTTCTCCACTTTAAGCCCATCTGGAAGAACACCAAACACAGTTGTTAGTGGGTTAGGAGGGACTGGGACACCAAGGCCGTCTGAAAGGCACTTAAACATTTTTGTCCAGAATGATGTTAATTTGGTGCAGGCCCAAAACATGTGACCCAGTGAGGCTGGGACTTGATTGCAGAGTTCGCAGGTTGGATCTTGCACTGGAAACATTTTGGACAGTTTTAAGCAAGACAGATGTGCTCAATATATAATTTTGAGTTGAATAATTGTATGTTTTGCGCATATGGAGTTCAAGTGAATTCTCTGCATTGCTACCTTCCACTCCTTTTCTGATATGTTGAGTGATAGATCTTTTTCCCATTGTCCTCTTGGATCTTTGAAAGGGAGGGACTGTAAAATAATTTTATATATTGCAGAAATGCTGTCTGAGTCCTCGAAACTGAGCAATATTTTTTCCAGCATAGACGAAGGTCGGAGATGAGGGAAATTGGGCAGGTCCTGTTTGACAAAGTTTCTAATTTGAAGATAGTGAAAGAAATGTGTTGCTGGAAAGTTAAATTTGGAATGTAACTGTTAATAAGATGCAAAGATGTTGTCTATATAAAGATCTCTAAGCAATTTAATCCCAAATGTTTTCCAGATATTAAAAACTGCATATGTTTATGAGGGTTGAAAAAGGTGGTTCTCATGCAGAGGTGCCACAGATAAAAGCTTCTCCATCTTAAAATGCTTTCTACATTGGTCCCATATTCTGAGTGAGTGAAGCACAATTGGGTTATTAGTATATTGGTGATAACTTGCATTTATTGTGGCACAAAGCAGGGAATACAAAGAAGTACTGCAGGATTTTATTTCTATTGCGGACCAAGCCTGTGTACGTTCATCTATTTGTGTCCAGGTTTTTATAGTGTGTATGTTTGCTGCCCAGTAATAAAATTGAAAGTTAGGTAGAGCCATGCCACATTCTGCCTTTTGTGTTTGTAGGGTCGCTCTTTGGATACGTGGATGTTTTGAGTTCCAAATAAATGAGGTTATGGTTGAATCTAATTGCTTAAAAAATTATTTATTGATGTATATTGGAATGTTTTGAAATAAAAAGAGAAGGTTAACAATGTTAATTCTTCCAGCTGGAGTGAGATGTGAGTCTTGCTTATTTTTTTCCATACAGATGGCGAAATTTTGTTGATAAAGAGCTTTATATTTCTTTCTGATATTTACCCCCTAGGTATTTAAACTGATCTGCGATAATAAAAGGTAGGGTGTCCAATCTGATATTATATGCTTGAGAATTCACTGGAAAGAGCACACTTTTATTCAAATTAATTCTGAGACCAGAGATCTTCTGAAATTCTGTAAGTGCTGTTAAGACTGCAGGCACAGTATTTTGTGGATCTGATATATAGAGTTCATACATGCATACCGCGTAAAATTATGGTATGGTAACAGTCAGTCATGTAAGTTCAAGAAGCATTCAAAGGCAGGCTTAACCAGTAGATAATCAAGAATTATGAATTCATCTTTCATGTAGTGAGGCTTACAAAAAGACATGAGAAATCTGACAAACAAGTCAGACCATTCTTTTCTGATCTCATTATTACGTTGTAATAGATATTCAGAAAGCTAAACTCCTCCCTTTATCAATTTAACGACTTGGAGACTGGCTTGACAGAAGATGTACAAATCTCCAGTTTATTAACAAAGAGCAGGAGTGAAACTACAAGTAAAGAAACATAATGTTCAGCACGAACATAACAAACAGCTTGGTAACAGCTTTAAACTATAAGTAGCAGTACAGAATGGTAACATTTTACAAATAAAAACCGGCTGCGCTACCATAGGCTTAAACAGGTGGGATGAACTTTGCGTTAGGTATGTTAGGAATGCCCCACTGTTGGGCGGCTCAGAATGGACAAATATCAGAAAGTAGGCATATCTGAACATAACAACAGTTTACAAAATTGATATGATTAATAATTAAGCATTTTGCCCATCTCAACAAACATGACACATTCAGTCCATTAACCCCATTTGTTTAGCTAATGGTTAATCTAACCCAATATCACATCCAAATACTTCTTTAAGATAAATAAAATCTGCAGGGATTCCAGACCACGAGACCGCCCAGTCCCCTCTGGGCAATCTACCTAACATAAATGAAACAGTCCTCTTTGTATTTAGGGTTCTCACGGAAGGACTTGATAATGATGGTCATGTGGACATCTGGCTTTTAGTCCATCAATGTTGGAGCATCATGATGCTTTGAGTAGGTGGTGGTGGCGCATATCCCTTAATTTCCACTGATCTCCTCAAGTCCGTAAGTCACCCTTAAGTCGAAAGAATGTTGATCGATCTGTTTTATCGGTGCCTCTGAGAATTTTGAAGACCTGCATTAGGTCCCTCCACTTGGGACAAAAACAGGTTTAATTCTGTGAGTCTATCAGAGATCAACATGTCCTTAAGTCTTGGAAAGCACTTGGGTGTTCTCTTCTGCACAACGTCAAGTGCTGCTATGTCTTTTTTTTTGTAGAATGGTGATCCGAATTGCACGTAATTCTCTAGATGTGATCTCACTAGTGCGTTGCTTTGGCTTCTAACAGTGCGCACCATTAGAGTTTAGATGATTTGTGGAGTCTACATAGTCCTCCCTGTGCCCATGTGAATCTTCCTAAACACATGCATGTTAGTTTTTACACTGAATCATGTCGTGTATGACTGACTGCGGAGAGGGTGAGCTACGAGTACATCTCATTTAGGACTGACTCCTACCTTGTGTCCAACTGTCCTAAATTGACTCTGACTCCTTGAAATTCTGTAGTGGATAAACCAAGCTCAAAAATGGGCAACTCAATGTGTTTTAGGAATGATTCAAAGCTTAAGATGGGTAATACTGGGGCATGACCTGTGCTGAGAACTGAATACTGGATGGACCCTTGAGCTGAGAGGTACAGGTGCTAACCGCTATGCTGCTGCACCACCAAGAAGAGTATTTTGCATGTATTTAGTAAAAACCCTAAGGCTTATTACATGTGGGGGTGACCTTTTTTGTTAAGCTCATTTGTAATGTCTTATGGGAAGGTGTTGCTCTAAATTTTAATAGGGAAGAATTTAAAAGATAAGTCAGGCAATTTTCAAGTTGGAATTACTTCTTCACAACCATTGTGTCTATTACTTTGCCAAATAAAATTATGCTCCAATGTGAAAGATTTTTTTATAAATTAAAAAAAAAAATGTAGCCTGTTCTTACAGGTGAAGGGTCAGGGTCCCAACATGAAGACAAAAGCTTTCAAATTTACTGAATGTGTCCATTTTTCAAGCACAGATTATTATCAAGCATTGATCCACACCTTGAGATAGTTAAACGCTATAATAAGACCACGGAACAGAAAGTTGGCTTTCATTCTGGGAACAACTGTCATCCAAGGCACTTGTCATTGATCCAAGATGTTATATTTTTAACTATATGCTTCACTTCCACCTTAAAGTCATTGCAAAAGGCTTATGAAATGTCGATTTCCTTTGACTTCCTTATTCTTCTAATGTTTTACAGCATATTAAAGGAAGTTTTTGCAGTAATACCCCAGAGTTAGACATATTTTTAATGTAATTTCAATGTATGCTTATTAAATTCACCTCCACTTGTGATCCCGGTACAATAGATTCTATAATAATATGAAAAAATGAAATGCAGTATAAACCCAATGTACACACGTATGTACAATTTGTGATTTAGTCCAAATTCCAGCCGTGCCAGGTCAACCACATTCTAAAGGATAATAAACAAATAACAACTGAGTCAGCATTTCAAGGCACCTGAAAACAGGTCCTTTACACGTGAAAACAGTGGCGTTTCTGTATTCTGTTTCCGTGAGGCACAACCACATTAACTATTTATTTAACTCTTTCAGGGAGGGTGTCAACTTATGTCGACTGTTTGGGTTGAGGCGGCTATTGACATTAGTCCACATCCGGGACAGAGGGCGTTTATAAGCTGTAAACATCAACAAAACCCACTGTTACGTTATACTTCGACACTCTTTGTTGGCAGTGTGTCACTTGCAGAATGTGTTACACTGGTGGTGCCTTTTCAGGTGTCTGTTACTGCATACTGTGACTGCTGCTGCCAGCCACGGACAGCTGACAGTGGCCAGTTCCGTGAAGACAGCTGATGGTGGCTGGCTGCACAAACACAGCGGCTCGGCGGCCAGTGGCCACTACCAGTTACCTTTGCAGAGTGAGAGGGGTCACAATATGAAGCAACAAACATCTGAAACAGCGGCACCTGTTTCTGCAAGCAGTGTAATGTGGCAATGTCTGCCAACTGCTGCTTCTAACGTTATCATACCTTGCAGGGCATATGAATTCACATAGTGTAGAGGCTCTTGGAACATAAAACACAGACAGACTTTTGTCATAAATAAATATTTTACATTGATTTATGTGTGAAACCATTGGTCTTATTTTTGGAAATAATATTCAGCCTTGGCCAAAGCATGGAAAAAAAAATTAGCCCTCAAAGAGTAAAAATGGATCATTATTTATTAAAACAAATTCATAACAACTCAGTAATTTGCCTTTTAGGCAGTTTTTCTCCAATCGTCTATCATATGCTCTCTAGACCCGGGCCTAGAGGGATACCCAGCCTAAGGGGTCAGAGACTTGTAGGCAATGGTGACCTCAGGGCCCTGTAAGGTTCACCCCACAGCTCCAGATTTCTGGTCCTATCACCTGGTGTTGAGACTTTAACAAGTCTGGTGACCCGTTGGAGGCCATTGACTCACAGAGATGTTTAACACCCATAAACCCGCTTAACTCTTTAATGAAACCACTCAGGTGACCCCGACCCCGACTAGAACCTGTTAGACCAGAAAGATATGTAGATAAAATTAATATTAAAAGAATTAAATATATTTATTAAAGCACAAGAATAATATATAAAATTAGAGGATTAAATGCAAAAATACATAACTGAAAAATTATATTAATTTAGCAGTGATGATACAGATTCAGTCCTTCCTCTCTGTCTTCAAGACTCATTCTCTTTATATTAAAAATATTTTGCGCCATAGTGCCACGATCCTCCCTTTTATTGGTTTAATTTTTGTCCCACCATAGACTTAGTGTATCACTTCCTTTCATTCTGTTACTCCAAAATGTAAAGGTTCAGACATCAGCTTTCTATTGTACATTGGTCATAGGCCTAAAGATAAAAACAACTGTCCAAAAGTTCATTTGCCTGTATCTTAGTTTTTGGGGTGGATTGGGGTGCTCTTAAACTGACACTGAAACCCCCCATGATCAGAAAATGACTCCATTTTTAAATTTCCCAAATTGACAGTTTTATCATTACAAGACAGTCTTAGTATTTGTTTATCTGAGTCTCTCCAGCCCATCTCTGGCCCGAACCCCAAAGGTCAGGCGAAAAAGGCCAAATATCTGGTTTATAGGCTGAGCTTTTGCTAGAGGGCCTGGGTGGTCTAGATTCATGACAATTCTTAATGTAACTGCTTAACTAGAAATATATTGCTTTTTGTAGAATGTCAAGTTGTTTTCCTCCTGGGCGCTGTTATTCTATTTCTTCTTGATGGAGCTGGGCCAATTGGCCCTGCAGTGTTCTCTATACCCTTGGTGGTGTGTGCACATGTGCAACCCAAATTTTCCAGTGCAGCAATGTGACATCAAGGTTAGAGCCCCTTATTCTTGGCATTTAATGAGGGTATTTTGTGTTTTTTTAAAAGTGTGTTTGCACTTTGAGCTTTTCCCATTCAAAGACAGGCATCAAATGCCAATGAAGAGGTATGAATAGTCACTACCATTTGCTCCTTTAAAGGTAGCCACAGTAATTTATGACAAAAAAGAAAGGAGATCAATAGGAGAAATGTGATTTTTCTATCTTAAAAATCTTGGAGGATTAAGACATTTTCTAAATATGCATGATACTGAGAAATTAATTAATCCATTTATTTCTAGTAGTGTTGACTTCTTCAGTGCGTTTTTCACTGGCTATAATAATAATTCTTTATGCAGCTTTCAGTTAGTTGAAAATGCTGCTACAAGAATTATTACACAAGCCAGAAAATACAAACACATAACTCCAATTCTTAAGTCCTTACACTGGCTCCCACTTAAGTTTAGGCAGATTTCAAAATCCTCCTTTTAATATATAAACCCTTACATGGCCAAGGTCCTGCTTACTTATTTGAACTTATCCTTAGCAATAATCCAGAATGCAAATTGACATCTGAAGATGCTGGTCTTCTTAAGATTTCAAAAATTAATCATTAACATGGAAGGTTGAGCTTTCAGTTACAGTGCCCAAAAACCTGTGGAATGATCAGCCTGCTAATATAAGAGATGACTCTTTAGGAAACCTATGTACGCTTCTTCTACTTTGTAGAAAAAAAGCCAGCAGTGTGATGCTCCTGTTTCAAAGAAGGGCAGAGTGCTGGGGCCTCATATATAGTGCCATGCATAGAATTCACACATAACTGGAAATGTGCATGCACATAAAAAAATCAAGGTGTATAACAACAACAACATTTATTTATATAGCACATTTTCATACAAAAAGTAGCTCAAACTGCTTTACATAATGAAGAATAGAAAAATAAAAGACACAGTAAGAAAATAAAATAAGTCAACATTAATTAACATAGAATAAGAGTAAGGTCCGATGGCCAGGGTGGACAGAAAAAACAAAAAAAAAACTCCAGACAGCTGGAGAAAAAAATAAAATCTGTAGGGATTCCAGACCATGAGACCACCCAGTCCCCTTTGGGCAATCTACCTAACATAAATGAAACAGTCCACTTTGGATTTAGGGTTCTCACGGAAGGACTTGATGATGATGGTCACGTAGACTTCTGGCTTTTGATCCATCCATAATTGTTCGAACATCTTGATGCTTTGAGTAGGTGGAGGTGGCACAGGCCACCACCACAGAGAAACCAGAAAAAGAAACAGAAGAGAGAGTAGGGGTCAGTACGGATTTTAGAGCCACCATGAATAGTTATTATGATGAATTGAACATATAGAGTTTCAGGATTAAGTTAAAGTGAAGTTATAAAAAGGCCATGTTAAAGTAATGTGTTTTCAGCAGTGTTTTAAAGTGCTCTACTGTATTAGCCTGGCGAATTCCTATTGGCAGGCTATTCCAGATTTTAGGTGCATAACAGCAGAAGGCTGCCTCACCACTTCTTTTAAGTTTTGCTCTTGGAATTCTAAGCAGACACTCATTTGAGGATCTAAGGTTACGATTTGGAATATAGGGTGTCAGACATTCCGATATATAAGATGGGGCAAGATTATTTAAGGCTTTATAAACCATAATCAGAATTTTAAAGTCAAATTGCACAAATCAAGTTCCTTGTACATTTCCTCTATAAATCACAATGAATATGAAATTTAAAGCACATTCATGTGCCTACAGCCTAACCCTGTCTCCTCCCAACATTTCACCTATTTGAAAATGCAAATCAATAATAAATAGCCCCTTTCATTTAGTGCTTTGTTATAAGACAATGGCAAAAGCACATGAGAAAAATTTCAGTGAATGAGAAGTGGAGGCAAAGAAAAATGTACTATTTGTTGGCTTAAGCAGTGGTATAAGCAACAAAATGAGTGATACAGTGTGGTGGAGACACTCGAAAGTTCAAGTTCAGAAAGTCGCACAGTGCTCAAAATAAAAAAAGAGGTGGTCAGATATCAAAGTCGACTTGAAAAGCAAGTCGCAGCCCAATGTCTTTTTATTCTGTTTCGGACAATATCACAAAAGCTGATCCGTGTGCCAAGGACGCAACTCCAGGCAGTCAGGGTGCTGCTGTGCCCAGCACATCTTCAGGTGCTGGCTGTTCATACAACCTTTGCCACAGAAACCGCTGGGTGACCATCTGTCTGTGTGCTGATGGACGTTGTTCTGGAATCACAAAATGCAATAGTGGATGCTGTAAGAGATGTGCCCAATGAACTAAGTAATATAAGGGCTGTACTATGTGATACTGACCACAAATTAAATGAACTGGTTAAAAAATAAATGCTGCATCTGATTACCTGTTTTTACTTTCTGTTAATTACATTCAAACAAAGTTGTAACACTGTCCATTTGGTGGTTCAGGGTCAGGTTCATCATACTGCATCTCTTTAGGTACGGGCAAGCAACGATCGTGTGCCACATTATGCAGCATGCTGCATGCTTGCACATTGCAACACACTTTCGGTGGACTATAGAGCAGCACATTAATAGATTGGAAATGCTTTCTAATTGCATAAGCAAATTTATTCTCTGAAGGTACCTTTATATTGTAGCAATGGTGCCGAGTGGCACAATGGATCGATTCTCTGCTCTTTACATGGCTCTTTGAGGTAACTCGCTATCCTTAAAAGGACTGATTGTCTTTTGCCTCGAAAGCTTGCATATTGTAATCTTTTTAGTTAGCCAATAAAAGGTGTCATTTTGCTTGGCTCTTCTCCGCACCAGTTGGAAAAGCACCTCCATTTTTATAGGCTCTCCTGCTATAGATGATACAATGCCAACTCATTCTTTGGTGATTCATCTCTGACTGATGTAACTTGTCTAGCGCTATTTCAATAGCAGTGTGCAAGCAGCTGACTGCTCCCATTATATTTGGAAAACCATTGTTTGCCTGTTCAACCACATATATCTGGATGACAAGTGGATAATACCATCCTATACAGCTGGCATGGTACGACTCAGTGATGTTTGTGAACTACCCGATCGCTCAGCAAGTTCATGTTGAAAAGCTCCTGTTGCTAAAATTCCAAGGGTGGAATAAACTTGCAAAAGAGCAGATAGAGCACAAGTCTGCCTTTCTGAAGCTGGCACCAGTTCAGCACACAGCTCAATGACGATAGCTCTTGGAAATCAAAATTGACTTAGAAGCCAGTCGACATTATCTCTAAATACTAAACCAGCCATGGTAGATGGAACAGTTTGGCCATTCCATGCACCATTATATTGTTACAGAATGATTACAATCAAGTGCCTTAAATTTGTAAACGATATGCAATTAATTTTGGTGTATTTGATAAGGCCCGCATCATGAATGGGAATATGAAAAAGAAGGGAAATGACACAGAAACTGTAGCACTGTTTTGATGCTGGGTGCTGCCTGTTTGCAAAATTGAGCAGAAAAGTGTGTAAGCTGGTGTGAGGCTGCTGTGAAAATGTGCATGGCTTTACGGCAAGTTTAGTTTTTATACATTGCAATGTGAATGTGGAAACAGGTGTACGCACTGTTTATACATGAGGACCCTGTTGTGGAAAGAACAACTATGAGATGTATTTTACATTTTATTCATATGATACAATTTTAAAAACAGTTTGCAACCTATGGTGAACAATTTGCCTTCTCTTTTCAGGCTTTAGAAATAAACTGAATTACTGCCAACAGTATGCATTCCTATGTTGGCTTGTTTAACATTTGTACAATTAAAATTTTGAAACATCAGTACAAGTCATTTGGCAGGTAAAATCTCATAAGTATTAGGTCCTTCTTTCTCAAGTACTATTAAATTCTAATGTAAGCCATCAATCTATTGTAAATGCTAATAATAAAAAAAAAATCCTGAGGTGTAGAATTTATGTTGACGAAATGTTTAAACAGTAAAATGGGTTTAATCCCCAACCGACTTGCAATACTCACTTTTTATTTAAAAAGTAATTGACATCCTGCATGTAGATTGCCTATTTAACATTACTTTGTAACCCAACTACATAGAAAGTATATTTTCTTTTTTTCTCTGCTTGAATGACTTTAATGAGCCACATAATTAATGAACAATTTCATAATACTTACTAGACCCATTATTTATTAAAGACTTCAGTTTTTGGAAGTGTCCATAATTTCGAAATAATTGCATTTCCCCACACAGAGGGATCATTTAAAATTCAGTGAAATACAATATGAATCAAAAGTAATTTCTTTGCTTACTCATGTTAGACGTTTTGACTAACATTTATTCATCAGAAGTTTTAAGTTGTAAATGAGCTTTCAAAAGGCAAAAGAGAAATGTCGATCACAGAAATAGCAATTTAATATATTTGCCTGCATGAGTACGGCTAGGTTTTCTTGGCCTTTTGCCTTATGACAGAAGCTCCTGGGTATAATAAGAATATTGTAGGTTTGCTAAATGTATTTTTCATCAAGCAGACAAAAACATGATTAAAATATTTAATTGAAATGCAAGTGCATTAATAAAAACATACTGTGTAGTAACTTCAATTTTTTCTTGCTGTCGTTGAATGCTTAAGCCATTGATTGAAGGACTGAAGATGGCTGGAGAAAAACAAACTAGCAGGCTGCTATCTGTTTCACAATGATAATTTGATGAAATGTTCTTAGTAACTAAGATTAGAATAGCTAGTCTCATGTTGCTCTTTCTGGGTTAAAGCTCTATATGTGTGATGATCAATTTTTGAATCCTTGTCTTATACCACTTCTTTCAAAACGGTCCCCAGGCTGATGTTACTGATGCATGATCACTTTGGTATGTCAAGTTGGATAAAAACATCTGCTAAATGAATAAATGTAAGTGTAAATGTACATTGTTTTAGGGAAATTAGCAGAATTTGGAGTGTAACGAGTAGGGGGTGCCACCAAGCCCCAAATCCAAGACACCAACACACCAAACACAGTCCCAGGTTCAAATAAACGTTTCTGTTTATCAACACAGTACTTTTAAACATGGACAAGATCTGCTTTTATAACCACCAATTATATAATCTCTCTTTCCCTTCTTCCAGTCCTCCAGGTGAGTGTTGCCTTCTACTTCCCGACTCTGACTCAACTGGATGGCTTTCTTTAATGTTAGAACCGGGAGTACTTCTGGTGCCATAACACTGAATGGGAGAAGCACTTCCGGGTCAGGCAGAAGAGAGTTCTCCTCCTTGCAGTGCCCTCTGGTGGCACTCAAGGACTGCAACAGGGTTGTCCCTCAAGACTATGAGTCCTATGAATCTCAACAGGTGTTCATATTGGGTCCATCTATTGTACTGGGGGAGAAATTGTTTTGGATAGACAGCTTCTCCTTGTCCATTCACTGTGGCCTATTTATTTATTTATTCTATTAATACTATATAACTATACTATATACTATATAAGGCAGCAAGTGATTTCAGAAAGTTACACTTCAGAAGTTTGCTTTCTTTCTTCCTTACCTTTTCAATAATGTTAAAGTCATTCCTATCAAAGTCCGCCAGAGTAGACTGGACTTGCTAAGGAGACTCAGGTCTTTCAAAGTGTGCAGCAAGCTGATGGAAAGTAGCCAGTGTGGTGTTCTACAAAGCAGTCCACTGGAGAAGCAACTTGAGCTCAAAAGAGGTACAATGCCTGGACAAACTTATCAGTAAAGCCTGCTCCATCACAGGGATAATCCTGGACACACAGGAAGCTGTTGTAGAAAAGAGGAAAATGGCAAGATTGGATTCCATCATGAAAAATCCCCTCCATCCCCTCTCTTGGATCCCTTTTAGCAAGAGGCTCATTCCACAACGTTGTGCTATGACGCGCCTCTGGGGGTCTTTTCTGCCCACTACTATTATGCAATTCAAAACTTACTCTCGATGTACTCTTTAAGTTCATTTTGAAATATCTGTACAATATTTATTTATTGATTGATTAATTGATTGGTTGGTTGATTGTCCTGTCCGTCTTTGTCCTTATTTTTTATGTTTCTGTGCTGCATGCATCTTACATTTCCCCACAGAATTAATAAAGTCAATCTAATCTCATTTCATCTGATTGTTTTTGTTAATTCTGAATTATTAATTTTCATGTTTTTTTCTAATGGATTTATTTACTTTTTCTATTCTGCCTTTAAATGTGCTGCCTTTTCTGTGCTTTGTGGGTGGAGTCCCAGGAGGTGGGACCACCCTGACATTATTGCTGTTGGGTCCTCCTTCTGGCCAGAAAGAGAAACACAGCAGTAGAGCATTGAAGATTGACGTTCTCTGTGAGTATTGATTTTTCATTTGGATTTTCTGGTTGATTGGATTTATATTGCTTCTGTGTTGGGATTCTGCCTTTGGATTGTGTATTGAGACCTGTTTCCATTTTCATTGGCAAATCCCTTTTACCCTTTTCTGTTCTTGTTTTTCTCAGATGTGCTTCCTTTTGCTATTTTTTAAACAAGCTCTCAGTTTACACAGATTCAGCACTGCCCTTTTGTTTATGACGCAGAGTTTTAAAGGTTTCTCACCCTTGTTGGGTACTTTGAGACATTAGTAATAGTTTGAACTTTAAAAGCAAGCTCCCCATTGTTAGACCTTTTGAAATTTCAACAACAGGCAGAGTGCACTGCAATCCATATATCTCAATAAAAACTGAACTGTCCTGAAAAATCTCCATGGAGAATATGTATGCTAAATTTCAACTAGTGGTAAACATGACTAATGGTTTTCAGATTTTCAGTCATTTGTGCAAATACTGAACAGGGTCTTAGAAACATCACAAGATTGTTAATCTGAAACATCACGAGATTGTTAATTTAGATACACCCTGCACTGAAATAAGAAGATCTTCACTAACACCTTGGTAAGATGTTGAAAATCTCCCTCTGATATTGACAGGATAAAAGATCCCCATGGGTCAAATAAACTTTTCTTTTAAGCAGCTATACATGCAGGCTTGAAGAAACACATCATCATCACTTGTATCCTTATAGAAAGTAACTTTCAGTAAGACTTTTTAAAAATACAATTTCTATTTTGGCTACTCGTAGTCTTACTGTATGCTATTCATTTTGGCTTATTGCAATTGCAAGTACAGTTTGTTTGGCTGGATGAAGGTAAAGTTCTAGGAGCACCTCCTGCCATAGTCCCACAATGCTTAGTGGTTCAGAAGAGACGTCTTCCAATGGAAGCTGCGTGATTCTTATGATATAAATGTATTACAAATATTTCCTGTCTTTAATTTGTTTCTATTATTTTGTATTCTCCTGGTTTTGGGGGTTTTGTAATACATACAATTAGTTTCTATCTTTCGTATTTTTATTTGAATAATAGTTAAGTTAACCCCTACTTTCTCTACTGTTCCTTTTTCGGCTTTCTGTGGTGGCGATCTGTGCCACCACCACTTGATCAAAGCACCGTGTAGTCCCTACATTGATGGATTGAAGGCCAGAGGTCCACATGGCCATCATTATCTAAATTTTTCACGTGAAGCTTGAAAACCATGAGGACTGATTGAGATCATTTTATGGTAGGTAGACTGCCCAATGGGGACTGGGTGGTCTTGTGGCCTTGGACCCCCTGCAGATTTTGTTTTTTTCTCCAGCCCTCTAGAGTTTTTTTTTTTTTTTTTTTTTCTGTCCTCCCTGGCCATTGGACTTTACTTTATTCTTTATTACTTAGTATTGCCCAATCTTATTTTTATATTTTTCTTTTTTCTTTCTTCATTTTGTAAAGCACTTTGTGCTACATCATTTGTATGAAAACGTGCTATAGAAATAAATGCTGTTGTTGTATGTTGATGTTGTTTTACGTCTTTTCCGGGACATCACCATTCTGAGACTCTTTTTTTTTTGCCTAGATGTGACATTGGGTTGCTAGGGAGCTTATTTCAGAAGTTATAAATTATGACATATTAGTGCAATGCGTTAATGATGTATCTCTATCCAAATCTGCAGATTAACTAAACAAAAAAGCCTTTGTGAATGCATGTGTGTACAGTAGTGTTATTTAGATCAGTGTTTCTCAACCACTTTTGGGTTATGGGTTGGTGTTGGTAGGTCACAAGTAGCTGTCATGACATAGTTCGGCGATATGATCGACAGGGTTGCGAGATATTTATCTGGTATTTGTTTCATCATGGGGTTAGCTCTTCTAATCGCACTCGTTTCACCGACGGCCTGTCCCACTGTGACGATGCGGGTTCTGGCTCCACACTCCCATCGCTGTTTAGGAAGCTCTTGAACCCAACACCGTCGGTAATGTTACCGATGAGCTAGTCAGCAAAGGCAATAACATCTAAGCAAGAGGATGGTAAAGTGCAAAAGTGCATTGTGCTTTTATTTAAAACAGTCAACAGTTCAGGTGTTCAAATAAATAGTGCAGTTATTTAAAGTTCTTCAATAAATAATCCAATAAAATGAAAACGTGGAGGTTAAAATCAATAAAATCAAGAAAAACAATCCTTTAAAACTAGAGGTTAAAATGTTCCTACGGAAAGCAGTCTTTAAAACAACAACAAGTCCGGTGCCTTCAATTAAAACTAGCGTCCCTCTTGCTTCACCCATCAGGGCCCGGCAACAAGGGAGACGCTCACTGTGCAGCTGACCTTCTGCCTACTCCTGCTGTCAGTTGCCTTACCGATCCTTGGCTCCGGTCGGCTCCTCCGGACAGCGACTTGGGAATCCCTTAACGGCCAAGGCTCTCACGTTAGGGACACCGCGTCCCAAGTCCCGACTCCCGCTAACTCCCGCGGAGAGTCCTGCGCTTTCCCGGTCACTCCCGCCCTGCAAAAATAATCTTCTGCGGGGGCGACCACAACCACTTCTCCCAGGTGTTGGCCAAACACCCAGGCGGCCTTCAGCTGCCTGCGAGCGTTCGCTCGCTCGCTCACCTGCTTCCTCCTGCACCGATTTGCTCGCCTGCTTCCTCCTTCCCTCTAACCTCCGTTCTCTTCCCTTTCTTTTTCATACTCTTTTTTTTCCAATCCGACTCGCGCTTCTTTTAAATGAAGAGGGGCCATCACAGCTGTAGCATTAGCCACGGGAGCAATCACGGATGTGGGCAGTTCCTCACCTGTGCACTCGGTGAGAAACGCCCACAACCCCGAGCGTCCCGCGGCTCGCCACAACAACGCCCCCCTCACGAAGCCGTTTCGGGTGCGGTGATTATTTATTTAAAAATGAATGGCCTTTGCTCAGTGAGCTGTGGACCCGCTATACCACACCCACCCTTCTAATCTTGCTTGCTTCTTAAAGGGGGATACCTCCCTGCCACACTCTTCAAAAGTTGTTTTTTAAGCTTGCGGATGAACTTAAAAAGGTAAAACTGAATCCCAAGTCAATAACGACTGAGAAACACTCATTTAGATTTTTGAGTTTCAGACTTTTAATACTGTATAGTTAGTGTAGGGCTGCATCAGTGGGCATCAGCAAAACAAACAAGTGAAAAGTAATTTCTACTCTGAAAAGGAAAGGAGGTAAAAGACACAGCATTTCTGTTGTATAGCCTTCATCAACTTTTTTTTTCCTTTATAGTTATATTTAGTCATAACTATGACTAGTTTCTTATATCTGTTAAGGAAAGACACAAAAATAGGAATTCCACAGAATTTCATTGAATTTCATCAATTTGAAATTTATGACTTCATTCTTGAATTTACCCCAAGTCTGGTAGGTGAACTAAAGTGATGAATTGGTGAACTTCCCTAATCATAAAAGCATAGTTTTGTATTCCATTGCCAACCTTGTTGCTATTATGGGAAATCAAAGGTTGTGGCACAGGTTATCACCATCGCAAAACTGCATAAAGGTTAGTGTCATGCACTTGATTGTCCAAGATTCTAGATTGCAACAAACACATACCATTTTTATGGTGTTTAATAATGATTTAGTGATCTGGGGACATTTTAGTTTACAGTTTTTTTTAACTTCATTTTACATTCTGTATTTGGTGTTGTTAACTGAAAATTTCTGACTTTCAGTTTTGACCTTTCGGGATTGTCCTCTGACAACAAGTTTTGTCTAGTTCATCTAACACCTTCTTAAATGTCTTTTCTTAATCTACTTATTCTAACTGAGCTGATCGCCTTTTTTGTGAGTTGTGAGTAGAATTGAAAGTGTTTAGTAAACATTCATTTGTAAGGAGGAAGTGAATAGTAGGACAACCTTTTAACCCATCCCGTCATAACTTGAAGGTCACGACATCCAAAGACATGTCCCTAACAATGAGTGATGCCAGAGCTCAAAATGGCTGTGATCGTAAGAATACAAAATGGTAGTTGAAACGGTCACAAATAATAGTTGTGACAGATAGGGGGCAGTATCGCTCCCTTGAACCCCTGTCCACGACTCCAGACATCAGGTAAAAGTCCAAATGATGACTTTATTTAAATGCCACAGTGCAAAAAGCACCCTCTCCTCCACTATACTCATTCAATACAATAATAATCACAATAATACAATCCTCCAACTCCCAGACGCGTTGCCACCCTTCCACCCAGCGCAGCTCGCCTTCTGGGAGCTCCCACAGTCCTTTTATATATCCTGACCTGGAAGTGTTCCCAATCCCCAGTCCATGTGATCCTGTATCACTTCCGGGTCAGGTAAAATGTTCTTTTCTTCACCCCGGAAGCACGTCATTCCCCTTGTCCATGTGTGCTTCCAGGGCATAGGGAAAGTATCCGTTGTTCCTCCCTGCAGCGTCTCCTAGTGGCCCCCACGGTATCCAGCAAGGCTGCGTATAAAAACTACAATGTCCATGATGCCCTGCTGGTCTTCGGGGAACCTCCATACTGCAAGAAGGGCTCCACCTGGCGGCTTGGAGGTATTGGCCGGGATAAACGGCCGGCCATTCACCACATAGTTAACAATTAAAGAGATTCAATTTAAAATCTGTCACCCTTCAAAATAGCATCAGATCTCTGAAAATGATGGAAAGAGGCATATAACAGTAACTAAATCATAATGGTTTTCTAATTCAATTCGACTTTGATGCTAGTTTTGAACTTCAGGTTTTGTGTTTGTTTTGATCCTGATCTGATGTCTTGGTCCTTTATGATTTTTGTTGCTTTTTCCAAGATCGATCTCACAGCTTTGACCCCGCTTCATTTGACAAGGTCTCTGTTTGATCTCCTGATTAAATTAATTTCTCACAATAATCCTTGGACTTATTCCAATTCCAACAGACAGAACTACTAAACAATAATAAGCCAACTGGCTCGAGTTTATGTGTGTGAGGTAACACAGGCAGGCAGTGGGTTGGGTTGGATCTGACAGTGTGCTGAAAATTTGAAAATTTTTTTCTAGCTATTTTTTTTTCTATCTCAAAAGAGTACAAAGGACATTTGTAACACTGAAATTAAAAAAAAAAAACTTTCAGGTATAATGTAAATCGCTTGTAAAGTTTCAAACTTGCACATTACTTGCAACTTACAAGGCACGGCAGATTAAGATGGATGACACTTCAATCAAATTTACTGTAATACGGTTGCAGGCAAAGAACACATAGGCAGAGCTATAATTGTTTTATCAGATTGCCTGATAAAATTTTGAGTTTCTGTTCATTGCGATGAGAATAAATATATTTTAGAGAAAAAGGTAATCCAGTTTATTTCTGAAGGTGCTTTTGTATTAGGAGATAAATAAAGGTTAATAGATTTAAAGGTTTCCCCCGTCCACCAACCCATTAAGCCAAGGAGTTTTGCTTTGGAGTTTTATGTTCTGTTGTAAATTGGGTTCAGATCGTAATCTTAGAGCAGTGCCCCTGAAATTGCCTCTGGGAAGACTAATCTCACATCAATTCCACTTGAACAGAGATTTATATTATCATTCTGAGAGTGATTTATCTGTACATGTGAATAATCCGATTGCATCACTGACACACATACGATGGGGTGTGAGAATGCATTGTATAAAGTATCATTCCCTTTTGTTGTGTATTAACATTTTTATTTATTTGTTACTCAGGTGTTGTTTCAGTCAAGTGATTCCTTACATTTAGGATAAATAAATTCTCCATGTTGACAGAATACTAAGATGGTGTGATTATTTCAGATTGCAAATGGAATGTTTCTGATCCAGCATTCAGTGAATCTGTCAATAGGTTGAGGTGGTCTAGGGGTGACCTTCATGGTGACCCATATATTATAATCATTAATAGGGAGCAGTAGACATTGTCAGTGAGGGAAAGTAAGGTTGGATCCCAGTATCGACCTTAACTAAGTATTTAGGAGCCGAGGGACACCAAGCCACCAACAAATATCAATGAAGAAATTCAAGTCATTGTTTTCCAAATCTGTACTCTAGCTGTTTAAACTGAATTATGAGGATGCAGAAAAAATGAGCAAGCATTGGTGTGATAAATCTCTTCTCTTATTATCCTGACATGTTAGCCTACATCAGCCGCTGTGACCTTAGTAAGGCAACAACGATATTATACAAGCTTTGATAAATAACCAAGTGTGTTGTAATCCGCAGGGGGTGCCCCTGAGCCCCAAAACACAGACATAGTAACACCAAAGATATTTATTTGCCCTTCACAACTCTTCAATAAGATCAATTCTATATTAACAAATGATATCAATTTCTACTCTCCTTCCTTACTCCAAGAGTGTCGCTCGTTGCCTCCTTACTCTTACTCCCTGATCTAAGGCAGAGGGCTCCTTTTCAAGCTAGACATAGGACTGCTTCCAGTGTCACCACACTACATGTCGGGGGCACTTTGGGGCCACGTGGAAAACAATATTGTCTCCCGTCCCACCGGTAGCACCCTCTGGCGGCACCCAAGTACTCCAACAGGGCTGTACTTCTGCACTCCAATTTCTATGCAACCCTGCAAGTGTCCTTATTGGGATCTGCCTCGAAGGACACGGCCACCTTCCATGTGGGGGTATAAACTTCTCCCAGAATTCATGTTCACTGAGTCATTATAGTCCAATCCCAACTGGGACAAAGATTATAGGGCATTCTGGCCAGGTTGTGGCTCCAGTCCTGTGGACCTTCCATTAAAGTGTCCGAGTCAGGCAAGAACTCAGCCTCCATCCTGGTCAGGATGCCCATCTGTCCTCCGTGGCATTTACAGTGTTTATTGGACAAAAGATTTGTATCCTGTAATTCAGTATATTACAAGGAACAACAATTAAACTCATTGAGGACAGAGTGTAAAACCAAGTCACATTAGTTTCTGATATTCACCTATCAGAATAACAATACAAAAAAGTTTAGTGCAACTAAGTTTTTGTTTTTCATATAGGATCAAATACAATACACTGAATTCGAGAGCTAACAAGATAAACAAGGAAAACGTAATGGGAAAGGCAAAACTTCTCTTTTTCCTGCAGCTGTATATCAAGAAAGAGTAACATGAAACTTGGCACCAAAACTGAGACCATCGTGTATTACATTGGATCAATAAGGTAAAAGTCAACATTATTTGTCACTGCAGCGTCAAATATGCTGGCTGTTTTCATGTCACAGCACATTTTCATTTGAATATTGTAGTCTTCACAGGCTCCCATTCAGTTATCTGGAAGACTGATGTCCATTTCAGCAGAGTTCTTTATTATATCCTCCCCCAGTGCACATCCTTGTCAGGTCTAGGGAACAGTCTCTATAGAATTTTCTGAACCACATCCCAGTCAGAATGCCAATCTCATGACAATGTACTCTTCCAGTTTGTTGTCTTCAACACTGTGCATTTGAAAACAACAAACACATTTCATTTTTTAATGTAGCTTCCAGTTAATTCAAAATGCTGCTGCAAGAATCATTACAAGAACTAGAAAGTACAACCACATAACTCCAGGCCTCAAGTCCTGGCACTGGTGCCAAGTTAAGCGTAGGGCTGATTTCAAAATCCTCCTTTTAATCTACAAAGCCGTAAATGGCCAGGACCCTACTTACTTATCTGAACTTATCAATACGTACAAATGAGAGCACACATTAAGATCTCACGAAGCAGGCCTAATTAAGATTTCAAGGATTAATAAGATAACTTGAAGCTTTTTCTTTAACATCTTTTAAAGCACTTTGAGTTATGTGTTTTGTATGAAAATGTGCTATAGAAAGAAATGTTGCTGACAATGCCAAAAATGAAGAGTTTTTAACCTTCCAGCATTTAACTGATGGGTTGCCTGAAGCAGACATAACATAGCATAATATACAATGCCATAATCAAACTCTCTTAAGCCAATTCAAAGTCATGGAACCAAGAGTTTACTCAGCAGTACTGGGCATAAGACAGAAAAGAGCCATGCTGATGGTTCCAGTCCATCACAGGGTCTGATTCAGACTTGCATTGAGTAAATCAAATTATTATTGCCATTAGAATTGTATTTGCCTACTGCCAATTTCACTATATTTATTTTAAAAACTTAGTGTTAGATAACCCAGATGCTGAAAGAATAAATAACACGATATATTGACATTGTGGCTGAAAACAGCTTCCTAAACCTGACAGAGACAGACACAGGCACCTGTTCAGAAACACACAAAGGTTTATATTTGTGGGAAAGTCTTCCCAAAACGTTTCCCACTGCAGCAACACAAATGCAATAAAGTGCAAAGCACATATAACTTTGTCTCTCTGCCTCTACTCCCCCTCATAAGTGTTGCCTTCTCCCTCCCAACTTTGGCTCCTGGAACACTAGCAGCTGATTCCTTTTATGTTACAATCGCGAGTACTTCCGGAGTCCTGTAAGTGTGGTTCAAAAGCACTTCTGGGTAGGGGTGGGAGCCTGCTAAAGTAAGGCTGAGCTGCCAACCTCCAACTCCCAGAGTGCCCTGTGGGAATCCGTGGTGGTGTAACAACCCAGGGGCCTACCATCTAGTGATCCGGGGGAGATAATACCCTGAGAAGACTTTCTCCCTGGTCCTTCCATTATAGAGGTGTACTGGGTGCTGGCCAGCCACCACAGCATGTAATTCATTACTTATTAAGGACAATTATGAAAGTGTTTCTCCTTAAACACTGATTTTGGCTATGGCTGCCAGATGCCCTTCCAGACACTAACACTCTCTCTTTATCAAAGCTGGGTTGGTTTGCATTCTTGATGGCTAGAGTAAAGACAATTATGAAATACCCCATGGTATATGTGAAAAAGTAATGGCCCCTCTTGGACCTAATAAGTACTTGCTTTACATTTAACATTTAACTGCAACTGGACATTTTCTGTCATTTTGGGCGAGACTTTCTCAGTGAGGAAGAGAAATATTGGCTAACTGTAATTCCCTCACTCAGTTATAGTATGCTTTAAAAGTTTTGTGCATAAACTGCTTTTTCAAGTGTTAACACAACATATCAAATGGATTTGAGTGTCGACTTTGCATTGGTTATTCCACTCCAAATTATTTTTCTTGTCTTTCTTTAGCCCAGCTGCATTTCAGATTCTGCTCATTCACAGACAGTTTAATAAGCTCTAATTTAGTGCAGAATCCTTGGCTTCTTCAGTGACGGCAATTCACCCTTGCCTCGATGATCTAGGCATCACCAAACTACACCATAGGTGTGGGGTTCTTACTATGGAATGCAGTTCTAGCTTTTCTCGGACAAAACATGTTACTTTTGTCTTTGCCTAAAACATCATTCTAGACCTTTTGTGGATTATCAAGTGCATTTTAGCAAACTTTAAGCAAGCCCATTTTTTAGACCCGTGGTTCAATGTATCACTTAAAATGGTGTTTCCCAGTCGACAGTCTCTTAAAATAAGAATGATATTCTTCAGGGTCATATAAATGACCTTAGATGACTGAAAAGATCAGATCATAAGCTGAAAGGTTTGGAACAGTCAAGGGACAGGCCTAGAGTGTCAGAAGGTCAGGATCGCCTAACAGGAGATAGACCTGAATCAACAAACCGCACGTCCATGATTGTGAATGCAACCTAATTTAAGGAAATTCTATTAAAATTAACATAAGAAAATACCAATTTGACAGTAAGGCCAAATAGGAAAACATTACTAAGTCTGCAAATGAAACAAAATCCCCATATGTGTGGATAATGTTAATTTAACATCTGGAAGTAAATTAACAGCAAAATAACTGATTAAGAGCACTTAACGGAAATGAAGATAGCAGTTGAAATTCAAGAGTTAAAGAGTTTGAGAGAGAAATGGAATTGCAACCACAAAGATTCTGTAATTAACACTGAATAACAGAGAAAAAGGTCAAGAGATGGAGAGTGCAGAAACCCTTTAGGTCGTTACTGACAAAGAAAACACTAAGGCCAAAAATAATACTGATTTAAACATACCCAAAATAAGGATTAATTAATTAAAAATGACAAACTAATTAAAATGTATTCATTCAATAGAGTATTTGTAGGTCCAGGATACGTATCTTAATAGTCAATTAACTAAATTATGCAAACAAAACTACAAAAAGCAGAGAGCCAATTAATCCAAAATAATACAGCTGACTTCATAGAGGGCAAGAGAAAACCTTAAACTTAAACAGAAACTCAAGGCGGCTAAAAAGACTCACCAGGGAACTGTAAGTGTGCAGGGCAGATGGCCATAAAGAAGTGGAATGGACCAGCAGATGAAAAAAGGCAGAATTAAACATTAGAGATAGCCTGTGGTCAAAAACTAGCTATACTTCCCGAAGGGCATGAGATTTTAGTGGGAACCTGGAAGGAAAAGATGTAGACAAAAACAGAGCAAGGATCAGAACCATAAGATCAACAATAAAGGTAGCCAAAGCCAAAAGATGCTAGACAAATTCAAAGTCAAAAAGAATTTCTGCGAGTTCAAATTTGTTATGCCAGACGGGCACAAGAATTCAGAGGATGACTGGAAGAAAAGGATGCAGTCAAAAAAGTAAAGCGAGGGTCAGAAACAATAGAGTAACCAAAACCACGAATCGCAAGACAAAAGTCGTGTAGGATTCCTGAGAGTTCAAAAACCAGAGAAAAAAAGCAAAGAAAGCTTTTCCAAAGTTTGAAGGGTTTTGGAATCTGTGTAGTTGGTTGAGAAAGTATACCCTTTGATGACCATTTATCCCATTGTGTCGTGATTGACAGTGGCACGACCTCTGAGGTCATGCCCACTCTGGGACTGTCCTGGCCACAGGAATCAACAATAGAACCATCAAAACAGTGGCAACAAAATAACACAAATAAAAAAACAAAATCATAACCAGAGGTGTTATTCAAGAGTAAATGAAGACAATGGATTCTTAAGAGTAAAAAAATGTTTACACAGATGACGACCCCTAAGTGAGATGCAAAAAAATTCAAAATAGGAGACCCTCTAGCAAATAATGACAAACCCAAGTGAAAAGTTAAAAATACAAGAAGATTTTTGTCGGATAAGGAAGTAAACCAAGTTGTGATGTCAAATGATTTGCCTTTAGAGCTAAGAGACAAGATTGTGTTGAAGCACAGATCTGGGAAGTCTAATACAAAATACTGCAGCACTGTATGTTCTCAAGAGCACAGGCACCTCCATATTTCTTAAATGAAAGAACAACCACTACACTTCCAAGAGCTGGCTACCCAGCCAAACTGAGTAATTGTAGGAAAAGAACCATAGTAAGAGACATGACCAAGAACCAGATGGTCACACTGACTGAGCTCCATAGAACCTGTGTGGGGATAGGAGAAACTTCTAGAAGGAGAACCATCATTATAATGCTTTTTGACAGATTAGCCAGACAGAAGCCTTTCCCCAGTAAAAGACATGTGGAAAACTACTTGAAATTTGTAGAAGGGCACCTAAAGGACTCTCAGACTATGAGAAACAAGATCCTCAGGTCTGATAAAACCAAGATTACCATCATTTCGGGAGCAAACCGGGCACCACTCATCACCTGTGCTATACCATTCCAAAGGTGAACTGATCAAAGTGCAGAAATACCCTTAAAGAAAACCTGCTCCAAAGTTCTGTGGTCCTCAGACTGTGTCGAAGGTCCACCTTCCAACAGGACAATGGATAGATAGATAGATAGATAGATAGATAGATAGATAGATAGATAGATAGATAGATAGATAGATAG
>JANRMT010062834.1:37923936-37987257 GCA_026402145.1 Polypterus bichir lapradei | reverse complement strand
TAGATAGATAGATAGATAGATAGATAGATAGATAGATAGATAGATAGTGAAAGGCACTGTATAATAGATAGATAGATAGATAGATAGATAGACTTTAAACCAACTGAACATCTCCAGAGAGACCTGACAATAGCTGTCCACTGACAGTCTCCTTCCAACCTGACTAAGCTTCAGAGGATCTGCAGAGAAGAATGGCAGAAAATCCCCAAATCTGGGTGTGTGAAGCTTGTTGTGTCCTACCCAAGAAGACCCCAGACTGTAATCACTGCCAAATTGTCTTCAACTAAACACTAAGTAAAGGGGCCGAATACTTCTGTCAATGTGAGATTGCAGTTTTTTATTGTTAATAAATTTGCAAAATTCTAAAATTCTGTTTTCTCTTTGGCATTCTGGGGTATTGCATCTTACTTGGTGTGGGAAAAAAAACTTAGATAATTTTAGCACAAGGCTGCAACATAGCAAAATGTGAAAAAGTCAAAAAGTCTGAATATTTTCTGAATCCACAGTATTCTGCTGAGTGTGGAAAATGGAACCATCATCTACATACTGGAGGTCAGAGATTATCATCTTGGTGTGCCTTAGTCTAAAACAGGTTGGAGAGCTTCTCGTTAAATGAGCAGTCAACATCAATGCCGCAGAGAAACTGGGATAATATGTAGTGATCAACTGACATGTCAGAAGGTCTTTGGACTGCAGAAAATGCCTTGATTAAAACTACAAATAAAATTCTGTGCAGAAGTCACCACATTCTAAAACTTATGTGGCACCCAAAAACTGCGAGGATACAGAGCTATGTACTGAGCCACCATGATGGCCAGTTCAGATATAATTACCAAAAAAATTAAAGAAAAGTATAACTAATAATATGTGATAGGTGAATATTTTAATGCCCTGATTGATGAATCTTATATTGGTGGGATTCTGTCGTTCCAGGAAAACATGCAATTTCAACCAATTAGATTTAAACTCCACCTCTGACATCAGGGGGAGTGCATGAAAAAGATCTCAGAATACCTGATTGTAGAAATAAAGAACACCCTTTTTTCTCATTCGCAAAAATGAGTTTGGGTGAAAAAAAAATTCTAATTATTTAAATTCCCAAGTAAAAATGTTTTATCTTCCTAATCCATTGTGGAAATTACACAATAGGAGGTCTGAAAATAGAAAGTTCACATTATGAGAAGGAATTAGGAGTCGTAGTGGACTCAATACTATCAAGTTCCAGACAGTGTTTAGAAGCCATTAAAAAGGCTAACAGAATTTCAGAATATATAGTGCCCTGATGTGTAGAGTACAAGTTCGAGGAGGTTCTGCTAAAGCTTTAGAGGCCTCATCTGGAGTACTGTGTGCAGTTTTGGTCTCCAGGCTACAAAAATGACATAGCAGCATTAGAAAAAGTCCAGAGAAGAGCAACTAGGTTGACTGTAGGGCTACAGGGGATGAATTATGTGTAAAGAATAAAAGAGAGGAGCCTTTTCAGTTTAAGTAAAAGAAGATTAAGAGGAGACATGAATGAAGTGCTTTACATTATGAAGGGAATTAGTACAGTGGATCGAGACTGTGACTTTAAAATGAGTTCATCAAGAACACGGGGACACAGTTGGAAACTTATTAAGGGTAAATTTTGCACAAACGTTACTTTTTCTTTACACAGAGAGACCAAGTAGTGCATTAGACAGTAGGACTTTAGGGACTTTCAAAACTCAACTTGATGTTATTTTAGAAGAATTAAGTGGATAGGATTGGTGAGCTTTGTTGGGCTGAATTGCCTTTTCTTGTCAAGATTGTTGCAATATTCTAAAAAAAAATGAAATTGTGTGCCCCCAAGCACTAAGCCTCTCCTTTATGCTGTCAGATGTTAATTGTAAAGTTGGTTGGGAATAACAATCCATCCGTCCATCCATCCATTATCCACCGCTTATCTGAGGTCGGGTCGCGGGGGCAGCAGCCTAAGCAGGGAAGCCCAGACATCCTTCTCCCCGGCCACCTCCTCCAGCTCCTCTGGGAAGACCCAGAGGTGTTCCAGGGCCAGCAGGGAGATATAATCCCTCCAGCATGTCCTGAGTCTGCCCCGTGGCCTTCTCCCAGTGGGGCATGCCCGGAACACCCCCCCAGTGAGGTGTCCAGGGGGCATCCTAACCAGATGCCCGAACCACCTCAACTGACTCTTCTCAATGCGGAGGAGCAGCAACTCTACTCCGAGTCTCTCCCGGATGACTGAACTCCTCACCCTATCTCTAAGGGAAAGTCCAGCCACCCTGCAGAGAAAACTCATTTCGGCCACTTGTATCCGCGATCTTCCTCTTTTGGTCACTACCCAAAGTTCGTGGCCATAGATGAGGGTGGGAACGTAGATTGACTGGTAAATCAACAGCCTCGCCTTTTGGCTCAGCTCTCTCTTCACCATGATGGACCGTTGCAGAGCCCGCATTACTGTGGATGCCGCACCGATCCGACTGTCAACCTCCCGCTCCATTTTTCTGTCACAAGACCCTGAGATACTTGAACTCCTCCACTTGAGGCAGTACTGTGCTCCCAACCCAGAGAGAGCATTCCAGCCTTTTCCGGCTGAGAACCATGGCCTCGGATTTAGAGGTGCTGACTCTCATCCCCGCTGCTTCTCACTTGGCTGCGAACCGCTCCAGTGAGAGCTGGAGGCCATTGTCCGATGAAGCCAAGAGCCGCAAATAGCAGAGACGAGATTATGAGGTCACCGAACAAGACCCTCTCCGCTCCTTGGCTGCGCCTAGAAATTCTGTCCATATAACTTATGAACAGAATTGGTGACAAAGGGCAGCCCTGGCGGAGTCCAACCTCAACAGGAAACGAGTCCGACTTATTATTGTGGACCAAGCTCCTGCTCCTCTTGTACAGGGACTGGATGGCTCATAACAACGAGCCTTGTTCCCCGTACTTTTGGAGCACACCCCACAGGATGCTTCGAGGGACACGGTCGAATGCCTTCTCCAAATCCACAAAACACATGTAGACTGGTTGAGCAAACTCCCATGCCCCCTCCAGGATCCTGGCCAGGGTGTAGAGCTTGTCCAGTGTTCCACAGCCGGGACGGAATCCGCATTGTTCCTCTTGAATCCGACATTCGACCATCGACCGAACTCTCTTCTCCAGCACCCCTGAATAGACCTTACCGGGGAGGCTGAGGAGTGTGATCCCCCTATAGTTGGAACACATCCTCCGGTCACCCTTCTTAAAAAGGGGAACCACCACCCCAGTTTGCCAATCCAGAGGCACTGCCCCCGATGTCCATGCGATGTTGCAGAGACGTGTCAACCAGGACAGCCCCACAACATCCAGAGCCTTGAGGAACCCAGGGTGAACCTCGTCCACTCCAGGGGCCCTGCCACCTCGGAGCTTTTTAACTACCTCGGCGACCTCAGCCCCTGTTATGGACGGGCCCCCCAAAGTCCTCCAGCTCTGCTTCCTCTAAGGAAGACATGCTGGTGGGATTGAGAAGATCCTCAAAGTATTCCTTCCACCAGTCAATAACGTCTACAGTTGAAGTCAGCAGGGCTCCATCTCCACTGTACACAGTGTTGGTGGAACACCACTTTCCCCTCCTGAGGCACCTGACGTTTTGCCAGAACCTTCTTGGTGCCGACCGAAAGTCGTTTTCCATGGCTTCCCCAAACTCCTCCCATGCCCGAGTTTTTGCCTTTGCAACAGCCGGTGCTGCCACATGCTTGGTCCGCCGGTACCCCTCAGTTGCCTCTGGGGTCCCACTGGTCAACCAGACCCGATAGGACTCTTTCTTCAGCTTGACGGCCTCTTGGACCTTAGGCGTCCACCAACGGGTTTGTGGATTGCCGCCACGAGAGGCACCGACAACCTTGCGGCCACAGTTCTGTTCTGCTGCTTCGACAATGGAGGCTCAGAACATGGCCCATTCAGACTCAATGTCCTTCGCCGCCCCCCTCAGAGTGAGGTTGAAGTTCTGCCGGAGGTGGCAGTTAAACATCTTTCTGACCGATTTTTAATGAAATATTCTGAGTCTGAATGGAATGACAATCCTATAAGATAAACCATTTTTTCTTAGAGAATAATTCATAAGAATCTGTACCTTAAAACCAGTTTTTGAAAATAGCTGCCTAAGACTGGCTGAAATCAAAGTAATCAATTTAGACCTTAGCATTAACATTTGCAATGCACTCTCTATTTGAATGTATTTTGTAATGCATGTAGTAATAAAATGCATTGCACTTGTCATTCCAACAGATTGTGCTTAAGAAACATTTACAGTAACAAAATGCATTATTACAAATGGTTGTCATGTGCCATCTGTTGGAATGACAAATGCAATAGGTCTCTTATATATGCCATTTGGTATGGGATTCATAAAAGCAGTGTTAATTTTTAGTGGAATTGCAAGCGAAATGCATTTTATTTCAATAAATGTTTCTGATGTGCCATCTGTTGGAATGACAGAGAAATAGTAAGCAGACAGACACACAAATACACAGACACTTATTATTTTTTTAAGGTGGATACTTGTTCACAATAAAGATCATAAGGATTCATAAAACTAATTGCATCCACTGTGGTCTGAGAAAAACAAACGAGGACTTTTTCTGTCAATTTTCTATATAAAATGCAGGCACTAATAGAAATTTAAAGTCATACTAAAGACAGCTCAAGAGCTGCACTGTGCTACTTTTCAAACAGCCTTTAGAAATGATATTATTTCAAAATATTGAAGTAATAAAGTACTCTGTCACTATTAACAAACAGTCACTTTTGTTTTCATATTTCTGAGCATATTAAAATTGAATGATTGTTTATATTAAATTTCTTCACACAATGGAATATGTGTTTTTCATTTTATTATCTGTGTTTTCTAAGATAAGGAAGGCTTTCATTTTAATTGCAAATTTGAATAAGCAATAATCTGGTATGTGTAATTTAAAAGACACAGCTCTGGAGACAGAACAGGATGGAGTTACATTCGCTTAATAAGGCCGTTTATTTATCTAGTGAGAAGATGCTAAAGGACTAGTAACTAGGCATTCAATTGCATTCTGCACAGGAAAAATGGTCTAATGAAGCGAATCCTTTACCTTTGTATTTTTTGTTTTTTCTACTCAATAAATTATTTCCTCCAGAATGATGCATACATCTGATTTAATGAAAGATCCGATTTTTAAAAAACTAATGAAAAGACTTATAATAAGATATGCGAATAACAAAATTCAGATTGAAATACACCATTAAATATGAATGATTGGCATTGTAAATGCATTTGTAGTGAGAAGAGGGTGCCCAATAGAGAAGGGTGGCAGAGGACAGGGACAGAAGCCTTCAAACCACTGAAGGAGGCAAAGAGAAAGAAAATTACACAAAAGAGCAATGGCGATGCACACCGTCTCGCTGGTGAGGATTAGCTGTGCACACTGCATTTCTGTTTGTTAGTCATTAGTACAGAAATATAATTAATACAACATTTATAAACCGTTACTAAACCTCCTCTGTTTTGTTTCTTTTCTCTGTATCTTGATGTCGCACTTGGTGCCACTGTTGTACTACCAGGCTGCTCTTCTGCGTATGGAAAAGTAATTTTGAATAAAGGAGCGCTGGAATCATTGGATGGAAATATTCTCTCATCGGATTGGATGGCCAGCACAGACTTCACTACTAAAGACCAAGGAGCTGGTAGGTGGCCAGTTGGTCGAGATCTTCAGGATTTTGACATTGTTTGTGACTTTCTCTTTTACAATTTTGAGCTCTTCTGTTGTCCGTTGGCCATGGTTAATCAATTAATTAATGGCTCCTTCCAAGATTTTTTTTTATAATAGAGAGATAAGATACTCCGGTAAATGAAAGTAGTTAACCAACAAGAAGCCCTCCACAGTCTGTCACGTGTTTTAATTGAAAACAGAACTCTTGAATGAGAGGGACACGTGTGGCCTAATATGCAGGAGTAACACAAAAGAACACACCATGAAACTCCATAAAAGGGTGATTGAAAACCACAAGTTGGGGGACAGAGGCAAGAAAATATCCAGTAGCATCAGTCATTAAAAATGGAAAGAGTATGGCACAGCTGTAAGTCTGATTAGAGAAGGCCGTCCACAACAACTGAGTGATCATGCAACAAGAAGATCAGTGAAGGAGGCCACCACAAGACCTGTGGAAACACGGAAGGAGTTACAAACTACAGTGGATGAGATTGTGCAGACAACAACTGTTGCCTGGGTGCTTCACCAGTTGCAGTTTAGTGGGAGAGTGGCAAAGAGACAGCCACTGGTGTAACAAGGCTTTTTATCATTATAAATATCTACACTAAATTTGAATCATTTATCTGTAATTATAACCATAGTTTACTTGAACATTTGCAAAAGTCTTCAGTTTAAGTACCACTTCCAGTTGCCGGAAGTGGCCCAAAATTTTTTAAATAAATGTACAAAATCTCATTGACCTAATTCAAAGCGTTTTCGAGTTATTGTGTTTACACACAGTCACACAGACAGACATATTTTCAAAAATGGTATTTTTGGACTCAGGAAGGTCTAAAACATTATGATTCATCAAAATCTCAAAGTCGAATTTTTTCATGATTCCTCTAATTTCTCTATACTATGTATACGAGAAAGTAACCAGAAAAAAAGCAAGTGGAGAGGAAGTTGGAAAAATGGAAAAAAGCTTTAGAAGACAGAGGATTGAACAGAAAGAAGACAGAATATATTAAGTTTATGATGATTAAAATTGAAATTAGCCTGCAGAGCAAGCTAATGAAAAGAATGGTGTGGGGAACAGCCCGGACACAGACAGGCGGACACCACTGGTTTGCACCCAAACACACGTTTTTTCATATTTACAATAAAATGAGTCCTGCACACAACCCAGTGCTCCCGCACCAATCATCCTTCAGTCCAGGCTTCTTCCAATGCCTCTTTCTGTCCTGACCACCTCCACTCCTCTCCTCCATGCTTCGTCCTCTTCCACCCAACTCTAGCTATCGAATTTAGGGAGGCGGCCCCTTTTAAACCCACCCGGATGTGCTCCAGGTGCCTTCCAATGAGCTCCTGCCAGCACTCCCTGGTGAGGCAGAATTGCCGGCTGTGCACCCGGAAGCACTCCAGGTGTCCCTGGTCATCTTCCCCCCAGCACTTCTGGGTGTGGCGGAAGTGCTGAAGGCCAGGGCTCCTCAGGCATCTGAGCACCCCCTGGTGGTGACCACGGGCCCCTATAGGTTTGAGCTTCCATGCTCCTTTCCCGCGGTCCCCAAAGCCACCAGGGCAGTCGCCCCCCTCGTGGTCTGGAGGAGGCGTAATCCCTCCTCTGGTCCTTCCGGGCGTCCCGGCTGGGTACCACCCCCAGCCGCTCGCCACAGTGGATACATTTAAATATCTACAAATAGTGGTAGGCCAAGATGGAGAATTAGATGCAGAGATAACCCATGGAGTGCAGTGTGGATGGAAGGTATCAGAAGTATTGTGTGGTCAAAGAATTAAGGAAAACACCAGCAATGATGTATGGAGCTGAGACATGGGCAGTAAAGGGAGTGCAGTAGAAGAAGTTGAATGTGGTAAATGAGAATGTTGAGAAGGATGTGTGAAGTTACAAAAAAGGACGGAGCACAGGAAATTAGACTGAAGAGATGTGGGCATGTGATGTAGAGAGACAATGATAATGTGGGAGAGAAAGCAAGGGAGGCCAAAGCAAAGGTGGGTGGGTAAAGTAAAAGAAGATCGGAAGAAAAAGGGCTTGACTGGCAAGGAGAACTGGGTTGTATGGAGAAGGTTGATCAAACACATCAACCCCACATAGTAGTGGAAAAAAGAAGAAGAAGAAGAAGAAGGGAAATGAAACTCTTTCTCAGTCTTTCCATTCGGCCAGATCTTGACCATTGTAAAAAGGGTGAGAGGCATTGTTCATGATGCTGGCTACCTTGGTGGTGCATGGTTTTGTATATAAGTCCTATAAGGATAGTAGAGATATCCCCATGATGCTCTCAGCTGAGCACACAACTCTCTGCAGCACCATGTCATACTTTTTTGAGCCTTTTCCATACAGATAGAAGGATTTGAAACTGAATTTTTTCAGATGTCTGAGATGATAAACACGATGCCTCGTCTTTCTCACCAGAATGTTAATTCACTCCAGATGTTGATATTTTTCACATATTCATTAACAGTCTGCCATAGCTGAGCATTTGCTTTGAATAGTAGGTATGCTACTGTTTAAAATCATGCTGTGGGACTGCTGTTAGCAGAAACCAAGATCAAGATGATGCCTGGCTTTGCTGCATTTGATTTATTTTAATGTGGGGCCCCTGACTGGGTGGTATAACATTGTGGGAGTTTTGGTTTATAGACTTTTGGGAACTCCTGATTTATATGATAGTGAGTACATTTCACTATCAAAAGATAGAAAGACGTGACTGTTCCTCTTTAATTGCGGACTCCAAATTATTTTGGTAATTGATAGACTGCCATACTTTCTAGGATTTTGCTGCCAAGAAGGAAAATAAATAAATGAAATGGTTGGATGGATGGAAAGAAAAGGTCTTTGTTTTGCCCAGATAAGTACACATAATAGTTGACAAGAAGAAAACAATGTCCAGAACGACATAATTAAAAGGATGGAGTACTCAAGTCAAATATTGAATCAATACATTTAGCATCCCAGGTTTCTTTTGAAACAGGTTCATTAATTTTTGTGTAGACTGTAAGATTTCATATTTACCTCCCCTAAATTACCACTAAACACCCCCTTGTTCTGTTGAGCCCCTGATCAGGGTGTAGCCCATTAGGGAAACAGAGCACTCCATCATATTTGAAATGAATGAAAGCAAAATGTCTTTCCCTGTGTCAGCCTAAATAGGCATTATTGATTTAGCCACCGCATCACAATAATACTCACGGACTTTGATAAATTGATTGTAGGGACTGCTTTCATAGGAGCAGTAAAAGCATGTAAGCTGATTTATATCTGCAGTATTTAACTGACCCAGTGTACAAGTGACAAATGTTTCGATTTCATTGTACTCAAATGCAAAGACACTAGGCAATATACATTTTATTCTCTTTTTTGCAAGGACAAGGCTACCACGTTAATCTCATCGGAAAGATATCATGATATGGGGGGATAATTTTGAGTACAATTGCAATAATGTGTCCTGTATACAGAAAACAAACTAAAAGTAAAATAAAAGTAGCCTGAGCTCTTCTGAACCGAATGCCTCTTACAGTTAAGACAGCAGAGCCTCCAGTCATTGTGTACTTTATGAACAGTCAAAAGGTCCTTTTTGTTACAGCTTTACAAACCCTAAAGGACTTAACTTTGTTCTAGAAAAAATATTGATGCTGTGTTATCCAATATTGCAATTGTTTTCTTTGTTTTTCTCTGAGGGTTTCTTTGTCTCCCACCAATCTTCTTTTTCTTTCGGCTGCTCCCGTTAAGGGTTGCCACAGCGGATCATCTTCTTCCATATCTTTCTGTCCTCTGCATCTTGTTCTGTTACACCCATCACCTGCATGTCCTTTCTCACCACATCCATAAACCTTTGCTTAGGCCTTCCTCTTTTCCTCTTCCCTGGCAGCTCTATCCTTAGCATCCTTCTCCCAATATACCCAGCATCTCTCCTCTGTACATGTCCAAACCAACGCAATCTCGCTTCTCTGACTTTGTCTCCCAACCGTCCAACTTGAGCCGACCCTCTAATGTCCTCATTTCTAATCCTGTTCATCCTCGTCACACACAATGCAAATCATAGCATCTTTAACTCTGCCACCTCCAGCTCTGTCTCCTGCTTTCTGGTCAGTGCCACCGTCTCCAACCCATATAACATAGCTGGTCTCACTACCGTCCTATAGACCTTCCCTTTCACTCTTGCTGATACCCGTCTGTCAGAACTCACTCCTGACACTCTTCTCCACCCATTCCACCCTGCCTGCACTTTCTTTTTCACCTCTCTTCCACAATCATCATTACTCTGTACTGTTGATTCCAAGTATTTAAACTCATTCATCTTCGCCAACTCTACTCCCTGCATCCTCACCATTCCACTAACCTCCCTCTCATTTATTCTGTCTTGTTCATACTGACTTTCATTCCTCTCCTCTCTAGAGCAAATCTCCACCTCTCCAGGGTCTCCTCAACCTACTCCCTACTATCGCTACAGATCACAATGTCTTGAAAAATGAAAGGATTTTGGTATGTTGCACAGAAATTTGCAATCTGTTAAATGTTTTATAAATTTCATAAGAGCATACCTGCTTGTATAACTTTAGTTTTTGACACCTACATGAAATAGTATAATTTAGCTTTGTCAGTATCATAAAGCATAGAAATCTACCCCCTCCAACCAACATACTGTATGCACTTACAAATTTGGTACATATTTCTAACTCGTGGGTGGCATGACGGCGCAGCTCCAAAGTCCTAGACGTGAATCCTGTCCTGGGTGTTTGCATGTCCTCCTTATTTATGGATACATGTAAACTAGTTATGTTTGCAGATGATATCAATCTAGGTGGATTTGCAGATAATCTGAAATCCATTGAATCATTACAGAGGGACTTGGATAGCATACAGGCTTGGGCAGATTTGTGGCAGATGAAATTTAATGTCAGTAAATGTAAAGTATTACACATAGGAAGTAAAAATGCTAGGTTTGAATACACAATAGGAGGTATGAAAATTAAAAGTACACCTTATGAGAAGGATTTAGGAGTCGTAGTGGACTTGTCACTATCAACTGCCAGTGTTGAGAAGCCATTAAAGAAAGCTGACAGAATGTCAGGTTATATAGCGCCCTGATGTGTGGAGTACAAGTCCAAGGAGGTTATGCTCAGGCTTTATAACACACTGGTGAAGCCTCATCTAGAGTACTATTATAGAAAAAAAAATATCATGTATTAGCACAAATAGATATTAATTTAGTAAGAGCTATTGTAAACACTAAAACTTAGTGTGAATTAGATATGTTAATAGTTAAATAAAGGTATTTGCCATATTTCTTTTTTAGTTAAGCTCAGAGAGAAACTACCAATATTTAGTAATTGAGAAAGACAGAGAAAAGGAAGAATGACGCACAGAAACTGCCCGAGGTCAGAGAAGTGGGAACCAGGGGTTACACCTGTTGTTTGAAGGCCAGGGAAGCAAGGAATGATACTGAATGACGAGATACAGGAAATATTGGTGGCCAATAAAGGCCTGTGAGAAGCCAGCTGGAGTAAGAAGTCAGAATAGATAGCAAAGGCATTGTTACAAGCGAGGTCAAGATGAAAAGAAATGATTGTATTAACTGTGATTTTTGGCTTGTTCAGGGCTCAGCTCAGTTTGGCCTAATTGGGATGAGTCTGTGTGATTGTTTATTGCAATAAAACTAATTACTCTGTTTGCCTATCCTTCGACTCCTAGATTCTTCCTTCAAAATTAAAATCTTTGGCATATTTTATGCTTCCACACTGTGTGCAGTTTTGGTCTCCAGGCTACAAAAAGGACATAGCACTGCTAGAAAAGGTCCAGAGAAGAGCGACTAAGCTGATGCCAGGGTTACAGGAGTTGAATTATGAGGAAAGATTAAAAGAGCTGAACCTTTACAGTTTAAACAAAAGAAGATTAAGAGGTGACATGATTGAAGTATTTAAATTATGAAGGGAATTAGTACAGTGAATCAAGAATGTTATTTTAAAATGAATTCACAGTTGGAAACATGTTAAAGGTAAATTTCGTACAGACATTAGGAAGTTTTTCTTCACACAGAGAACTACAGACACTTGGTATAAGCTGCCAAGTAGCTTGGTAGACAGTAAGACTGTAGGGATTTTTAAAACTCGACTTGATGTTAGAAGAATTCAGAGGAGAGGAATAGTAGGTTTGGTTGGGCTAAATGGCCTGTTCTCCTCTAGATTGTTCAAATGTTCTAATGGATGGGTTTTTCTGCAGGTGTTCAAGTTTTCTTCCCATGTCCTGTTGATTCAGTGACTCTAAACTAGTGAATATACCCAGTGAGATACTCTCTCAGTTTAGGTGGGTTTCTGTCTTGCAACCTCTTCTCCATCATGGAATAGATTAATCATTTTTGATGATGGATGAATGGATGCATACCATGGTCTTCCTCCTTAGAATATTCCTATTTTTTTCCAAAATGAATGCAAATGGTTAAGAAACAAACTACCATTTTGAAACTATCCTAATATCACAGAGTTTGAATTAATTGTCCAGTGAATCTATTTGGACTCTAAAGCAGTGAAAGAAGCACATAATCGTTAGAATAACTCATCCCCCTTCTTTTTTTAGAACATTATAGCATTAGAAAAATTTGGATGAGAACAGGCCATTCAACCCAAGCTCACCAATCGTATCCACTTAATTCCTCCAAAATAACATCATCTTGAGTTTTGAAGGTCCCTGGAGTCCAGCTGTCTATCACCCTACTTGATCATTTATTCCAAGTGTCTATGGTTCTCTGTGTGAAGGAAAACTTCCTAATGTTTGTGTAAAATTTACCTTTAACAAGTTTCAAGCGGTGTCCCCATATTCTTGTTGAACTCATTTTAAAGTAACAGCCGCAATCCACTGTACTAATTTCTTTTATAATTAAAAACAAATTAAATCATGTTTCCTCTTAGTCTCCATTTGCTTAAACTGAGTAAGTTCAACTCCTTTAATCTTTCTTCTTCATAACTCATTCCCTGCAGTCCCAGAATCAGCCTTGTTGCTCTTCTCTGCACGTTTTCTAACACTGCTGCCTTTTTTGTAGCCTGGAGACCAAAACTGCATGCAGTATTCTAGACCAGGCCTCACTGATAGTGATGAGTCCACTACGACTAAATCCTTCTCATAACTAGTACTTCTAATTTTCAGATCTCCCCTTGAGTATTCAAATCTAACATTTTTCCTTACTATTTGTAATATATTTACTAACATTAAATTTCATCTGCCACAGTTCTGCCCAAATCTGTGTGCTGTCCAAGTCCCTCTGCAATGATTCAATGGATTCTAATATATCTGCCACTACACTTATTTTTGTATCATTTGTGAACTTAACCAGCTTGTTATTCATATTCCTTTCCAAATAACTTATGTATTGTTATAAAACAAAAAGACACATCATACAGGGTTGTTCATCTTGTTGAGACCCATATATTGAAAACTGGCAGAGAAAACAAACAAAGAGTGATTTCTTATCTAGATGGTAGTTTTCTCCAGACTGGCCCAAGATGACATTGATGCATGTTTTAAATGGGAAGACCTGGAAGTGGAGGGGCAAAGGACAATGTTGGAGATGGAAGGATGTCTCAATCATCCATTCTGCAGATGGAGGAAGAGAAAATGAATTAGGCAACAGTGTCACCCTCTGGTTCAGAGTGTAACAATCTTTAAATGAGTCCTGAGGTTGCCTCCAAGATGCGTGTGTAAGACAATAGTCAAAACAGCAGAGGCCCCAGCTGCAGTTCTTTGCTCCATAACTCTTTGCTTAGTGTGTTTTAGTGAATTCTGCACTCAGCTACACACTATTGTCTGAATTCCCACTTGATTTAGTTTGATGCCCAACCTCTCATGTAGCACCTTACCTAATGCTTTCTAAAAATGAAGATTGTGAAAGATCAGCCCGGCAACAGACAGACACGGACTCAAGATGTCCCAAAAACACGTACTACAGTATTTATTTGAAGTCCTTCACATACAATACTGTGCACAAACCATAAGGCTCAGTCCTTTGTCCTTCTCTTCAGCCACCTCCACTCCCTTCTCGCAAGCTCCGTCTTCTCCCTCCCGACTCTGGCTCCTCGAATGGAGTGAGGCGGTCCCTTTTATGCTCCAGGTGCTCCCTGATGATCTTCTGGCAGCACTTCCTGGTGTGGTGGAAGTGCTGCCCTTGCACCAGAAATACTCCAGGTGTATCTGGTTCCTGTTCCGGCAACACTTCCTGGTGTGGTGGAAGTACTGTTGTCTTTGGCTCAGGAACCATCCAGGCGAACCCTGGTGGTGACCACGAACCCCCACAGGGCTGAGCTTCCCAGCTCCGTGGTCCAGATGGAATCCAGGGGGGCTGCCCTCTTATGTCCAGGGGGAGGTATTGCCCCTCTCCCGGTCCTTCTGGGTTCCAGGCGTCCCGGTGGGGCAAGATCTCTGGCCGTCTGCCACAAGATAAATAACATTTTATGCACCACTCATTGAATTCCAGCATATTAATAACATACGACCTCACCCAACTGAACCTATGCTGATTGTTCCCTAAAACTCCTCTTCTTGCTATGTGTTGTTCAATCTTCTCCTTAATGATTTCTTTTAATAATTTACCTGTGAGGTACATTACGTTTTTGGCTTGTAGCTACTTGGATTAACCCAATCAACCTTTTAATATAATTGAATAATATTTGCTGTTTTGCAGTCCTTATGATTTTTGTAAGATATGTGTCAGAGTTCTATTAAGGATGCTCAAGGATTAATGTTATCCAGTCTATTTAATCTAAGAAGTACTTTTTTTTCTACAATTTCCAAACCACTAAGTACCTCCTTAGGTACTCCACGCTTAACAGGAGTCCCAATGCAACATAAACCCACACCTTCAATCTTTCTATTCTACACCAAAATTTAAGCCACTTGTTAAGCCTTCTAATCTCTTTAATCTCACATGCACTGGCACCTGGCAGAGGCAAAACTTTGGGGAAGACTACCTTGTCAATTCTGCTCCTCAGCTCAGGACCTAATTCTTTAATTTGGACTGCAGAACTGCCAGCTTGCCGTTAGGTAAGTCATTTGTTCCAACACTGATAATGATAACTGGATCTATACTGGATCTGCTCCGGACAAAAGCCTCTCTGCCCTTCCTTAAAAGTTTCCCACCTGTGCACCTAAAATGCATCACACTATCTGACATGATCTGTCTTTAGAACAAACCTGCATCTCAATAAAAAGGTGACGTACAATGGCTGATCCTATGCCCTGACCCCCAAAAGTCATACGAAAAGACAATTTCTTCTTTGAGATTTAAAAAAGTACATAAAAAAATTAAAGGGAGAAATTGATAGTGGTTAAAGCATACCATTCAGTAGAGAAGACAGAGACCTATAAGGCAAGCACTCAAATAGTAAATAGTAAGGTAAATACTGAAGTGCAGAGAAACTTGATGGAGAATTGTTGGGAGAGAAAGAGGGAGAGAGTGAGAAAAAGAAAGAAAGCCCCAGAGAGAAGTGAAGGCACTCACAAAGATCAGAATGCGGAGGAGAAAATATGTAATGTCACACATGCACGCTTAGGAGGCAGCCAACAGGTTCAGAGGTGACTGAAATATTGGGAGATATGGGGTTGGAACAAGGCATTGACGCTTCTCTCCTACTTTCAACAGACCCACGGAAGATTAACAATCCCATTTTTTCCCTATCTTTGTCATATCTGGCTCCTCCTGATGACGCAACTCCTGACGCAGCCTTGATGACATGACTATCATCAAGCTCTGATGACGTCGTTTCCATCAGCCTGTGATGATGTCATTTCCTCTTCCACTACCATTTCCTTCCTGTCACCATTATATAAATTCACCCTCTGTTTCATGTCAGAATGTTGAATGTTTTTTGAATATTTTGGTCCTATTTTTGCAACGGTTCTTCATTTGTCCACCAGACATTATAAGGGGACAATTCCCCAGCTCTTTATGAGCTTCTCCCTCCTTTATTTTTGTGACAGTAACTATCCTACAATCCACAATGGAGTAAAATGAAATAAGAAGAAAGGTCTGATTATGCCAAGTATTTTGGCGAGGCCTTACAGAGAAGTGAATGACTCACTTTTAACAGCCTGTAAACTGAAGACAAATAGTTGAAGCATGCAATCTAATTATATAAAAGATTTAACTGAGAGTTAAGAAGGTTTCTAAAACTTACTTGTCAATGTCAGTAAACTTCTATAGCACCTTAAATAGCCAAAGTTAGACCAAAGTGCTGTACTGTAAATAAAATATAGCAATTAACAAAAACTGAAAGCAAATAAAAGTAAAATAATCAAAATACATGCAACAAAACTCATTAACTATAAATAAAAAAGGGATGAAGGGTCCAGAACAGCCTTGGAAAACAGCTGGGCCTTAAATGCACTAACAGAAGAGACAGTCCTAATAAACAAAGGCTGACTGAACCAAATACGAGGGGCAGCTACTGAAAAGGCATGGCATCCCTTTGATTTCAAATGAGAGTGGGCAGTAATTGGAAGTGATTGCTCTGAACATCTTGAGGATGATGCTGGACAAAGTAGCTCAGTGAGATAGCTGGGAGCAATACCATGCAGAGCCTTGTAGACCAACAGCAAAACCTTAAATTGAATTCTGTATCTCACCAGAAGCCAATGGAGTGTGGCTACAATTGGCAAAAAACAGTGCCTCCTCTTAGTATCAGTGAGCATCCTAGCATCTCTACTCTGTGCTAATTGCTGCTTAGACAGCACAGACTGATTGACACCCAATAAAGGGCATTGCAATAATCCAGTCAAGAGGTAATAAAGGTATTGCTAGATCCTTAAAATAGAGAAAAGCTTTGAGCTTATATATTAGTTTGAAATGATAAAAACAGCTCTTGCAGGCAAATTTGAATCAAGAATAAAACACAAACTCTTAACAGTCAAACTGAGTATACTGTAACACTTCCAAAACCTAGAAGCTGTAGGCATCAGAGCTAACCAACAAATCTGGATCTCTAGTTGGTTAACTGGGAGGATGCAAACAGTACAGAGAAGAGGAGAATGCTCCACATGGAGCTAGGTCATCAGTGGAGTCCTTCAGGGTTTGTTCTTGGACTGTTACTTATTCTGATTTATATTAATTACATTGATTCTCTTATAGTTAGTAAACTTGTGAAATTTGCAGACGCTAAAACTGGAGGAATGACAGACACTGAGCAGGCAGCAAAATGAATTCAGAAAGACCTGGACAACCTTCACAATTGGGCGATCACCTGGAAAATGCAGTTTGAAAAGTACAAAGTGCTACACGTGTGGAAAAATAAGATCAGTTTTAAATACAAGATGGGAGATACTGACCTACAGGAAGCAACCTCTGTAAAGGATTTAGGGGTTTATGTTATAACGTTTTCATTGACTAATGAATGCACAGAAGCAATTAAAAAGGCAAATAAAAAGTTAGGTGATATCATAAAAACTGTTGAATTTAAGTCAAGGGACCTTAGGCTCAAACTACATAATGCGATAGTAAGACCACATCTGGAGTACTGTGTGCAGTTCTGGTCACCACATTACATGAAAGACATAGCAGCAGTTGAAGTTACTGTATGCAGAGGAGAGCAACCAGGGGCATCTCAGAACTTAAAGACACATTTTACTCCATTATACTCCGAGAATTAAACCTGTTCAGTCTCAAGCAAAGAGGACTGTGTGGGGACCTAATTCATGTATTTAACAGTCTCAAAGGCATTTTGAAAGTAGATCCATCAACATTCCTTCAGGTAAATGGTGATTCACATACTCGAGGACACCAAGGGTGAATCCTGTACTTGAACACTTCAGTGGCACCTAAAGGGAAGTGCATTTAAGACTCAAGCCAGGAAGCACTTCTTTATGCAAAGAGTCGTGGGACTCTGGAACAAACTACCAAAACATGGAGTAGAAGTAGAAACCTTGACAACTTTTAAGAGGAATCTGGATGAGATATTGGGACAGCTTAGCTATTAGCTAAACAAACAAGCTCGACGGACTGAATGGTCTCCTCTCATTTGTCACATTTCTTATTTTATTGGTACAACACCCTAGTACTACTTATTTTCTTATGTAAATTCAAGTTCTTCACTTTATCCCAGTGTTTCTCAATCTTTAAGTATTTGCACCCCGAGTTTTCATAACAGTTTTAATCATGCCCCCTAATGTTTTTCTGAAACCCTAATAAAATGTATTCCTATATTTTTTGCTGCCGATACACCGCTACAAGTTTTATTATACCTACTTAACTTTTATCGACATTTATCTAACCCTATATTTATTTTTCTAGTATCAGAATGCAGTTTAAGTTAATTTGTTTTGGTTTCAATAGATGTATTTTTCAGATTTTCAATTCTTGTTTTCTTTTTTTCACATCTTCATGTCCCCTTTTTTGTTACTTCCCCACAGGTTGAGAACCGCCACTTTATCTGAATGGCCAAAATCAATTAGCTCACTTTTGTTTTCATGAAGTTGAAGAAAGCTCTCTGCTGTCTAGGCTTTGATTTGATTATAACACTCAGTAAGGCACTTGATTTGTCGAGTATTTTCAGAGATCAGAGACAGATAAATCTGAATAATATCTGCATAGTAGTAATACATAATATTGTGCTTCTTCAATATATTTGCCAACTGAAGCATATAAAGATAGAACAAGACAGACCTCCAGGGAACTCCACATGCCAATGGAGCATATGAAGAAAAACAATCGGCAATTTTAGCAGAAAAAGACCTACGTTTGACATATGATGTAAACCACTTCAAGGTTGCCCCCGAATGCCAGCCATAACTAGATAAAATGAACAACTGTATCAAGATGAGCTCAAGCCCAGATGAGGTAAAGCACCACAGTTCCCAGCAAGGAGTAAATCATTTATTACCTTTATGAAGGGCAGAAAGTGAACCCTAAATGTTGACTAAAATTTAATTATCATCAAGATAAATACAGAGTTGCTGATCCACCACCTTCTGTAGGACTTTGGCTTAGAAGGGTGCTTTAGTAATAGTCCTATTAACACTTAAGATGGAAGGATTCAGGTGCAATTTATTAAGCAGTGGTTCAACCACAGCATGTTTACAATGTGAGGGTACAACTCTACCATCTAAGATACTATTATTTATACAAAGAATTACAGGAGCAATTGTATCCCACAAGGACCTCATAGGATATCCAAGGATGACTTGCCAACTTCCCATGGTGAGCTTATAATTTCATATGCAAAACCACTTTGGTCATATCTACAAGTGTTCCAGGTACAAACCTAGCAAAATGTAATACTGTATTTACTCATGTACCACGCGCACCTTTTTTCCCGAAAATAAGCATTAGAAAATCAGGTGCGCGTCATACACGAGGAAAGGGTGCGCGTCATACACGAGAAATACGGTAGGGGTAGGTTTGTTTTTGAATCAGTTCGGCGTCGTCATTCAGCATGGATAGTAGCAAGCGTTTGCACTCCTTCACGGCAGGAGAGAAACTAAAAGCGATTTTGGAAGCAGAGAATATAGGAAATCGGGCAGCAGGTCGTAAGTATGGTGTTTCAGAGTAATGTGTCGCCAGAGATTGGCGACAGAAGAAAGAAAAACTTTCGTCATGCAACATAAACAGACGGGCATTTCGCGGAAAACGTGCCCAGTTCCCACAAGTTGAAGTTGCACTCACTAATTACATTGAAGGCAGGCGTCAGCTTGGATATGCAGTGTCCACGGAAATGATTCAGGTGAAAGCTCGTGATATAGCGAAAGAACGTGGAATATCAATCACTCAGTTCAAAGCAAGCTGCGGATGGCTTACGCGCTTCATGGGCTGCAACAGCGGTACACGAAACAACGCCAACTGGCAAAATGAAAGCCCCAACATTGGCACAGGTGTGTGCTTGGATCATCGCTGCTTGGAAGCTTATTCCAGAGAATTTGGTTGTGAAAAGCTTCAAAAAGTGCAGCATATCCAACAGCATCGATGGAAGCGAAGACGACACCTTATGGGGAAGCAAAGACGACACCGTATGGGAAGTCAGTAGCGGTGGCAAATCCAGCAGCGAATCGGAAGATGATGATTAAACTGGAATATTCTGGTGAGCACAATAATTTTCCACTTGCCATTACAGTCCTTTACCGATTGTCTCTATATGGTTCTTTCTTTTCTCATTTCACAAGACTATTTGTCATTCCCACCTTTTCGCAGCATGGTATGACAAACACTGAACGTTCTGCAGTAGGGGTACTGCTTACAGTTAGTACAATATACTGTATCATGTGCAGAAAGAATTAAACGAGACATACCCTGTAATTATTCTCCATTACAGTTATTCACGTCGGTGTCTTACTCCAACCTCACTCACTTCCTATACAATCACAATGCGTGTCGTACACGGGGCAAAAGATTTTTTCCTGATTTTCTTTGTAAAAATTAGGGTGCGCGTCTTACACGAGGGCGCGTGGTATAGGAGTAAATACGGTATATATTTCATTTCCTCAAAAACAGGGTATGTGAAAAGACCTATAGTAATTCCAGTAATCTTCTCAATTAGAGAAGTTCAAATATTTGTCACAAGTAAAATGTACAATAGAAGATCCTGGATTTAGAACATCATTTATAATATTAAATAGAACTCTTGGACTTTGTGAGTTCTAAGCAATAATGTGATCTAGCAAGCTTGCTAGATTCTTCAAATTCAGACAGGCTGCTCTTGAAGATTTCGTACCAGATTTGCAGTCTATCTTTCCTCCATCTCTGTTCTGCTCTCCTGCAGCTTCTTCAGAGTGGCCGAGTCCCATCATTCATCCACGGACATGACTTAGACCTTTGCCTTCTGACTTTAATTGGAGCACAGGAGAATGTAATTAGAAAAAAAAAAAAAACTCTACATCTATATCTACAGTGGCCCTTCAGGAATAAAGCTCGAGACCCCTGTCTACGGTTTTACTCTCGTTCATTGGCTACCGAGTAGATGCAACCAACATTCTTTAATTTAAATCTTCTGCTTTGCATGCATAAACCTATTTAAAATATTTGAAAGATACAGTATAGGATATATACATTTCTTATAAACCAATAATTGGAATTTTATTTTCTCTAAATAAAAAAATTGCAATTAATTGCAGTAAATCCAACAATGGAGTAATTCACTTTTTTTTTATAAAGCTTGATCAGTTCGTAAGACATGATTTATAAAAACTTGCATTCCCTCTAACTAACCCCCAACACCTTATAGTGTAATATATCACTCATGCCTCTGAGGCACAACCAGAGAATATGTCCAATCAGAGCCACACTGAGGTCAATAAAGTGGCAGGGAGAGTCCCAGGGTGACACTGACACAAGGAAAGAGACAGAGAGGAGACATCACTTTGGCAGTACACCAGTCACTCGTCATCTCATTTCTCACAGAACACAAAGAATGTTGCACTCAGCAAGCAAACTTTAATTCAATTGTCATTTTGTTATATTTTTAATAAAAGTAGCCATCCTGAGAGACTTTCATTTTAATATTATTTTCAAGATAGGTGACTTTTACTTCTATAAAACTGTACCTGTTTCTTCAACCTTTTGCAAACTTTGTATTCACTGACACTCCTAACCACACTGGGGCCATAAGTAGAATCTTCTTGGGTATGAATTTACTACATTAGTATTTCTTATAACATCTTTAATTTGAACAATAAATAAATAAATAACAAAATAACTAACTTTTAACATCAAATACAAATACTTTTTTTCAAATAATCAGAACTTGAAAATGAATGTCAGGGGCTCTTCAGGCTGTTTGTTGCATATCACCACAGCACACATCCACATTTTCTGCAGGCAAAGTCATCTATAAGGTCAATACATGACAGCTTCTGTGCCAGTGTCAGTTGATGCTGATGATCGCCAAGCTACTTAAATGTTTTTATGCCATGGATGACCCAAAATGACCTCACAAAACAAGATTTTAGAAATGTTTCCATATTTATTAAAAATAAAAAAACCCCTGAAATATCCCATTGGCTCAGGTATCCTTACCCTTTACTGAATACCTTGCTGAAGCACCTTTGGCAGGGATTCCAACTTGGAATTTTCTTGGGTCTGATGCGAAAAGCTTGGCACACCCAGATTTGGGGATTTTCTGCCATTCTTCTTTGCAGATCCCCTCAAGCTCTGTAAGATTGGATGGAGACCATCAGTGGATATCTATTTTCAGGTCTCCCCAGAGATGTTTGATTGGATTTAAGTCTAGGATCTGGCTGGAGCACTCAGGGACATTCACAGAGTTGTTCCTAAGCCAGCTCTGTGTGGCCTTTACTTTGTGCTTATGGTCATTGTCCTCTTGGAAGGTGATCATTTGGTCGACTTTGGGATTCAGAGTGCTTTGGCGCAGGTTTTCATTAAGGATATCTCTGTATTTTTCTCCATTCAGCTTTCCCTTAACCCTTACTTGTCTCCCTGACCCTGCCACTGAAAAACAGCTGCACAGCGTGATGCTTTTACCACTATATTTCATTGTTGGAATAGTATTTTGCAGGTGATAAGCAGTGTCTGGTCTCCAGACGTGTCACTTAGAATTGAGATCTCACTTAGAATTGAGAGAAAACAGTTCACTCTTGGTGTCTTCAATCCAGAGAATCTTGTTTCTCATAGTCTGAGAGTCCTTTAGGTGCCTTTTTGTAAATTCAGGCGGGCTTTCATGTGTTGTCTGGACTCTCTACCATAAAGTCCAGATTAATGAAGTGTTGCATTGGTGGTTCATTTTCTGATCATCAGGTTCTTAGTCACCTGGCTCTTCTCCCACAATTGCTCAGTTTGGCTGGGCAGCAAGCGCTCTGAAGAGTCTTGGTTGTGAAAAACCATATTCCTTTTAAGAATTATGGAAGCCGCTACGCTCTTGGGAACCTTCAAAGTTTTAGTCATTTTTTTGTAGCCGTCTCTAGACTTGCGACTTGACACAATCCTGACTCTAAGAAAAAAAAGGTTAAAAAAGGTCAGACCTGAAGATCTTGAAATTCTATTAATTATGTAAGTTATTAAAATCTGGATTCAGTATGGATCCTAGAGGGACACCACTGTGGATATTCTCCACTCAATTGCTGTTTCCTCTCTATCATCAAATTTTCATCTATCAGCAGACGTTGCCCTCCATCCCTAATGATTCATATTTAAGTAGCCCCTTGGGTCAGTGTATTGATCAGGCAGTGCTGAATCTATGTGAAGCAAACTTTTTAGAAAGAAGGCAGAGAAAAAAAAATAGACACAACCCAGCATGCTGTAAATCCACACCAAAACACACAGTATGTGGAGGTGTTATTTATTTTGGAAAACTGTGACCATATATATTAACATTAAAAATGATATTCTTAAGTAAAATGTAAGACACTGATTCATAATTAGGCAAGAGACATTTGTTACATCTGCTGTATTTCCTGTGCTTCAAGAGTCTTCTGGGTTTAAATCTTAAACAAGAACCGCTCCATCTGCCTTAATTTACAAGAACTAATGGTCAATACATTCTCTGATGCATTCTGAAGCAGCACCATCTGCTATGAAAAACTCTAACAGCAAATTCAAATTCTGTCTGTGTCTACAAATAGATGAAATTCCAAATGCAGCAAAGGCTGCCAGATTCCCCCCAGAAAACTAAAGATAAAACAACCTCAATAAATATTGCTTGCACTTCACATAATTCTTAAAAAATCTGGAGAAGAGGGGCAAGCAGCTTTTTCTTGAACTAGAATAGCAGGTGTCAGTTTGTGGCACCACAACTCATGTGGGTCAAGGCTTGTTTTTATTTGGGATTATGTGGCTGCTTGAACAAACAAACTGACACAATGTGCGAAATTCAGGGTCTCGATGAGGAAGTCACCGCAGCATTCAGCTTGCACCAAACATCAAGCTAGGCCTTATTGCTGTCTCTCTGACCTATATAAGCCCCTTAGCCTATGTGAAATGAGTATTCAAGAATCGCTTAAGTAGGAGAAATCAACCTGATGTCTAAAACTTTAGTTTAGTATTGAAATTTAGTCACTTTATTAAAAAACAAAGTAGGAGCTCTTACTCCTACTCTGTTCAATGCTTGTATGGACTGGGCATTGGGCAAGGTCGTGGTGTCCAGCAGCTGAGGGGCATCTGTAGGTGAAAAAAGATTCACGGATCTTGATTTTGCTGATGATGCTGTGATCTTCGTGGCTCTGATCAGGGCGCTCGAGAGACTGAGCGAGGAGTCTGTGTCTGGGCTTGCGAGTGTCCTGAATAAAATCCAAGATCCAGGCCTTTAATGACCTCTTAGGCACAGCTATCAGCAGTGTGTCTGTCTGCAGAGAGAGTGTTGACCTTGTTGAGTGGTTTACTTACCTTGGCAGTGACAATCATGTCTCTGGTGACTCTTCCTATGAAGTCAGTAGATGGATTGGGAGACCATGGGGGGTCATGAGGTCGCTGGAAAGGGGTGTGTGGTGCTTTCGATATCTATGCAAAAGGACGAAGGTTCAAGTCTTTACAATCCTGGTGCTTCCTGTCTTGCTATATGGTTTTGAGACATGGATGCTATCCAGTGAACTGAGATGAAGACTGGACTCGTTTGGTACTGTGTCTCTCCGGAAAATCTTTGGGTACTATTGGTTTGACTTTGTGTCGAATATGCAGTTGCTCATGGATTCTCGAATGAGGCACATTACCTGCATTGTGAAGGAGCGTCACTTACGGCACTATGGCTATGTCCCGTAGGGTGATCCAGCTCATAAGATCCTCATTGTTGGGGACCTGAGTGGCTGGACCAGGCCAAGGGGTCGCCCATGTAACACCTGGCTGCGGTAATCATTAAGTAATCATTAAGGCATGTGTGTTTGTTGTTCTTTGGTATCGGTACAATAAAAGACTTTTTAAAACAGGTAGGATCTACAGAATGGGCTAAACAGTCATTAAAGATGGATGTAAATACTCCAGCTAGCAGATTGGTGCAAGATTTTAGAATGCCCCTGGGGATTCCATCCAGATCTGGTGCTTTCTGGCAGTTCACATAGCACAGAGCAAGGTGTAATCAGAATATAAATTTAATGTCACTGTGCTCTGTACAAAAAATTATTTTATAAATCCACTCACATGTACAGGCCAGGCCAAAGTTAGCAAACAGGGGCTCTCAGCATTTAGAACTGCTAGGCAAGCATTTGAAGAAAGAAAGGTACAACTACGAAAATGGGCATTGTACTATTTCTGTATGTTAGAGATGAAACCGAATCCTCTCCTGGCTTTGTTTGGAACCTAAGTAAGGGCCTGCACGTGGAGAAAACAGCACATAAGACTTGGACAGCAGCCAAATACCTTGAAGCCAACGGACGGATGGGTGTTAATGTCATCCTTCCTGAAAATACCTTCCACTCTAGCAACGGAAAATGGCAGATGCCCACATGTGCTTGCCATTTGGCTTCCTCTGTTTGCAATGCTGCATAAATTGTGATTAAAGAAAGCTAAGTTATTTTCTTTTATGTGATTTCTTACCGCCATATCACTATGGGAGGGATATCGCCTTTTTACATTATATCTATATAGTTTCGGGTTACTTAAAATGCCGCAATTAAAAAGAACTTATTCCAACTAGGGAGCTAGCGGCCTCTAGAAGGAAATACAAGGTTATTATAGTTTTGCCTTTTTACATTAGTTTTTATTTCTATATTATTTCTGATCTTACTTGGAAATTCAGTTTAGGCTTAGTTTTCCTTCATTGCATATTTTCAGTATTCATTTAGTTTTTATTTCACAAAGATATTTCTATTTTATTTATACGAGGGTGAGTCAAAAATTTTCTGCACTCTGCTTATATTAAAACTTCTGTTGGCAGCACTGTCTTTCCGTACGAGGTCCTTGTCTCATCAGGTGTGAATGTTTTACATCAGATAATTTGTACCTGCAGTACAAGAAACAAAGGCTACCCCACTTGTGATTTGCACAAAAGAAGAGCAACGTGCAGTGATTCGTTTTTTGTGGTGTGAGGGTGTATCTGGTGTCGATATTTATCGAAGACTTTGTGCACAGTATGGAGAAAGTGTTTTGTCACAAAGAAGTGTGTATGAATAGATAGAAAAGTTCAAGGAAGGTTGCACAAGTGTCAGCCATGAAGAAGGACTGATGACAACACTGAGCGTGCACGTGAAATGATTCTGTTGAATAGACGAGTGACAGTAGATGATGTGAAATGTGATGTGCAATAATCCAAAACATACTTGGGTTTCAAAAGAAGCCCTACAAGAACGAAGATTCACGTCTGATGAAGAGGTGAAGACAGCGGTGCAATCGTGGCTCGCTGGTCAGCCTTAAACACTTTTTAATAAAGGAATACGAAAGCTTGTTGACATTTAGACAAAGTGTGTTGAAAAGAAGGGAGATTATGTTGTAAAATGATGGATTTGTCTTTCCTGAAAGTTGATTAAAATAATTTCTACAGCCGGAGTGTGGGTAATTTTTGACTGCTCCAAGACAATGTACTTACAATTAATGCCATCAATATTGCATTCAAAAATCTCCTATACTGGGCTTTGTTATTCTCTACCAGAAATATTGATATCTGATTCCATCTGAGGCACATACAATTTATAGACAGAATGTTGCCACCTACAGGTCTGAAAAGATATCAAAAAGCAGAAAATAGATTATACTGTGTTCTGACAGGGGGGCTTAGGAAGAACTGGGCTCTTAGGTTTGAATCAGCATGTAGACTCCACCTAGATGTATTGAGGGAAGCAAAGAAAAGCAAGCATATAGTGTCAAGGTTAGGGGTAGTGAGACTTGAATAAGAGCACATAATAGGAGTATGGACAGCCATAAAATGAGAGAAACAGCATCTGAGATAAGGAGCAATATATATGTTTTCTAAACTCGCTTATCCAGAGCAGGATCTCAAGAAACAGCTCAACAGCTTTGGATGTATGGCTAGAAAAATCCCTGGACAGGGTGCCAGCCTGTTGCAATAATATCATATATATGCAATATATATGACATGGCTGATGTTAGGAACAAAAAGAGTATGACATTTCAACTGTCTACTTTAAGACAGAGAAAGAATGATTGAAGAGAGGGAGACAAATATTTTAAAACCTAATTCTGACACCAGATTATTTTCACAATATCAAGTATTTTGAATGTAAAACTAAAAAAGTTAAATTATTAAATAGAGAACAAATACAATAACACTTTATTAGGTTTAGTTTGACTCTCTTCGGCCACCTACCTGCAGTTCAGTAGAGACAATGTTAACTCAAGAATTTCATAAGGTTTGTATTGCTTCGTTGTTAAATTAACTTTTTAAAGCAAAAGTGAATGGTCAGCAATACTATGCTGATCTTGTATGTTAACTGTCTGTCTCTCAATCAGTACCATTCTATTATCAAAAAGGATTTCTGCTGTGTGAATTGGCAGGTGAATTATTATGAACAAAATGCAGACACATGAAAAATAAACTGAAACATTACTCATTTGTGATTTTTCCGTCCATACTGTAAACATTTTGTTGACCAGCACATTCTAACTTCAGGCATTTGAATTATATCATGATATACAAGAAGTGCAAAGAAATGCTGTAGTTCATCATAACGGACATCAGACTCATGCAGTGTGGAATTTTGCTTAGTGTGTGCTGCTGTATTAATTGCTGTGAACATACTGTATCTTGGGCTCAGTCAGAAATACAGCTAATATGCCATCATTTATGAATAGACTGAAATTCTGTAAGCGATCATCAGCATCTAATACTTTTCTTTTCAGCTATGGAGATCCAGTGAACAGCAGCTTTGAAAGTTTGCAGAGCACATTCAAAGCAAAATCATCATCTTGGTATGCTTCACTAACACTTAGACGAGAATTTATCATGCTGTATTATCAGACATCAAATCACTTTCTTTGTCACATGATTTACGTGCCCGTATTCAGCTTGTTCTGTCACTGCCCTCCGTCACCAGTTACCATTTACTGGATGAATATATGTGGATGGCTCATGGTGAATGACTTTCTGTTTTACAATTAAAAGTTACAAGGGTTAGACACTGATGGGAATGTTTATTCAAAAACCAAGTATGAAATTCTTATTCATATATTTTAATTAATTTCTGGACCCCTTCCAGCCCAGGTTAGCCATTGTGTAAGTCCAGTTGTTAACAAAAGCTAGAAATATTTTTAGTAAATTATTATTTTATTTCAGTTAGACTTTTCAGCTACTTTAATAGTTTCACTTTTTCATTTTGGTTTTGTTAATTAATTTATTTCAATTTACGAAAACATTTTTTTATTAATAGTTTGAATTTTGATTTTAGTTTTCGTTAACTATAATATCTTGCCTCAAAGCACGAAGAACATTGCACTTTGAAACAGAGGAAACAACTCTGCTAAGTTGAGCGGTCCTAGTGTAATCCTCTATGGCTTGCAAGTTCCGTTCATGTCAAACCACACATAGAAAGCATTCAGATTGTCAACTAGAGAAGAATCAACACACACAGTGTTTTTTCCTCTAAAGTCTATAATGGTCTGTAGTCCCTGCTACATTTGTCTGCTGCCCTCCAGTTGAAAGTTAGACCCCACTTTCTCCTTATCATCCCTTTGCCTTCTTCACAGCCCTCCTGGGAAGAATAGCAGGCTGCCTTGTACTCAACTATAGTCTCCTGTCCACAATCCCGCATTGTAAGCTGCGGTGCGTACATTCATCACATCCCAAGGTTTTGTCAGCCTATGGCTTCTGATTGGGGAAACACTGGACTGTTTTCATTGGGTCGATGGACTCCATAGCATAGCAACAAAACTGACAGTTACATCTGCAAACTCGTTGATGTCGTTAGAGCTCGACCAGAACAAGTCCAATCCAGCGCGTCCTGTAGGATGGCTTCTGATTGGGCAGACCAACATGTCATCCCTCTTGTCAATGGACCATCTCTCATGATACGTTGTTTATACTTCAGTAGAAGGAGAATGGCATCCTGGTTTGACCTCCCAAATGCTGGTTGTAGCCTAACTTCAACTGAGTGTAACAGTGATCCAGTGTGTTTCCCCCTCTGGTTGGGCATGTGACGTGCTGGTGAAAGTTTGGCATGACTCGTCGACTCAGGTTAGCTTTGTTAAAGTTCCCCGCCACAATTAACACTGCGCCTGGGTGCTTGTTTTGATGTTCACTAAGCACACTGTGGAGTTTAGACAAGAACATCAACTTCCAAGGAGTAAATATTACTTATAGGCACTGTATAACTGTGCTGTGTGATGGGTTGGTATCACATCCATACCTGGTTTCTGCCTTAAACTTAGTTATCCTACAGCTCTCCATGGCCACGCAACAGAAATAAAAGTTTGAGAAAGTGATAGAATAGAAAAAAATATAGCTGAATGATTCACAAATGTAAAATTTTCCTAAGGTTATCAGAACAATTGTTAAGTTATTCGTAACTCTGAAACATTTTCACAAGCAGCATCATGGTTTAGATGTCTGAGGGTAAGAATAGTGAAAAATGTATTTTATACTATGTATAATGAGAATAGACATCACAAGGCAACAAAAATTTTTTTGGTAATCATCAGAGCCCACAACACACTTCTCTAAATCAATTTTTCAAACTGATTTCAGATCTGCTTTCAATCTTTTTCAGTCACATCAATTTTTTCAGTCATGAGTAATATTAATTTACAGTGTACTTGCATGTATTTTTTATTAAAACATAAGCACCAATGAAAGTAAATGTTTCAATATCTTCAGTGTGACATCAAATAGGCATACACTGTGGCATAGACATACTGAACGGTGTTAGTCAGCTACAACTGTTTAACTGTAGAATTGTCTTGTGTACAATGGTTTTGGATTGTTGCGGTATAGCATTCAGCAATATTCGGTCATCTATACTCTCATTTCAGAAACCTTGGTAGCAACATTCCATTAACTGAATGTCCTGGTGCAAACAATATCCTTACTCGTCACTCATCATACCAAGATTTTCTCGAAAGTACTCTTGATGTGAATGCAAGAAGTGTACTTTCAATGAGATGTAAGAGCCCAGTTCCTGGTATGAATCAAGAATATTCTGAACTCTTTCATTGTATGCAGGAGACTTATGGCTATCCTGAAAGATTTCATAGAGCCACTTGAATGCCTCCCAAGCTTCTAGCTTGCCAGCTGTGAGAGATTGTTTAAAACCACCATCCTTCAAAACAGACTTGATCTGAGGACCTATAAATATTCCTTCCTTCATTTTTGCAATGCTTATGTTTGGAAACATCTCAACAAGATACTAAAAACCCAGTGATTTCGATTTACCCATAGCCTTTACAAGGTTCTTCATCAAGTCTAACCATTTATGAAGAGAGGCTTGATTGCAGAATCTGGGCTGGGATACAGTTGTACTTGAAAGTTTGTGAACTCTTTAGAATTTTCTATATTTCTGCATAAATATGACCTAAAACATCATCAGATTTTCACTCAAGTCCTAAAAGTAGATAAAGAGAAACCAGTTAAACAAATGAGACAAAAATATTATACTTGGTCATTTATTTATTGAGGAAAATGATCGAATATTACATACTAGCAGAATACCCGCGCTTTGCAGCGGAGAAGTAGTGTGTTAAAGAAGGTATGAAAAAGAAAAGGAAAAATTTTAAAAATAACGTAACATGATTGTTAATGTAATTGTTGTTTATATATATATATATATATATATATATATATATATAGCAAAATACATATCTATATACATATCTACATATACATATATATAAATGCATACCTATCTACATCATATATACACACATTTACATACATACATACACAGGCACACACATATATATAATTTGTGTGTGTGTATGTATGTATGTATGTGTGTATGTGTGTGTATACACATACATACAAACATACACACAGGTATATATAAATATATGTGTATATATATATGTATGTGTCTATATGTGTGTGTATAGCTTTGATCACTGAGTGCAAGGGAAAAATAATAAAATGTAGTCTATAAGTTATTAAACAGTAAAACATTAACGTTTTAAGAAGTAAAGTTACATTGAGCACTACTGGAGTGGTTGCGGGTAAACTACATTTTAAAGACGGTATAACAGAAGAGGTAAGTAGTACTAACAGCAGCTAAAATGTATATGGATCATCTCTCGGTAGTAGATCCCTTTTGAAAGGCGCTACACGACGGCTGTGGTATAGAAATTACATTTTCTATGTGAAAGTCCAAATTTCTGCCTCTGGTAATGTGCCTTACCAGCAATTAAAGAAAATTAGTTTTGTGTCCTCTGCAGTGTTAAGAGAGAAAGGCTTTGGTTTGGGATAAAAGGAAAAAAGGTGTAAAGAAAGGAAAGTTGCCTTTTTCTTTTATATAGTATAGAGCAGTGATGGCGAACCTTTTAGAAACCGAGTGCCCAAACTGCAACCTAAAACTCACTTATTTATCACAAAGTGCCAACACGGCAATTTAACCTGAATACTGACAGGTTTAACCTGAAAACAACTCATACATTAACATCTTTTGTCTTAAAAGAAAAACATAATAACAGAGCTTTCAATGATACAAACAACTTTTTATTGAAAGGTAAAAGTCTGCATTCGGTATGGTTTTGAACAATTAATGTGATTTTTGCTGTTGTATGCATGCTGATAATTTGTTTAACCTTGGCTCACACTTTGTAAGTTTGAGAGCAACACATGCAGCACTCAGGTCATCTGTTAGTCTGTTTCTGGTGTCAGATTTGATAGAATTCAGCAGTTCTCAAACTGTGGGCCGCGCAAAGTAACAAAAAAGGGGGCACGAATGTTGCCATATGTGGCGTAAGTTCGGTATTCGTAGGGAAATTTTAAACTTGTAGCGGTGTATTGGCAGCAAAAAATATAGGAATACATTTTATTAGGGTTACAAAAAAACGTTTGGGGGTCGCATTTAAAACTGTTATGAAAACTTGGGTCGCAAGTACTTAAAGGTTGAGAAATGCTGATATAATTCAAAGCATGAAAACAGCTGCTCACAACCATAAGATGTTCCAAACAAAGTAAGGAAAGCAATCCCAAGTGCCTTCATTGACTTAAAATTATTTGGCAGAGAATTCCACACTTTAAGGATTCCATTTTCAGAAGTAACTGTGTTGTCCTTTGTCATCCCTTCTATCTTCTCAAGTGTTTCACGCAGGTCTTTCCCATTAACCCCCGTTTCCATTTCCATTCCCTTTCCCGTGTGCGCGCTCTCTCTCTCTCTCTCTCTCTCTTTCTTTATCCCCTTTCCATCCACCTCACGTTTCTCTTCTGTATTATGGGGTCGTGGATCAGGTGTGGCGATTAGCATCTCCCGGCAACAATTACAGATTCGGACGACTCCTCACCTGTGCGTTTAAGCGAGGACCGCCCGCATCACAAAGCTCCCGGAAACCGCTCCGGCCACTCTACCATAACCCCCTTTAAGCCGCGAGTGCGGCGATTATCTATTAAAACTGGCCTTTTCAATTTTGAGCTGTGGACCAGCTATACCACATCCCCTCCAACCCCACCATGGGAATCACAGACTCAACAGGCTGCAGTCCGTGCCGCACCCTCACGCCGCATGTGAGCCGCCCGCCTTACCCCAGACAGGAGAGGGTGGAAGCGCTCCCATTGGGCTGCTGGGCAGAGGGGCGGGTGATGTGAGAAAAGTCCTCCGGCGCACGTGAAGAAGGGGAGCAGCCCGGTCCCGCATCCCTCTGGCTTTATAGTAACGAACTCTGTGCTGGGTTGAAGGCGCGCGTGCCCACAAAGAGGGCTCTGAGTGCCCCCTTTGGCACGTGTGCCATAGGTTCGCCACCACTGGTATAGAGAGATGTGTTCGCTGATGATATGAGCGCCTTTTGGGGACAGTCGCGGTGGGTCTTGTGCAGACTGGTGAGACGTCCCAGCTATTAATCGGCTGTGATGGCACTGTCAGTCCTTCACTCCTGTGCGTGTCTTCATAATCCGAGCTGACGACCTCATAATCGTATACGTGCAAAATAAAGTGTGAAGCGCCTTAATATTATTTTGCCGCAGAAGCGCAGTCAGCGTCTGAAAGGCCGGCACAGCTATGTGCGAGCGCCGGCTGCTCGACTTTTGTAGGGCAGGAGACGCCTGTTTTTGCAGACACGTTCACATGATCAAAAGTCTCCGTGCTCTTTGGAGGTCATTCATATACAAAATACCCGCGCCTCGCAGCGGAGAAGTAGTGGGTTAAATAAGTAATGAAAAAGAAAAGGAAACATTTTAATAATAACGTAACATGATTGTCATGAGTGTTGCTGTCATATATATGCCTGCCTAAATAAGTCACCCTCGCTTCGCTCTTACTTTTTTACCGTTCATTTAATCATGGCTAGTGGCGGAAAAATTATAAAATGGAAGGAGGATTACACTGAGTATGGCTTTACCAAAACAATTATTGATGGCGAATCGATTATTCATAAAGCTTGAATTGGTGATCTGTTTTTGTGTGTTAACCTCATATTTTTTCATACTTCTTCTCAAACCAAGGTGGTGCGAGGCTAAAATGAATTGGGATGCGCTGATCAATGTAATCGGTGTACCAGGAAATCATGCATTGACAAAAGTTCCCCTTTGATTGTAATGCAAAGTGTGATTAAATGCATTATTTTTTAACGCGTTATGGAGCACATGCATCGAAGCTTCTCAGCTGTGCTTGTGCTAAGAAAATTAAACATTTTAAAAATAACGTAACACGATTGTCAATGTAACCTTTTGTAAGTAGTGCCTGGAGGATTCAGTGTGGAGAAAGTCTAGAGACAGAGTGTGTATTAACTTGTGGATTTCTCTGTATTTGGTGGCAGTGTGACGAAGTTGCTTCGGAAGACGGCGTTAGCCGCGGAGCTCAGCTCAGAGCGAAATGAGGTAAATGGGAGGGGATATGATAACGTGACTCCTCCACCCGCCTTAACTGTCAATCCCCCACAAACACAGTCTCTCGGAATTTGCATAAGCACACCCCTTCACCTGCAATTTTAACTTAGTTACAAAGTGATCAAAACTCTCGTTTATATCCTGCGTCCTCTCATTAAACTTGTATCCCGCATTACCCGTGGGCACGAAAAGCACCAGCGGCAGCCTGTCTATTAAGTTAATTTAAAGTTTAGGTTTATACCTCGCTTTGTTTCCGAAGTAGCTGTACTGATGAATATGGTAGTATGTCACTCGCTCGCTTCTTAATGTTTCGCTGCCTTCTCAATTATATAATGCATGTTTTGTTCAGCGTATTTTGGAGCTCTTCCTGGTTTTCTACATAGTGCGTTGACAGTCAGTTCACGTGATTACGTGGGCGGCGTGATGATGTCACACGAAACTCCGCCCCCACGGCGGTCAAGCTCAACTCCATTACAGTAAATGGAGAAAAATACCTTCCAGTTATGACCATTACGCGTAGAATTTCGAAATGAAACCTACCCAACTTTTGTAAGGAAGCTGTAAGGAATGAGCCTGCCAAATTTCAGCCTTCTACCTACACGGGAAGTTGGAGAATTAGTGATGAGTCAGTCAGTCAGTCAGTGAGTGAGTGAGTGAGTGAGTGAGTGAGGGCTTTGCCTTTTATTAGTATAGATTTGTGAGTGGCAAAAGTATGTGAACCTCTAGGATTAGCAGTTAGTTTGAAGGTGAAATTAGAGTCAGGTATTTTCAATCAATAGGATGACAATCAGGTGTGAGTGGGTACCCTGTGTTATTTTCAAAGAACAGGGATCTATCTAAGTCTGCTCTTCACAACACATGTTTGTGGAAGTGTATCATGGCACGAACAATGGAGATTTCTGAGGACCTCAGAAAAAGAGTTGTTCAGCTTTGTTAAACAAAACCTTCCAGATTTTCCTCATCTTGCACCCTCATCCATGCTGGAAAAAATATTGCTCAATCTCAAGGATTTAGACTCCATCTCTACAATATATAAAATCATTTTACAATCCCTCCCTTTTAAAGATCCAAGAGGACACTGGGAAAAAGATCTTTCAATTAATATATCAGAAAAGGAGTGGAAAGTAGCAATGCAGAGAATTCACTCGAGCTCCATATGCGCAAAGCATACAATTATACAACTCAAAATTATATATCGAGCACATCTGTCTCGACTAAAACTCTCCAAAATGTTCCCAGGGCATGATCCAACCTGCGAACGTTGTAACCAAGTCCCAGCCTCACTAGGTCACATGTTCTGGTCCTGCACCAAATTAACATTATTCTGGACAAACATTTTTAATTACCTTTCAGATAGCCTTGGACTTACAATCCCTCCAAACCCATTAACAGCTGTGTTTGGTGTTCTTCCAGATGGGTTTAAAGCGGAGGAAGACAAACAAATTGTGATTGCATTCACTACACTTTTGGCACGTAGACTTATTCTCATAAACTGGAAGAACCCAAACTCTCCTCTTTTAAGTCAGTGGGAAACCGATGTGTTATATTATTTGAAGTTGGAAAAAATCAAATATTCAATTAGAGGATCCGTACAGACTTTTTTCAAAACATGGCAGGATCTAATCAGTAATATTTTAAAATAAGTTCAAAAGGCACAGAGAATTTATTAATTTAGGTATGTCTCCAAGTCTTAAATTTAACGCCGTTTGGCTTGCTCTCTCTCTCAGGGGTGGGGATCGATCTGTTCTTAATTTTTCTCTTTGTAAAAACTTGATTGCTTTGTATGGATTGTAATAAAATTAATAAAAATTAAAAAAAAAAAAAAAAAAAAAAAGAAAAAGATTTTTTTACGCTCATCAGGCTGGAAAAGGTTACAAAACCATCTCTAAAGAGTTTGGACTCCACCAATCCACAGTCAGACAGATTGTGTACAAATGGAGGAAATTTAAGACCATTGTTACCCTCCCCAGGAGTGGTCGACCAACAAAGATCACTCCAAGAGCAAGGCGTGTAATAGTCGGTGAGGTCACAAAGGACCCCAGTGTAACTTCTAAGCAACTGAAGGCCTCCCTCACATTGGCTAATGTTCATGTTCATGAGTCCACCATCAGAAGAACACTGAGCAACAATGGTGTGCATGGCAGGATTGCAAGGAGAAAGCCACTGCTCTACAAAAAAAACATTGCTGCTCATCTGCAGTTTGCTAAAGATCACGTGGACAAACCAGAAGGCTATTGGAAGAATGTTTTGTGGACGGATGAGACCAAAATAGAACTTTTTGGTTTGAATGAAAAGTGTTATGTTTGGAGAAAGGAAAACACTGCATTGCAGCATAAGAACCTTATCCCATGTGTGAAACATGGTGGTGGTAGTATCATGGTTTGGGCCTGTTTGCTGCATCTGGGCCAGGACGGCTTGCCTTCATTGATGGAACAATGAATTCTGAATTATATCAGAGAATTCTAAAGGAAAATGTCAGGACATCTGTCCATGAACTGAATCTCAAGAGAAGGTGGGTCATGCAGCAAGACATCGACCCTAAGCACACAAGTCGTTCTACCAAAGAATGATTAAAGAAGAATAAAGTTAATGTTTTGAAATGGCCAAGTCAAAGTCCTGACCTTAATCCAATCGAAATGTTGTGGAAGGACCTGAAGCGAGCAGTTAATGTGAGGAAACCCACCAACGTCCCAGAGTTGAAGCTGTTCTGTACGGAGGAATGGGCTAAAATTCCTCCAAGCCAGTGTACAGGAATGATCAAAAGTTACCGAAAACGTTTACTTACAGTTATTGCTGCAAAGAGGGGTCACACCAGATACTGAAAGCAAAGGTTCACATACTTTTGCCACTCACAAATATGTAATATTCAATCATTTTCCTTAATTAATAAATGACCAAGTATAATATTTTTCTCTCATTTGTTTAACTGGTTTCTCTTTATCTATTTTTTAGACTTGAGTGAAAATCTGATGATGTTTTAGGTCATATTTATGCAGAAATATAGAAAATTCTGAAGGGTTCACAAACTTTCAAGCACAGCTTTATTCAATTTTGTGCTTAGTTTTAGCTGAAATTCTACTTGTGTTTATGCGGCAAAAGTAGAAATTTTTGAGATGGCCTCATGGTTCCCTTTAACACCATTAGGATCGCAAATGGCATTGCTGCCGTCTGCTGATTTAGCCAGTCATATTGTCCGTTGGAACAACTGGTACAGACGATTTATCCTGGTCACCAACTGGACAGCTGTACAATTTGCAAATCTTCCTAACATCTGCATTAATTGGGCAATGTAATTTCATCGTGAATGAACCCCACAAATAACAGAAACTACCTGGATGATTAATGCAATTAATTCTAGGCAAGATAACAACTTAAATCAATCACAGTTAAGGCCATCTGTAACATAAAACTACAGACAACTGTCATTAAATCTTGTAATACGCTTATGCTAATTATAACAAATATCATGCAATATATAAATAACTTCAACACAAAAAATAGATGCACTAGAGAAAAACTAAACACAGACTTGAAATCAGCATGAAAAACACTACAAAACCCACATAAAATTACCTCTGATGAAAATAACCTGTTGACCTGTGATTTATCCCACTTCCTGAATGGTTTGAGAATTTGTTGCATTACAACACATTTATAATGGATTTTTTTAGATGTCTATGAATGATATGAATGATAAAATATATGTAACATTTTTTGGGCAATGATCATTTTATTATAAAAGATAACTTATTACAAGCCAAAAACACCTAAAATTGTTATCAACTTCACATTTACTATGATGAAAAAGCACAGCCTGAACACACCGTGTTGCAGTTAATCATTTAACCATTTAACCAGTGTTTGTGAGATTAAGTCCATCTTCCTGTGTCAGATCACCTTGTTGGTCACTGTACATGAGAGTGATTGTAATTTGGTGGTTAACAGAAAACACTTCTACCTAAAGTGTCAGTTATCAAATCATTACTTACAGAAGTCAGAGCTAGACCCACATACACTTAATACAGGGTAGTCCAGATCTAATTATGCAGATCCAAAATCGTCCAGTTTGGCGCGAAGACGATTCTTCATGTCGTCAGTTCGCACATTTCTTGATGGTCCGTGATTTTTCGGGTGATTTTCTATGTAATAAACTTAATAAGATATAGCGTAATGAAAATTGCATAATTAGGTCTGGACCACCCTATAGTTATAGATCCATTTCATATTTACTCTTTCTCATTAAAACACTAGTTGCCCCTCACCTTCAGTCTCACCTTATGCAGCACAATTTATTTGAGAAATCCCAGTTGTCACACACACACACTTAGAAGGCAGTCAACAAACCCAGAGGTGAGCGAAATATCGCGAGACAAGGGGTTAATTTACGGTACTAATGCCTCTCTCTCTCTCTCATCAGATCAAAAGAAGAAAATTAAAAATACCTTTCATACCTCCTGGTTCCAAAGATGGCCTTCAACCGTCACTTCCGCCTCTGACTCCTCAAGATCACGTCACTTCTGACGCCTCACCATGACATCACTTCTGACACCCTTGCCATTATGTCACTTCCGGTACCTTTCTGATGACATCACTTCTGGCTTCCACAGATGACATCACTTCCGACGAACAGCAAACAACGTCATATCTGGCCAACCCATTTCCGTTCACCATTTTTACTGTAGATAAACACCATTGTTCTGTTCTATTGTTGTTGAATGACTGTAAAGAAATTTAACCACATTTCTCTGACTTCTTGCATTCTTGTCCATTGGACATTATACGGGGATGGTCCCCAACTCTTTTTTTTTTGTGGGTTTGGAGTATTATTCTTCCACATAGTCTGGCTTCCCCACTGGTCATAGTATAGAAACAGCACTAAACCCATATTATACATAACATTATAATATCCTCTGATGAAGAAAACTACAAAGTAATTATGTTTTTAGATTTAAGCGTATGACACCATTGACCATTCTATTTTATTACACAGGCTGGAAAAATTACATTGGGATCACAGAGCCTGTTCTTGCCTGGTTTAGTTTCCTATTTATCAAATTGATTCCAGTATGTACTTAAATGTGCTGACAGTGCTATATCACTATAGTCAAAAGTTAAATATGGTGTCCTGCAGGCTCAGCACTGTGGCATTTACTGTTTTCACTTTACATACATACTATCATTAGAAAACATTCTTTTTCACTTATATGCAGATGACACTCAATTACTCCTTTCTTTTAGACCAAATAATGTTTCTTTGATGCTGTCCTTAATTAATTGTATCATCGGGTTAAAGTAGTGGGTGGATGAGAAATAATTATCTGTGAATACAGAAAAAAATATAGATATTAGTTATTGGAGGGGATGATGCTCATTGCAACAACATTCTGTGAGTCTTTAAATAATTTGAAATCACCATTATTTTTACTGAATCAGCACAGAATTTTGGTGTTACCTTTAACGCTAGCATGTCATTTAAATGCACACCATAAAGCTACCCAAATTGTGTTTTTTACTTATTAAAAATGCTGGGTTTTCTTTCTAAGTACGCAGGATACTGTGAAAATAATTCATGCATTTGTTTTTAGTTGGATTGACTACTGCCATGCATTATTCACTGGCTGTTCAAATCATTCTTCATGCATCTTTAAATTAATTCAAAATGCTGCTGCAAGAATTATTAGAAGAACCATAAAATATGAATACATAACTCCAGTTCTCAAGTCCTTACACTGGCACCCAGTTAAGTTTAAGGCTGATTTCACATAGAAATTCACATAGAATTTATATTCTAATATACTGTATAAAGCTTTAAATGGCTAAGGCCCCGTTTACTTATCTGATCTCATCCTTACTTACAAATCAACGTGTACATTGTGAATTCAAAATGTGTGATTCCAAGGATCAATAAAGCAGTAGTGGGAGGTTGAGTTTTTAGTTTACAGGACCCTCAAGCTGTGGAATGGTCTTCTTGCTAATATAAGAGACATTCCTTCAGTCCCAGCTTTTAAATCCAAGCTGAAGACTAACGACTTCAGTTTAACCTACCCTGACTAGAGCCGCTGATCAGCTGTGCATACTACATTTGTATTGTTAGTCATTTCTACAGATATAAGGGTAGTCCAATATTTCTAAACCATTACTAACCATCCTCTATTCTATTTCTCTGCTCAGTATCTTAATGTGACACTTGGTGACACTGCTCTTCTGACAACATGTTCTTGTCATGATTTGGCCTTAGAGGCCACCTGTGTTTATTTTAGATGTTAGGTCCTCTTCCAGTGTTGCCGTGGGTATGGCCTCTGAGGTCAGGAACCATGCACAATCAATTCAGCGGGATAAAAGGATGGCTATGAGAGCAAATCTTTATCTGAATCTCAGATACTAAATCTCTGAAGCATTCAAAATTTATGTTTATGCTCCTTTCTTGCATGTGCTTTTGGTTTTGACCCTCTTGTTCTCACAACCATGATCATTGTCTGTCATATTGGGCTTCGGTTTCGTTTCACTTTATATCTCCTTTTTTTGTTTTGTGTTGTGTCTTACATCCATCACTCAGTTTTTGTGTAAATGTTTATCTGCCATTTAGCTGACAGAACAGTTTTCCTGCTTATGGAAAAGTCACCTGACATGTTAGGAGCATTATAATCATTGCATGGAAAGATTCTCTCATCAGATTGGATGGCCAGCTCAGACTTCTCTACAGAATGAACAGCAGGGTGTAGGCAGCTAATTGGCCAGGGTCTTCCGGATTTTGACTGTGTTTGACTGTTTGTTTGCCTTTCTCTTTTATAATTTTCATGTCCTCCATTGTCAAGTGGTCATAGTTCATTAATTAATTAAAGGACAGATATTGTTGGTTTTCATTGATGTTAAATAATTTGTGCTCTTTTCTGTGTTTTTTTATCAGATATGTATCTTTATATGTACTAATTCTGTATTTGGTAATTAGTATAATCTATACTTGCATTTTACCTGAGAGTTTCTGCATAGAACTCTGCACCTGAATTCAGAGAAGAGTGCAATACAAAAAATAGTTGTATTGTATCGTATTGCATTGAAACATTACATTGCTAAAACAGTAAACAGTCCTGCTGCATCCTGTTGTTTGGGGTTGCAAGGCACAGCTTTTAAATAAAATAAAAAAGACCTTCCTGCCTTTCACTCCTTTATTCTTGTGTCTTTCATGCTTTGCTGTCTAACTCTGAATCCTCATACCTGTTCTTCTTCATCCACTCTCTTATACCTCCTCCTCCTTCCTTTCTTCTTTGTTCTTGTCAAATCCTATTCCCACCAACTTCTTCTTCTTCTCTCTCTGTCTCCTGGGTGTGCACCTCCTGCCCCTCTATGCATCATTTAAACAATGCAGAAACTCTACTCTACATGCAGGCTCCCTAACATACAGCTGGCAGCTAGCATCCTTAAGTTTAATTACACAATGTCAAACTCTGAAGACAAAAGAGCTGCCCAAATAGATAAGAAAAGGAGCTATCAATAGACACAACAGGTGAGATAAATAAAAAAAATTTCGAAGACACAGAGAATCCCAAGGAGCTTTGTTTAGTTCAATTATCGGCAAACAGAGGACAAATAAAACTACCCAGAATCTTCAAAGACCAAGTCGTCTCCCAAATTTCAGCTGCCAGGCATAAAGAGAAGAGTTGAAAATCCAAAAACAGTTCTTAAGGATTTTCACAACGGGGATCTGAGAAAGTCAGTTAATAATTGGTCAGACACTGGGCTGTATGGTAGAATAGTGAGGAGGAAGCCATACTTAATAAAAGCTCATGTCAATTCCCACCTTGAATTTACAAAAGTACAGTGGAGTAGGAAAGCATTCAGGCCATTTCACTTTTTGCACCCTTTATTGCGTTGTAAATTGAAATAGATAAATATGTCATTTTTGCTCATTAATTTACACTTAACACTAGAATTACCAGAGCCTATGAGAAAACTTGTAAATCCAGCCCACCTTAAATCCGTTAAGAAAAAAAGAAAGAGACAAATATATAGTAAATTGGGTATAAATTGGGTACTTGTAAAAGTTAGCTTTTTTCAGTTTTATTCTCTCAATCACGATCACACTCTAACAACCACCCGCCTTTCCTGATCTGACTCTAAGTAACAGCGCCAGCGTAAATTTACACCCGATCTGACACTGTTTGTTTTCAAATAATATTGCATTAGTGCGATGATGTTTTCTGATTGGTACTATTCAGCTCATAAGATGATTTCTTCAAAATATCATATATACAGTACCTACGTCTGTGTTTTTTTTTTTTTTGACATCATACACCATAAGGTGCATACTAATTCTGCATGAGCAGGAACACTCAATAAAACTGAATAAAAAAAAATAAAGTGACGGTGAGATACAAAGAAGGCAGATTCACCAGCGTTTGTGTGTCAGCTTTTATCCCTCCAGATCAGAGAATATCCAGTTCCATTGCCTCAAAACACTACTCACATCTACAGTTATTCTCAGTTTCAAATAAAAACTAACAGCGTCAGATCCCTAGGGTGGTAGTATGTATCGTGATCGTGAGTGAGAGAATAAAAGTGAAAAAAAGGTAATTTTTACAAGTACAGTTCTATAAATGTACACGGTCTGTTACAGATTCAAACCAAATTTATGTGTGTACTGTACTGTATAATATTAACAATAAGAGCAGCTCACTACTGAAAATGGCAAATATAGGAGGCAGTGGGGATCAAACCGGTGGCCCCTTGATTACAAGTCAGCAAATCTTACTGCTACACCACGGAAGCTGTTGTATTGTCCTTGAACCTTTTGTGAAAGTGTTTATTTGATCTTTGGACTTCAGGCTTCACACATTCTATAGTTTATGCCTACATTTTGTAACATTTATTACTAAAATATGAAAAAGTTTCTGTTTTAACAATGTGTTTACACAGATTACTGTAGAAACGCACACATGAAATGCATGTCTTCCAAATAACGATCTATTATTTTCACTCTAAAATTCCAGCAGTTCACTCACAGATAATCAAACAAGGCACGAGCTGGGTGAACGTAGTGAACATTCTGCAACGGTGGGGGATGTAATAGCAAGCTGCTTGCTTCTTGTCTTAATTGGCACATTTACAGGACAAAATACGCTGACAGAGAGGTGCGAATGGATTTAAGGTGGGCCGGATTTACGAGTTTTATCGTAGGCTCTGGTAATTCTAGTGTTAATAACCCATAATGAAGTGAAAAAATCAAAAACTGAAGTGTTCTGCGGGTCAGCCCCAAAATACCGGTTGCATCCCAGGAGCCTCTTAAACCAGTTACTGTTGATAATGTACTAGAGTAATGAGCCAGCAATTGAAGACATTCACTAAAAGCAAGGGGTGGGTGAACAAGTGCTTTTATTAAAGCCAGCAGCAAAAAAACAAAGCACAAAAAGTGCAGTGCTCTTTTGAAGAAATAAATAATCAATAAAAAACAGGTAACAATATGTGAGATTAGAAATCAGAATTAAAAAATGAGAGTAAACCAACAATAATCGGGTCGTTCATACTCTATCCGACGAGCCCAGCGCAACAACCTCTTCATCCCCTCACCTTACCCATTGCCCAATCAGCTAGTGGACACACAAGCAACCGCGATCATCACTTTCCAACCCCGTCTTAGCTGCCTTGAGTGGCTTCGGCCAGACCACTCAGGGTCGGTTGTCCTCATATCTTTCTACTTGTTCCCCTGGCATACCTCAGATCCCTGGAGTAGGACTCCATCTCGATCACACCACTCCTCACCAATATTCAGTGGGGACAATCTGCCCCTAGAGCACCGATGCTTCACTCCTTCACAGGGCTCACACCCATGGTGTCCTTCACTGCACTAGCTGGCTGTCTCATCCTTCCTCTTTCCCCAATCCTCTTCTCATGAATCTGTTCTTTCTTTTCTTTCTCATTCTTTCCTTTTTCCAGTTCTCCCTTTTTCTTGTGCTGGCTTTCCCTTACATGCCTCCATGGATGCAGTGCCTCAATTGCACAATGCAGAAAGCCAATGAAGCAACTGAGGCAGATCGCAATGTCACATGCAGGTGTGTCTCGTCCCAATTACCTCACCAACCTCCTGCAGCTGTGTGAGCCCCCATGGAGATTGAGCTGGCTAGTTAATTAATTATTCATTTATTTAAAAATGGGCCGCTAAAATGTTAAGCAGCAGACCTGCTATACCACAAGTCTCTAATTCATGAAAGTATTCTGTCCCTTGCTGTGGACAGATCCATCCTGTTTGCTTTCATTCTCCTTGAGATGTTTATAGAACTTGAATAGAGTCCACCTGTGACAAATTGAACCAATTGGACATCATTTATAAGGGGACACACCTGTGTATATAAGGTCTCACAATTCACAGTACATGTCAGGACAGAAACCAAACGATGGAGTCCATAGAACTCTCTGTAGACGGCCACAATCTGTAGAGGCATTGATCAGGGCAAGGATATAAAGCCATTTCTACAGCTTTGAGTGTTCCCAGGAGCACAGTGGCCTCATAAATCAATCAATCAATCAAAATCTTTATTGTCATTGTAGCGATGAGACATTGTACAACGAAATTTTTAGGTACAGTTTTCCAGTGCAGAAAAAAATAAAATAAAAATAAAAACAAAACACAATTACTCAAGTTACAACTAAAATAAGGGAATAAAATAAGTATCCAAAATTGTCCATAACAGCAGAACAATATTTTTCACTCATGCATACATACATACATTATAGTTCACTTGTCCCTTATCTAATGTTAATTTAGAATGAAGGTGCACTCAATCCGGTTGACCACTTAGCAGCATTCAGCATGGTGATGGCTGAAGGATAGAAACTGTTTCTCAGTCTATTTGTCTTAGTCTTTATGGATCTGAAATGTCTGCCTGAAGGCAGGCATTCAAACAATGCATGTCCTGGGTGTGATGGGTCCTGAAGAATTTTCTTAACGTTCCTGAGACAACAGCAGCTATGTAGTTCTTCTAGTGAGGGGAGGGGACAGTCGGCTATCCGCTGGGCGACCTTAATGACCCTGTGGAGCTCTTTCTTCTGTGCTACTGTGTAGCTGTGAAATGGAAGAAGTCTGGAACCATTAGGATTCTTAAGAGTTGGCCATCGGGCCATGCTAAATAACCAGGAAAGAAGGGTCTTGGTCAGGGAGGTAACCAAGTACCCAATGGTCATTCTAACAGAGTTTCTGAAGTCCTCCGCTAGGATGGGAGAAACTGTCTGAGTGATGACCATCTCAGCATCACTCCTTCAATGAGATGTTTATGACAGAGTGGCTAGACGGAAGACACTCTTGAGTAAAATGCGTAGTACAGGTTAAAGGAGGAAAAAAGGTTCTCTTGTCTGATGAGGCAAAAATTGATCTACAAGCACCATATTTGGTGAAGACCAGGCACTCGATCATCACTAACCTAATACCATCCACTATAGTGAAGCATGGTGTTCAGCATCATGCTGTGGGGTCCTTCTCAGTGGCAGAGACAGGGAGACTGGACAGAATTGAAGGAAGGATGAATTCAGTCAAATACAAATTCTGCATCAGTACAGCGTGAAAACTAGACATTTCCTTCTGTGACTATGTTGACATAATGGTAGTTACATGTTTCTATTACATGTAATAACATTTTTTGTTGTTGAAAAAAAATTCAATGCATCTGTCTCATTTATCCCATGAGTAAACATAACACTAAAGATGTTAAATGTTAAATAACTTTCTTTTTATGTAAATTCAAACACGTGTTCTTTTTTTAATAACAGAAAGTGTGCATTTGCACTGAAGCACCAGAAGCCATTAATGGCATACCTGTTCACTTAGACAGAGCAGCAGAACTAAACCATGTGTGACCCTTCAAATGAAGAATACCCCAATCTAAAACTTGCTCATCATTTGTAATACTTGTCTATATGTACTTGAAATGTCACCTCTGGCCATCAGTGTGGACTGTCCATAACTGAAGACCAACTAAGGAGACCACTGAGGATGCTACACACAGGAAAAGCTGTGAGATCAGATGGAGTCAGTCTTCCAGTTCTTAAGGCCTGTGCTGACCAAGTTTGTGTTGTCCTCTGTCACCTGTTCAGTCTGTCCCTATGGCTTCAGAAAGCGCCACTGCTGTAGAAAACATCCTGCATTGCTCCTATTCCAAAGAAGGCAGGTGCCTCTTCACCTAATGACTACAGACCATTGGCACGTACATCTCACATCATGAAGACCTTTGAGAGATTGGTGCTGGACTATAGGAGTCCTCTTATGGTGGACCACCTGGACCCACTGCAGTTTGCCTATCAGACAAAAATTGGAATGGATGATGCAATTATCTATCTGGACAACAAGGCTTATTCTCACCTGGACAAATCTGGCAGCACAGTGAGGGTTATGTTTGTTGATTTATCCAGTGCCTTCAATACCATCTGGCCATTCTTGTTAAGGGGTTAATTCAGAGATATGCAGATGGATGATCCTTTGGTGTTCTGTGTAATGGACCATCTGTCAAACAGACCACAGTTTGTGAGACTCAAGGACTGTATGAGGTTAAACTGGAGCACCACAAGGAACAGGCCTGTCTGCTTTTCTCTTCACTCTGTACACCTCACACCATAAATGTAAAGCCAGGTCATGCTACTTGCAGAAATTCTTAGATGATTCTGCACTTAATTGTGTGTATCGATAAGGGGGATGAAATGGATGAGGGGAGTCAGGTTGAAAAGTTAATTTCTTGGTCCAAAGAGAATTGTCTGCAACGTAACATCAGCAAAACCACTGAACTGGTTATTGACTTTAATCAAATCAAAGAATCTCTATGTCTGGTCAGGGAGTGGAGGTGGACCACTCTTGCAGGTACTTGGGGGGCTGCATTAATGACAGGTTGGACTGGTCTCGGAACATGGAGGAGCTATATAGCAAAGGGCAGAGCAGACTCTTTTTTCTCAGGAGACCATGTTCCTTTAATGTTGGAAGTGGCATACTTCACATCTGCTATAACTTTTTGATGGCCAGTGTGACTTTATACAGTGTGGTGTACTGGACTGATAACATCACTTCAAGAGAGACCCACCAAATCAACAAGCTAATTAAATGGGCAGGCTCAGTTATAGGACACACTCTGGACCCCATGGATGTTGTAGCAAAGGTGAGAATTAAAACAAAACAGAATGCCATTATGAACAAGGCTGCACATCCTTTCTCTAACACACTAATATTGAGGACTTCCAGACAATGAATTATTCAGCAGAAGTGGATCAAAAAACACTACGGGGGCTCCTTCATACCAACAGCAATACACCAGCATAATGCCTCACTGTGACGGTGACTTCCAAGTCAATACTTTTTTCTTTTGAATTTTCTAACATAATAGTCACTCTAATGTGTGTTCAGACAAAAGTGTATGTGTGTGTGTGTTTATTTATTTAATTTTCTATCTACTGTATATACTCACGTAAAAGTCGGGTTTTGAAAACCGAAAAATAAAATCAGACCCCGACTTATACACCCGTTCAAAAATGCGACATTTAGTTGTTGTTTTTTACATCTTCTTGCCTCCTCCAATCTCGTATCAGTTTCTCAGAAGCACTGAATTTTGTTGCAGCAGCGCAGTTACCAATTTCTTTTGCTACTTCAACGACATTTAATTTAAAACCAGCTTCATATTTTCTTGTGATTGAATGCTCCATTGTAGATAAGGGATGCTCTTACGATAAAGGTGTATGAGGGTGTGAGATACAAAAAACACAAAACAGTGCAAACGTTGCTTTGGAATAGTTTGGGTATTACCGTATGGTCACATAGGCACAATAGAGAGAGAGGGGTTAGGAGCACACACTGATACAGCGCATTGCTGCACCACAGTGGGCTCCATTGTTACCCTCTCAAGTGAGCGTTAGCATATCATAATCTCTTGGACCAATAGCGTGAGTTTTCCGCATTCGACTTTTACGACAGACATAAAATACTGGAAATTAAATGGTAAAATCAAGTCCCAACTTATCCTTGGGATAACTTATTGCAAGTATTTATGGTATTTATGTATTTATTAATTTAAAGTGCTCGAGTACAATGCCAAATTCCCCCTGGGGACAAATAAAGATCTATCTATCTATCTATCTATCTATCTATCTATCTATGTGATGTAAAATGAACAAAAGTCACGGAATTAATTCTAACACTATTACACGAAAACTATATACTACAGTAAGCTAAATTCAGTGGTCCAAGTGAGTTTTGGAAATTCGTTCTGAAATTTCTTTTTGTTAAATGAAACTCTAGCTTGAAAGTTTTATAATTACTGATACATCCAGGTATATATTTTGGATTTTTTTCTTGTTTCACGCAGTATTTAGTTTTATTTAATTTTTTTTACTGTAGTGTCCTTCACTACAGATACACTTCACAGTGCTTTTCAAATACAGATAAAACCAATTTATAGCACAGAAAGAAAGACTATAAAATAATGTTTGAACAAACAGATAAAGCAGAAACTCCAATGACAAGAGAAAGGGAAAGCTCCTTCTATATTTGTCTCATGCATGGCTATCTTGAAAAGTACAAGATGGCTAAACTGCATCAACATTTGTAGTACAAACAACTGTGGATAAATGATCAGACCAAGTCTATGGTTATATGTCAAAAAGTAAAAACAAAGCAATGCAGTTTGTGTGCGAATCAACTTAACTATTGGTTGCCAGAGCCTGTAGCCTGTAAGACATGTCTACCCACACTGGACCCACTTAGTTTTGAAATATGGGACAAAACCTATGAGACCACTCAGAAAGCACTCTACCTGGCAATGAAACTGGAGTCAGAGTGCTACAAGGAAGAAATTCAGACCTCATTCCACCCATAGTAACTTTTTGGTTGTTTACTTTGGGATCTAATTAACCTTCCGTTGTGGGGAACAAGCCCAGCTTATATTTGGGTTAGGTTGTCTGACAGAAAAAAGAGAAAACAAAAATTCTTGTCCACAGGTTAGTGTTAATGCCTTTAGTGCAATATGATTAAAGTCTAAGGCTGAGTCTATTATCAGGATATAATTGTCATATGACATACAAACTTTGACTAACACATACAATTTGGACTGTCATTGTACTGTGACAAGTTTGATCCTTTAAACATATAAACCTATACAAAGTCTTGTTCTGTGGTCAGAAGTAACAGCTTAATGACAATGGTGACAATGAAACTGCAGGAAACAGAGAACTCAAAGAGAACAAAAAAGAATTAATAAGTTGTAATATACTTATGTTATGAAGTATTGAAAATATGTTTTTAAGTCAGCTCAATTATCTTTGTTGTACAGTTAATATTTAATTGCTGCATAAGCATTGTTTTGATTGTCAGAGCTTTGAAATGGAAGTATTTTCTAGTTAACTGCTCATTCTTGACAAGATGAAGTATTTGTATTACCAAGCACTCATATAGGTGTCCTTGGTTATTAAAAAGAAACAAGAACAGTTTCACCATCAGTTCTAACTGTTATGATCCTACCAGCTATCAGAATTTAAAATGAAACGTCTCCTCTAAAATCTAGCTTCATGCTTTAAATGAGGGTTAGGAATTGAAATGAGCGTCACCCTCAAAGCAGGCTTCCAGCCTGCCAGCCTGCATGTGTCATGCCTCGGAGCAATTATTTTTTTTTATTATAATTTTTTTTTGAGATTTAATGATTTTTTCCCTAAGGTTTCGAAACATGCAATATAGATTTTAGCTTCACTTATATTATACTTTTGATTTTATTTATTTATTTGTATTGTTTGATTTGTTTCCATTTTTGTTTGCCACTATTACCAACATTAGTATTAGACTCATTAATCCATCCATCCATCCATCCTATTGCGCTCATCCGAGATCGGGTCGCGGGGGCAGCAGCTTGAGCAGAGATGCCCAGAATTCCCTCTCTTCGGCCACTTCTTCTAGCTGTTCCGGGGGAATCCCGAGGCGTTCCCAGGCCAGCCAAGAGACATAGTCCCTCCAGCGTGTCCTGGGTCTTCCCCAGGGCCTCCTCCCGATTGGACGTGCCCGGAACACCTCACCAGGGAGGCGTCCAGGAGGCATCCTGATCAGATGCCCGAGCCATACCACCACCATAAAGAGCATACCACCACCCCGGTCTGCCAATCCAGAGGCACTGTCCCTCATGTCCATGCGATGTTGCAGAGGCGTGTCAACCATGACAGTCCTACAACATCCAGAGCCTTGACGAACTCTGGGCGTTTCTCATCCACCCCTGGGGCCCTGCCACCAAGGAGTTTTTTGACCACCTCGGTGACCTCAGTCCCAGAGATGGGGGAGCCCACCTCCGTGTCCCCAGGCTCTGCTTCCTCATTGGAAGGCATGTTAGTGGGATTGAGAAGGTCTTTGAAGTACTCCCCCCACCGAGCCAAAATGTTCAGAGTCGAGGTCAGCAGCACACCATCCCCAAAATATACAGTGTTGACACTGCACTGCTTCCCCCTCCTGAGATGCCGGATGGTGGACCAGAATCTCCTCGAAGCCGTCTGAAAGTCATTCTCCATGGCCTCACCAAACTCCTCCCACGTCCGAGTTTTTGCCTTAGCAACCACTGAAGCCACATTCTGCTTGGCCTGCTGGTACCTATTAGCTGCCTCCAGAGTCCCACAGGACAAAAGGGTCCTGTAGGACTCCTTCTTCAGCTTGACAGCATCCCTCACTGCTGGTGTCCACCAACGGGTTCGGATATTGCCGCCATGACATGCACCGACCACCTCATGGCCACAGCTCTGGTCAGCCACCTCAACAATAGAGGCATGGAACATGGCCCATTCAGACTCAATGTCCCCCACCTCCCTCAGGATGTGGTCAAAGTTCTGCCGGAGGTGGGAGTTGAAGCTACTTCTGACAGAGGATTCTGCCAGACGTTCCCAGCAGACCCTCACAACACGTTTGGGCCTACCAGTCCTGACAGGCATCATCCCCCACCAACGAAGCCTACTCACCACCAGGTGGTGATCAGTTGACAGCTCTGCCCCTCTCTTCACCCGAGTGTCCAAGACATGTGGCCACAAGTCCGACACACCACAAAGTCGATCATCGAACTGAGGCCTAAGGTGTCCTGGTGCCAAGTGCACATATGAACACCCCTATGCTTGAACATGGTGTTCATTATGGACAATCCATGACAAGCACAGAAGTCCGATAACAAAACATCGCTCAGGTTCAGATCGGGGGGGCCATTCCTCCCAATCACGCCCTTCCAGGTCTCACTGTCATTGCCCACATGAGCATTGAAGTCTCCCAGTAGAACAAGAGAGTCCCCAGAAGGTATGCCCTCAAGCACCCCCTCCAGGGACTCCAAAAATGGGTGGATACTACCCAGTGAACAGGTTCCAAGTCAGGGGGCAATAAGTATTCCCACACCTGCTCGGCACCTCTCACTGGGGGCAACTCCAGAGTGGTAGAGAGTCCAGCCCCTCTCAAGGAGATTGGTTCCAGAGTCCAAGCTGTGTGTTGACGTGAGCCCGACTATATCTAGCCGGAACCAGCTCAGGCTCCTTCCCCTTCAGAGAGGTGACATTCCACATCCCAAGAGCCAGCTTCTGTAGCCGAGGATCAGAACGCCAAGGTCCCCGCCTTCAGCCACCACCCAACTCACATTGCACCTGACCTCCTTGGCCCCTCCCATAGGTGGTGAGCCAATGGAAAGGGGGACCCACGTTGCCTCTTGGTCTGTGAATGGCCGAGCCCCATGGGTACTGGCCCGGCCACCAGGTGATCGCCATTGAGATCCACCACCAGGCCTGGCTCAAGAGGGGGGCCCCGGTGACCCACGTCCAGGCAAGGGAAAACGCAATCCAAAGTTTTCGTTCATCATGGAAGTTTGCTGAACCACTCTTTGTCTCATCCCTCACCTAGGACCAGTTTGCCTTGGGTGGACCTACCAGGGGCATAAAGCCATGGACAACAGAGCTCCTAGGATCATTGGGACACACAAACCCCACCACCACGATAAGGTGGCGGTTCGAGGAGGGGACTCATTAATCCGTTGAGCATAAATATGGTTGCGTGCGATCGATAAAACTCTGCTCAAATTCCTAGCAATTGGTGGCATTTCAATGAGAATTTAAAAGTTTAGCATCAGGTGCATTTTTTAGTTCTGCCCTCCTTTGTTTTTGATTTTATTATTTTCCTTTAAAAATCTTTAGTGTCCTGGTGCTTCCTATCTTGCTAGATGGTTGTGAGACATGGATGCTATCCAGTGACCTGGAGAACCTTGGAGAACCCCTGGGTACCGCTGGTTTGACTTTGTGCTGAATGAGCGGTTGCTCTTGGAGTCCCAAATGAGGCACATTACCTGCATTGTGAGGGAGCGTCAGTTACAGCACTATAGCCATGTGGCGCGATTCCCCGAGGGTGATCCTCATTGTTGAGGACCCGAGTTGCTGGACCAGGCAAAGGGGACGCACACATAACACCTGGCTGCTGCAGATAAATGGGACTAGACCGCATGTCTGCCTGAGGACTGCCAACCAGAATCCTAAGCTGTTTCATTGTGTGGTGGGTGCAGCAACGCAATGTAACAGTGTATGCTCCCCGAAATGATCTGACCTGACCTTTAAAAGAATAGACGCTGTGATGGGCGGCCGGGTCCCATGCCTGCCCGGGACGCCCGTGCTGCATATGTTCCGGGGGAGCAACCGTGGGCAGCTCAATACCTACGCTTGGTGGCAGCCTCCCGGGCTGACGATGATTCCCCAACCTACCGCCTGGCTCTATGGGAGATGGAGTCCTCCACAGCCTGGTTGGGAGCTGGGATGGCCGCTAGGGGGTGCTGCATGGAATCAACAACCCGGCTGGACGAGTCTTCAGCCCCACCCGGAAGTGCAATTGCTTCCGGGTGGGCTATAAAAGGGGCCAGCCACCACCACTCGAGAGCCAAAGTCAGGAGGAGGAGGACTAAGCTTGGTGAGGAGGAGTGGTGGATGAAGAGAGTGTTTTGGTGGTATTGTGTTTTGTCTGGGACTGTGTTGCGCTGTGTGACAGGTTTCGTTTTGCTGACGTGCTCTCATCGCTTTTTGTATTAGTGGCGGTAGGAAAAGTAAAAGGGATACCGTTTTGTCGATGTGCTTGTGTCACTTGCATAAGTGTTTCTCTCTTTTCTCTGCGGTTTTACTTTGGCAACAGAGTCACTTTCTTCTTCTGACTTGTTAACTTGGGGCCGCCTTGCTGGCTGTCTGAGCTTCATGCTGTAGTAGACACGCACTTCCGGGCCGGACAAACAAGACATACACACTTCCACTCGTAGGCGTTTGGTTTTCTGTTTCCTCTGAGGTGGAACCCTTACCCTGACTACACCTTTCACTTCCGGGCCGGACAGACACACACACACTTCCACGTGTAGAATTTCCTTTTAACTCATCAGACTAAGTCAATCATTACTTTCCTCTTGGTGGAGGGTGACTAATGTAAAGGCATAGGTTGGGATATTCTCTTGTTTATTTATGTTGAAGCTTGAAAGGTAATTAATGTACATTACCTTCAGGTAGGTGATAACTACAAATGTTAAAGACTCTAAAGTCCACATATGCAGAACTCTGTATCAGAACACATTTCTCCTGGCGCACTAGTCTGACCATTTTGAGTGAATGTGAGTGCCCATAGAAATGAAAAATCAAAAACGAGATCTCTTCAATATCTGCTGTGGCTTCTCCTAGACAACAGTGATATCAGAAAAAAATAAAATGGAGACATTTTCTTTTGTCGCACATTTCTCAGATATTTCTCCTGAGAAAAAATACCCCCCAAGTGTCTCCTCTAGAGTTTCAGCAGAGATCTCAGCAAAGTTACATAAAGGGCTCAGATTTTCTGTATATAGTGTCATTTTTTTGGGGAAATTTCAACATGTTTGCATTGTGTTCTTATATAATGTGAAATGGATGGGCAGTTATTTGAAGTAATTAAACTCTTTAACATGAACACAAAACTGTAGTCCTTGATTCAGAATAATACTATTAGTTGCTCTAGTTTATATTGCTGTGCTCCAATTAGATCAAACTCATTTGGGAAAAAAAGGCAGGCAAGTGTGGTGTAATGATTAAGACTTTGCGCTTCAAAGCCAGAGGTGGTGGGTTTAAATCCCACTGCTGACACCATGTGACTACAAGGAAGTCCCTTCATCTACCTGGGTTGCAATTGGAAAAACAAAAGGAGTGTAATCAAATGTTGTAGGTCACCTTTGATAAAGACTTCAGTCCAATCTTCTTCTGTTGGCTGCTCCCGTTAGGGGCTGCCACAGTGGATCATCATTTTCCATATCTATTCCAATAACAAGTGAAAATATGAAAGAGAGTATAAAAAAACACAAAGAGATATCACAAAGACCCCATGCTTTTCAAACCAAATTCTCAATTTTGACTCCTACATCAGTTGTATCTCAAGTCTTCTTATTGTCTAAAACTATTGCTCCAAAGGAATTTTAGAAGAAACATCTGTAACAAAGTTGACTCTTAAATGAAACATACTTGAGAATCTCTTTTAAGTCTCATGTGCAATCAAAGATCAACCATTGAGCACTAAACCTTTCCTATGGGTGTGTATGTAACCATATTTTGTGTTGGATTATGATTCCATGGGGATTTGGTGCTTGCATTGTGCCTGTGGTGGTTGGCACATAATGAAATAACTGAGTAGCACTTAATGTTTATTCTACAGGTAAAGGTAAACATGTCTTATGCAAGCTTCTGTGAAACCTGACAGGTCTTGTCAGAATTTTGTGCAGAGTTTAAGTATCAATTTTGTGTCACTGCAAACTGATTATTGCAGCTGTACTTAAATGAGTTGTGGCCTAGACGGTATTTCTATTAATAAATCAAGTTTTGGAGAGCTAAAGAAGGAATAAAGTGGTGAAAAAAGTCTGCAGTCTCTGCTTTTGCCATCTTATCGATCCATGTTTCATCAACTCTCTGAAAGCTGATGAGCAAGTAAAAAAAAAAACAAACACCTAAGTCATGGAACAATTCACACACAGATTTGTTTTATTTTAAAATACTACCATTGTGTGTTAGAGCGGTGAAAGATATATCAATTTATGCATTTTCATACTCTTCCAATTATGTTTTTCATATTGTTCCTGATGTAACGAACTGGCACCATGTCCACGGTTTGGTCGAGCATCACATGCTATGCAGGCTGGGATACGCTCAAGCCCCCCTGAAGTGACCCTAGTCTGGATTAAGCAGGTTGGAAAATGACATAACAATGCCATATAGGTCCTGCTCAATCCACTTCAGGAGTGTGTACAAGCAACAGTGAAGTCCTTACAGAGTCATCCTTAATGGCATGCTAAGGATAAACTACCTAACCAATAAAAGCTCTGTAAAAAATGATATGTTTAGTCAGTGGAAACAAAATTAAATATTAAACTTAATTTAATATGAGTCAGTCTCTCTTTGTAAAACTTGCATGTAAATAATGAATATACAATGGATTCAGAAAGTGTTCAGACACTCTCACTTTCTGCACACTTTATTGTATTGTAAATTTAATTTTAAGTTTTAACCTCAGAAAGGCTGGGGGATTGATGTTGATATCCAGGATGTAGTCTGTTATTGTGATGTTGGCAGGTTATTCCGGCTTAGGGTGATTGAGCACTTCCTGGAAATGCTGGACCCATCTGGCTTCTTGATCTCGCTCTGATGAGCAAATGTTGCCGTTCCTATGCCAAATGTGGGTACTTTGGCTTGTGTGATTTCCACAGAGATGTTTGGTGATCCTGTATACAGTCCCCAGGTTCCCCAAGGCTGCTGCCTTCTCTTTTTCCTTTGCCAGGCTTTCTACAAAGGTCCTCTTGTCTCTCCTTTCACTCCTCTTCACTCAATAAGACTCAATAGCTTTGCTTTTATCTGTTTTCTCTCCTCAATTTTCTGCCATGTCTTAGCGGATATCCATTCTTTGGCTCCTCTCTGTTTATAGCCTAAGACTTTTTCTGCTGTTTCAGAGTATATGTTTTTAATGATGTTCCATTTGTGGTTTACAGAGGGCTCTTCTGTTGCAAGGGTAGCATCTAGTGTGCTAAAACGGTTCCTCAGTTCCAGCACAAATTCCTTATTTTCCTTTGGGTAATGGAGCTTTACAATATCTAACACCTTCTGCCGCTGGCCTTGTGGCATCGACCTCTTCAGCTTGAGCTTGATGGTGGCAACGAGCAGGTAGTGGTCACTGTAGGCATCTGTGCCTTGATATGCACTCACATCTTGTAATGACCACTTTCCATTGATTATAATGTGGTCAATCTGGTTGGTAGTTCTTCCATCAGGTGACTTCCATGTGAGCTTGTGGATGTTCTTGTGTGGAAAAATAGTTCCACCAATGACAAGGTTGTTGTTCAAACAGAAATCAACAAGGCGTTCGCTATTGTTGTTTCTTGTGCCGTGCTCATGTGTCCCCATTGCCCTCTCATAGTTGGAATTGTCGGTTCCCACTTTGGCATTCATGTTGCCAGTTATCAGGAGCGTGTTGTGTTGGGGTACCTTAGAGACTACCATTTGGAGCTGTTCATACCAGTCCTCTTTGAACTCCTCCTCAGCCTCATTTGTTGGTTCGTAGGACTGCAAGATGGTGAATTTGCAGAACTTGGAGTTGAGGCGCACTCTGATTAGCCTTTCACTTACTGGTTCCCACTCCAGCAGGGTTTTGGCTTTCTCTTTGGAGATTATGATGGCTACCCCATGTGTATGGGCGCTCTCTTGGCCTGAGTGGAGGATGATGGATCCATCTTGTAGAACTTGGTGTTTGAAGCCCTTCCAGTGACTTTCACTACTCCCCAGGCTGTCCATGTGGTATCTCTTCATTTCACTGAGGACTTGTGCTGTCTTGGAGGTCTCGAACATGGTTCGGACATTCCATGCTCCCAGGCGGATCTTGGTCTTTGGCCAAAGCTGTCCCCCCACTGCACCCCAGACTTCCTTTCGGCTTTCATCAGGGGTGGTCATACTGTCATAGTGGCGGAGAACTGCTATGGGCCTGCTGTCGATAGATTTGCTCATTGTAGTTTCTGTAACGGTAGCTTTTTACAAGGTGGCATTGTTAGCGCCACGCCCAACCCCCAACCTGGAGGACCAGTGTGCTGTCTTTCGTCTGGCTACTTGCCTAAGACCAATCTGGTAAGGTTGGACCTACTAGAAGACAAAGGCTCCTCTCAGCATAGCTCTAAGGGTCTTTGAAGCATGCAAGCCTCTCCACCACAACAAGGTTACAGCACAAGGAGAAGAAACCAATGACGTACATTAGCATTATTTTGTATATTTTTATTGTCAACTTTGAAATATGCTTTCCAGTGTCTGATTATATCATTCACTGTTTATAAAAGGTTAGTCAGCAAGACAAAATGTCGCTCTGTAAACTTCTCCACTCACAATAGACACTAAACTTATTATTGAACCGTCATACTGTCCTAAGTAGGCAGGAAAACAGAAAACTGATTTCTTGAGTTAAACCAGGATATGCATGCAAACCCCCCCCCCCCAAAAAAAAAAAAAAAAAAATAAAACAAATAAAACAAAGCAACCGAAAGCAAGAAGACAGGCAAAAATCACAGTCAAAATTTAGGCAAGATGTCAAAAATCAGGCAAGACACAAAATAAATGAATCACAAAGAGAATACAATGAAGGTTTTGAAGGATATATCCACAAACCGGATAGAGTTCAGTGCAACTGCTGAACATTATTCCAATCAGATGATGAATTTGAGGTCACGACCCCAGAGACCACACCCCTAGAAACATGGGCTACAACCCTAACAACGGTATGCAGAAGTGTTCCAGAATTCAGCCCTGATCATGACACATACTATAGTCTTGAACAAGACCATATATGTTCAGTCTACCCAACTGTCATGATCCAGCATTTATTTTAAAACTTTTAAAGTTTCTTCACGGCATCTTAAAATAATTGATAGTTGGTTAATGGGAGTTTAGATTTAGGAATCTGGTAATCACATTGGTTTTTGAATCTGATGTATTTCTAATGGTATTTAAAAATAAATACATCCTTTTCTTTGTGGTGGCAGCCTGCGTCACCACCACCTACTCAAATCATCATGATGCTCCAATATTGATGGACTAAAAGCCAGAAGTCTACGTGACCATCATCATCAAGTGCTTCCGTGAGAACCCTAAATACAAAGAGGACTGTTTCATTTATGTTAGGTAGATTGCCCAGAAGGGACTGGGCGGTCTCTTGGTCTGGAATCCCTACAGATTTTATTTTTTTTTCTCCAGCCTCTGGAGTTTTTTTTTTGTTTTTTCTGTCCACCCTGGCCATCGGACCTTACTTATTCTATGTTAATTAATATTGACTTATGTTTATTTTTTATTGTATCTTCTATTTTTCTATTCTTCATTTTGTAAAGCACTTTGAGCTACATTTTTTTGTATGAAAACGTGCTATATAAATAAATGTTGTTGTTGTTGTTTTGATGTGCAATCTTGTTATTGATATTGGCACCACTATCTTGAGCTCCTGTAGTTAGGCTTAGGGTAGGGGATATGGCTATGACTAGCCGCACACGGGTCCACTGATCCAGGAATTAAAATTTTAATTAGATTTCTTTTTATTCAATTGCATGAGGGGTACGTTCACTGGTCTCAAGTGACATCATCAGCGTGATGGATCAGCACAGAGTGTTCATCATTCATATTGGCGGACACACCTTAATATGTAGTGTTTTGTTTGGGCATTTAAAAGAATGTTGTCATGATCTGCTTTCGAATTTAAAATTTTCTTGGGTTATTTTCAATTCTTTTTAATATTACTTTTTTTCCTATTTAGGGTTTTGTTATTCATTGGAATTCACTTTTTTTATCAGTTTTCTGGAATTCTGTTGCTTTAAGTGGTGTCCTGTGACACCCTTTTGTTTCAGATGGATGGCACCATTTTGTGCAGTACTACAATAGTGGTTGTTTATTGGCATTGTTATGGGTGACATCCAAGGTCATCCAAAGTACAAAGGTCAGCATCATGCACTTCCTGATATGTGAGACTGAATAACAAACCTTTCCTGATTGGTGTGGTCTTTTGTGTTTAATTGTCTGGTTTAACAGAAACCTTGCTTTATTCTCTAATTTTTGCTTACAAGTCTCAGTTTGGTAAAAGACAAGACAGACTTTTTGGTTATAGAATCTAACTCTCAACTCTCTTTAATGTTTCGTCAGGCCACAATCTTTTCTTGCCTCTCCCTGCTAAAGGGAGAACAAATCTGTAGTTCTTTACTCTTTTCTGCCCCTCGACTAAGATTTACAGCTAAGGTTTTGGCTTTTTGGTTTCTGACATTCTTGCTATGACTCTATAGTTACGATTTTTGTCTCACGTTCTAGGTTTTGTTACCTAATCTTGTCCTTATCTGAACTTACCTAGTTATTTTTATAATCCTTTTTGTGATTCCACCTACTGTATATTCAAAATGATTGCTGCTCTGTGCAATCAGCACATTAATTATGTCTGTTCTGGCAGTTGGGGAGTCAGTCTTTTAATCAGGGGCTAGATTTTGAGGCCTTTAAACTGTTACTTCATTTGATTTCTTGCTTTTCAGTTTTGCAAGTCAAGTTTATGGACTGCGAGTTTGCATTCTGCGTGTCGCCAGTGCGTGTTCTTTAATAAGTCTTTGGACTGGGTTTGAACCTCACATTGGCCCAGTCACTGACATTATGGTGTTTGTGCATTGCCAGAATAGGCCGTAGTTATATCTAACCTCAAAACTGGATAGAGAAGAGTTAATGAATACGTAATTGAAACGCTTTTCAAAGATTTACATTTACAGGACTTCATGCTCTTTATCTGAACACTTTTAAAATGCTGAGGTGTCAATTTTAAATAAGTGACACATGCTAAGTCTACATATTTAATGTTACTTACATTTCCTGCAAGTTTATGAAAAGGAATAATTAATGAACCTGCTAGAACAAAAATGCTGTGGGCTAGCACCCTACAAAATTAATACACAATTTGATACCCTAGTTAATTCTAAATTCAATGATAAAATTCAGAAGCAACAAAATAAAACAAGAAGTGACACACAGTGGATTCCAGTTACATTCAAGATCGTAGCGGCCACGAATCTACAGATAACCATTGTAGCAAATTATGGTTTGGTAGATTTAATCAATGCTATTTTGGCACTTTTACCTCAAAAAAATATTAAACAGATTATGTGCAGTATATGATTGAAAGAAATTGGATGTGAACAGAAACCAGATAAAAAATTGTTAACTAATTTGGTAGAAACATTTAGAGATACATTTCCAAAGGCGAATATTGTTTTTCTATTGCCTCCTAAAATTAATAGCATAATAGATGATTTATTAATAGAGTGGAAGGGGGTGTTAGATAAAATACTTATAGGAGATATGGTGGTAGTAGTGGATAACTATTTAAGGGATTGGATTCAGGATCACCATGTTTTACAACCACTGCTGGCTTTTCATTATTGTCAGCAGGTGTTTGGTGATATGGGTTTTCCTGACCTTGCTAAAATAAATTAGTTATAGGATCTTTCCCTCGCCCAAACACTTAACTTAATAATTTTAAACTAAAAGCCCTGATGTTAAGTTAGTGTTTAAAACGTTTAAGATTTTTAGTATTTTATTCTAACCCTATTTGTAAGAAACTAAGGACCTTCCCCTCGCCAACTGAACTGAACTTAAAATCAGTAACGTAAGGCCCTGATGTTAAGTCAGTGTTTCTAATAAAAATATTTATCTAATTTTAACCCTATTTATACCTCATTTTAAACTTTATAATAACCCTAATTTTAATTTAGATACACTAAAAATAAGAAATGGGGAGTGTATTTTTAAACCTAAGGATTATCTTTAGTTTATATTGTATTTATAAGGAAATTTTAAACAGTTATTAAATATAATATTTATGACGTTTTATGGACCTAAATTTTAAAAGTTTATTTTTTAAATAGGTCTTATTAGTTAATTTATTTAAAATAATAGACTGTTTTTTTATTCCTTTTATTAATTTTAGAAATATACATCTTGTTTTTAGACAACCTTTTTACTTGAATTATTTAAAATTTTAAATTGGGGGTCAGTGTGCCCAGGCGTGCCCGATGGGCTTCTATCCCCTACCCTAAAACCTATCCGCAGTTTAGTAGGTCAGTTACACTAAGAAAATGTGTGCATTGTAGACCACTTTAGGTGAGACAATAGTTCTTATTCATGTACAGTAGTTAAAACATGTATCTGTTGTATGTTGCAGATTTTAGTTTAATTTTTTCTTCTTATTGTTCATCATGTGATTGTAAGGGCTCTCAGCCACCACCGGACTATTATGTGATAATTGGCCTTACTGCACCATGCTTTCTGATTGGTCAGGTTCCTCGCCTTCATGGGTCAATCTGAGTGTCAGTTCAGTTATATTAAATAAGACTTCACCGCTGAAATCCAGTATTCCTCTGTGGATAATTTCAAGTAAAAGATGCTTTCTATTCATCTTATAGATAGTGGTGAAAATTGGGCTTCAGGTTTTTGATTTTTCGTCCATTGATTGCTGTCATTGTATTCTCGCGTAAGCATCTCCTGATTAAGGCACTTGGGAAGTTGTTCTTATTAATATAATTATAAAAATGTGGATTGACTCTTGAACTAAGGTTATCAATAAACCTGAAGCAATGTACTGTATGTCTACCAGCTTTTGTTTGGTTTGTGGTATTCAGACAGTTAGCTATTTAAAATTAATTTTAAGTGTCAAGTCCACCATTTCTTCCTTTGTCCCATTTAGCAGCTATTTCACCTAACATAGTGCTTTCAACATGTAAAAGTTTCAAAAGATTATTATGAACACTGAAACATACTGTGAGATGATAACTAGGATAAAGAAGTGGTTAGGAAAAGCAAGTAACAGAAGTTAAAGATCAAAGCTAAACTGGGGCTACCAGGACCCCAAGGAAAAGACGAAAACTTCAGAGTCCAAAATAAATTCAAAACCGTAAATAAAGTCAAAACCATAAATACAGTCCTAGCACTGTGCCCTACATGAGAATTAAGTTACCGTATATACTTGTGTTTAAATTCTCCCGCATATAAGTTGGGGCTTGATTTTACCATATAATTTCCAGTATTTTATAATATTGATCATATAAGTAGAATGCAAAAAACTCACGCTATTGATCCAGGAGACTACGATACGCTAACACCTGAGAGAGTAACCACGGAGCACGTTGCCTTTTTTTCTGTGTATCGTGCCTATGTGACCACATGGTAATATCCAAACTATTCCAAAGAAACGTTTGCACTGTTTTGTGCTTTTTATATCTCACACCCTCATACACCTTTATTGTAAGAGCATCCCTTATCTACAATGGAGCGTTCGATCAGAAGAAAATCTGAAGCTGGTTTAAAATTAAAAGTTGTTTAAGTAGCAAAAGAAATTGGTAACTGTGCTGCTGCAAAAAAATTCAATGTGTCTTAGAAACTGATGAGAGATTGGAGAAGGCAAGAAGATGTAAAAAAAAAAAGTGTTGTATCTTTGAATGGGCGTATAAGTCAGAGTCTGATTTTATTATAGATTTTCGGGTTTCAAAACCTGACTTATACGCAAGTATATGCAGTAATTGGTGCTAAAGATTCTCTTGAAGCTGTGTAATTCACCAAGGCATGACATTGCGAACTCTGCTATATTTCTAGAGGCACACTTGTTACTTTATCCGCACAATTTGACCTGCAACTTCTGCCATGTAAATAAAGAGAATCAACTTATAAGATTAAAAAAAGAGTGAAAATAAAAATAGAAGTGGATTTATTGCTTTTCAAAAACCACAGAATACGCAGAAAATACTTATAATATGTTGTCTAATACTAAGTAAAAACACAAAGGCAATGAAATCATTATTTGTTTGTATTATTTTAATATAATTAACATCTGGCACTGTGTACAGTTCTGGATACAACAATACCAAAAAGATAGGAGAGCAATCAAGCGTTCAAACTAAATAAGGAGAAAACAAAAATTTTAGTGAGTGGAAAAATTGGATATAATGAGGGTATTAGAAATAAACTTGATCCATTGGGCTTAACAGTCAAGACAGAGGTAAAGAATTTAGGGGTAATTATTGACTCTGACCTGATTTTTAAATCACATATTAATCAGATTATTAGGACAGCATTTTTTCACTTACAGTTTTTTACAATCGCTATGACAGTTTTTTCAAAACATTTAACAAGTTTCCTAAACTCTTAACACGGTTAGCACAACATCCGTCTTTGTAGGCTATACAATTAACACATTTCTTGTTGCTTTGATACAAAATGCATACAGTTAACACCAATTTAAAATGCTTGAACTTCTTTTACACACAAGCTCAACCAAGACCAAAACAATGTAATTTTACAGTCAAATTTACAAATGCTTTCACAATTGTATGTCAGAACAGATAACATCATGTTCTAAACATAACTTATATAGGCTAAAGTCAAAGTGAACAGCTGTTCATATTGTGAATTGAAACACAAATATATTCCCTGTATTTTATTCCATTGCCAATGAGAAACAGCTTATTGCAGTTATGCAAATATATAAATCACAGCTGATTCCCATCTAGGAACCACACTCAGGTGTTGAGGTTTTTCCAATCACATGATCATATGTTCTAAAAGAGGACTCTTTGGGCTGATCTTGTGTGGAAAAGGAACGATATAGAGCAACACAAAGAATGAATGAATGAATGAATGAATGAATGAAAGAATGCCTGCACGAGGGAGAGGAAGACGAGTACCAGGACAATTGAGAGGAGTGGGGTAAGGTAGAGGGAGAGGAGTTGGAATGCGTGGTGGCGCTCGAAGAAGG
>JANRMT010062834.1:37900204-37913415 GCA_026402145.1 Polypterus bichir lapradei | reverse complement strand
GTACGAGTAGGAGGCAGTTGAAGGGCTTAAGTAATCACGCTTCAAACTAGTGAGTGTGATTTTGAGTTTCTGCAATGAAATTTCGGCAAAATGAACCAGCCTGCCTGCGGCATCATTTTTTCACTTTTGAATTTTGGGGTGTCTTTGAAGTCAGGCCTCTGTAGGTTGATAATTTTCATTTCCATCAAACGAAGTGGCATCATTTCATTCCTAACACATTACTCAGTCTATTTCAGTGTAGATATCCAGCAGGATTTTTTTCCCTTTGAGATCTGAAGTGCTTTCAAAGTGTTCCTTTAATTTTTTTGAGCAGTTTATATATATATATACATACATACATATAATTATAATTGTACTTAAAACATTAAAGTAACAGGGAAGGAAATGGAATGTATAATTAGCGGCAAAAATCTCTTTGCAAATAGGCCAAATTGCAGGTAAAATCTTCTTTGCCTTGCCTGGACATGATGCGAATCATGATCGCATTTCAAAAAGTGTCAGGATCAATATTTTTAACTTTTTTTCTGCTTTACCCGGAGAACTAAAAATGTAGAACTTGCCTTGAATGTCCACTTTCAATTTAACACAATACAAGAGGCTTTATCTGGATTTGGCTTTGGTGTAAGCGCTATTTAATGCTGTAAAATGCGGCACGTTTAGCAGCCGTGGAAGGTGAAAAATCAGGGAAAATGCGAATGCAGTGATTTTCAAATATAATCTCTTGTTTCAGTGTGAGAAGTGACATCAGATTTACTTTAGATTGTAAGTCGTTAAAACATACAATAAGGCTTCTAGGTATTAAGGCATTCAATCCATGTATGCAGTTAGCTGGTGATATCCAAGTTTCTGTTTTGAAGTCCTGTCCAATTATTTGAGAGAATAATTCAGCAATGAATTTCACTGGTTTTGTGCTTTCATGGTTTTCAGGGAGACCTTCAATTCTTATATTATTTCTTCTATATCCATTTTCCAGTGCAGCTTGCCTGTCTCCATGCACTTTGCATTTGGATTTTGTAGCAGCTGCTTTCTCGTCAGCGGTGGAAGCCAATTGTTCAACTACTTCAATACGAGTCGTGAGCATTTGCTTAACATCATTAAGCTGAGCACCAAGTGCTCTAAATTTATTTTCAAACTTACTCACAGTTTCCTATATTTTTCATTCAATTTTTTCTAACATACCTTTAAAGGTTGACTCAATGCGATTACTTAAATGTTTCTCTAAGTATTTTATATCTTGTAGTAGCTTCTCATTTGTCATGCTTACATCCTTTGTAATCTTCTTTATATTACTCTTTTTCTCATTTATGTCTCCCCCGAGTGCGGTAGTTATTGCAGTGGTCATTGTGGTCATCATTACCTTTAGCTCAGACTGTTCATTTCAGTATTATCTGTGCTCCGGCGGTGGAGTAGCAAGCCATGTTGGTCTTTATCACATTTACTAATCATCAGTAAAGTGTTAATTCATCTCTGCAATGTGACCTACTAACAAAACTTCACTCTTGTGTGGTCAGAGGGGGCTTATCTGTAGATACATTTCTCTTGATATAACATGTTTAGTATAAGACCTGTGAATCTTTCATATTAGCAAGTCATTTTACGGTCATGTCAATATGGCGCACTGCACAGAGATGAATAAACGATCTACTGATGTGTGATAAGTGTTATGAAGAGCAAAAGACGCCTTTGTAAAGGTCTTGTTACACAAGAGTTAAATAGAATGAGATGCATTTTTGTAGTACCTAAACTGTTACCAAAGAATCACATACTGTTATGTAACTTAACAACAACTTCATTTCATCTTAAGAACACTTATAAAGCATCAATGAAGTGGTTATTGATCTCTGTGCATTGTGGAAAACTAAAATAACTTCACTTTGTAACGACCTGAGGTTGCTTAAGTGAGACACATCATGTCTTTCAATATTCCATACTTCAGCTTATATATCCTTAATTAAAGACAAATAAGAGCTTCCTCTCATATCCTGTAGTAATTTCCCCAGCATATCAGAAGCTGTTATTATTCCGCACTGCACAGATGAATAAGCACTTTACTGATGCCTTGTGCTATTTAGACCTAAAAAACCCTTTGGTATCGTCTTATTACATAACAGTATATGACTGATAAATGCATTATAGGTAGTACTTAACTAAAGAGTTACCACATTTTCTTAACATACTTTAAAGTTGCCTCATAACTCTACAGACATGGGTTCAAATCACAGGTGTGGCACTGTTACTTTGCAGCTTGCATGTCCTTCCAAACAGTGTGTGCATCACAAATTGCTACTGCAATTTGGGTTTCAGGATGGCACCTAATGCTAAATTTTAATGGTGTGCTAAGCAATTTAAGAAAACCAAAATGATGAACAAATGATTTACCTCTTTTCCATCCCTGCTGCTTTTGTATTTATTTTGGAGAATAAAGATTTTAAAAAAAGGAGAAATTAAATACTGTTCATCAGATCAAGGACTAGAGGTGCAAGACTACCACCTGATATGACATTATGTTTCACAAACACCGCATTGAACTATTAAGATGCTACAAAATCAGTCACCCTGTTTCTTGGACTGAGAACCTTAACGTTATTTCATACTCCACCCTTACCGGAATGTGTTACAAAATGCCATCTCACACATTATTCAGGAGTTTTTAGCCTTACACAAGACTCACTGGCATTCCTGAAAATTAATTTAGGTAGATATGTATGGTGGTACCAAAGGGCAAGTGATAAAAATTTTAAAGGTATAAAGCGCACACTTAAGGTGAAGCTCACATTCAAACAAGGTGACGCGTCGAATTAAATGTGGTGCCGGACAATTAAACAAGGAGATGTGTACACTTAAGGTGATGCACAAAAATAAATGTGGTGCCACACAAAATTAGAGATGATGTGCTCACAATCAGAGGGTTGATGGTAGGTACCTTGGCAAAACAAAAGGAAAACACCAATTAGTGGAAAGGGGGAATTCCGGTTAAGTTGTATGATGAGTGAGGGAAAGTTAATATAGCATTCTTTGTTCAATTACATTGTTAGCAATCATAGTTCCCGATGTATGTACATGATGGTGTACAGTAACAGGTGGAAAAATAAAATGAAACTACGAGACTAAAGTGGAAATTTCGAGATTAGGATTAGCTGACATTTTGACCTCTTTTTCTTCACGTGTTTCTATTTCATTTTTGTTTTCTCTGTACCCTGATACGCTTCCGTAAGAAAACACTCAGATGATGGGGCTACGATTTGCCTTTTGACTGTGAATTTGATATCTGACCACTTATATATTTATTTTGAAAACTGTGCAACTTTCTGAAGTTAAAATTTTGAGTGTCTCCGCCACTCTGTATCACTTGATCAACTTCCTTTGTTATTTATACTGCTTCTTAAACCAACTAATAGTATATTTTGCCTTGTCTTCACTTTGCATTCACTGAAACTCTTTTTTACCTGTGCTTTTGCCATTGTCTTTTCACAAAACACTGAATGTAAGGGGCTATTTATATTGATTTGCATATTCAAAGGGTGTAATTATGGGAGGAGGAGGGGCGGCAGGCATGTGAATGTGTGTTACATTTCACACTGACCAGAATTTATGGAGCAGAAGTGCATGGAAGTTGGCTTACACACGGTTTTATGCATCTGAATTTTTTTGTGCATATGCACATTTCAACACTTGTCCGTATGCCATGTTTTAATGTGAATTTCACATACGCCATTATACATGAGGCCCCTGGACTCCAATAATTGAGACTGTGATTAGCATCTTTCTGAATGTCTTTGAATCATTCTCTAAGCTGGCTTACTCCAGCACAGGGTCTGTGCAGATAGTGCCAGGTATAAGTATGGTGCAACAGTAAATTGTAAGACTCTACTGTTGTGTGGCATTAGAAGCTGAAAACTCTACTGTGCTACAAATCAAGAAGTAAAATTTAAACTGCGAGTAATATGGCAATACTGACCGAGCGCTAAGCTAGAATTCTAATAAATGAAAAGTTTTAATAAAAGATGTCTTCTAATTCAGAAATCGTTTGAAATGGAAAATTTTTAGTCTGCTGTATTCTCTTTTCTTTCCTTCACATCCATTGGTCCCCATGGTGACTGTAGTGGCAACATGTTGAGGTGCCAATCATTTACTCACCACAATTTGACCTCAGAGGTCTACAGGGAGTCCCTTGAACTTCATGCCTTGGTCGTTGTCCTGACATGCAGAGTAAATTGTGAGACCTCATCATATATAATTTTCTAAACGATGTCCAGATAGGTCAGTTTGCTGCAGGTGGACTCTAATAAAGTTCTAGAAACATCTCAAGGAGAATTAAAGCCAACAGAATACACCCAACCACAATTTAGGAGTGCCAGAGCAAAGGCTCCAAATACTTAATATGAATAGATTTTTTTTTTTCTTTTGATTTTTAATACATTTGCAAATCTTTCTGAAAACAAGGTTTTTATTTTGTCATTAGGGGTTATTAACAATAGATTGATAGGTTGTGCAGGAAGTGAAGGGATCTGAATTCTTTCTGAATCAACTGTATATATAAAATAAACATCCCTTCTGCAGGTATAAACAATGAAATAATATCAATTATTATTTTGAACAGTAAACCCAGCCACAGGGGATGCAGAAACCAGTGTGTTGCTTTGTGCCGGTCCCAAGCCTGGAAAAATTGGGAGGGTTATGTCAGGAAGGGCATTTGGTGTAAAATTTTGCCAAATCAATATGCGGACAACAATACAGATTTCCATACTGGATCGGTTGAGTCCAGGATTAACAACAACTGCCACCAGTACTGTTAGCCAACAAGGTGCTGGCGGAAATTGGGCTACTGTTAGCCGAAGAAGGAGAAGAAGAGGGGGGAGACGTGTCCGGAAGAAAGAGGAAGAAGGTAAAGAGAGTGGTACTGAGGGTAGGGACTTTGAATGTTGGCAGTATGACTGGTAAGGGAAGAGAGTTAGCAGATATGATGGGGAGAAGGAAGGTTGATATATTGTGCGTGCAAGAGACTAAATGGAAGGGGAGTAAGGCCAGGTGGATGAGAGGTGGAATCAAATTGTTCTATCATGGTGTGGATGGGAGGAGAAATGGGGTAGGGGTTATTCTGAAGGAAAAGTACATCAAAAGTGTTTTGGAGGTGAAAAGAGTGTCAGACAGAGTAATAATTATGAGGCTGGAAATTGGAGGTGTGATGATGAATGTTGTTAGTGCATATGCCCCGCAAGTTGGGTGTGCACTGGGTGAGAAAGAAGATTTTTGGAGTGAGTTGGATGAAGTGATAAGCAGTGTACTCAAGGGACAGAAAGTGGTGATTGGAGCGGATTTCAATGGACATGTTGGTGAAGGGAACAGAGGAGACGAGGAGGTGATGGGTAGGTATGGTGTCAAGGAGAGGAATGAAGAAGGTCAGAGGATAGTGGATTTTGCCAAAATGATGGATATGGTTGTGGTGAATATGTATTTTAAGAAGAGGGAGGAACATAGGGTTACATACAAGAGTGGAGGAAGATGCACACATACATACTATGCAGAAGAGTTGATCTGAAGGAGATTGAAGACTGCAAAGTGGTGGCTGGGGAAAGTGTAGTTAGACAGCATAGGATGGGGGTCTGTAGGATGATGTTGGAGATCAAGAAGAGGAAGAGAGTGAGGGCAGAACCAAGGAACAAATGGTTGAAGTTGAAAAAGGAAGACTACAAGGTTGAGTTTAGGGAGAAGGTGAGACAGGCACTGGGTGGTAGTGAAGAGTTACCAGACAGTTGGGCAACTACAGCAGAAGTAGTAAGGGTGACAGCAAGAAGGGTATCTGGTGTGACATCTGGACAGACGAAGGAGGAAAAGGAAACCTGCTGGTGGAATGGAGAAGTATAGGGGAGTATACAGAGGAAGAGGATGGTGAAGAAGAGGTGGGATAGTCAGAGAGATGCAGAAAGTAGACAAATGTACAAGAGGATAAGGTGCAAGGTGAAGAGAGAGGTGGCAAAGGCAAAAGAAAAGGTGATTAGTATGAGGAGTTGTATGAGATGTTGGACACTAAGGAGGGAGAAAAGGACCTGTACCGATTGGCTAGACATAAAGGACTGAGCTGGGAAAGATATGCAGCAGGTTAGGGTGATAAAGGATAAGGATGGAAACGTACTCACAAGTGAGGAGGGGGTGCTGAGAAGATGGAACGAGTACTTCGAGAGGCTGATGAAGAGAATGAGAGAGAGAAGGTTGGATGATGTGGAGATAGTGAATCAGGAAGTGCAATGGATTAGCAAAGAGGAAGTAAGGACAGTTATGAAGAGAATGAAGAATGGAAAGGCTGCTGGTCCAGATGACATACCTGTGGAAGATGTTTAGGTGAGATAGCAGTGAAGTTTTTAACCAGATTGTTTAATGGAATCTTGGAATGTGAGAAGATCCCTGAGAAATAGAAAAGAAGTATACTGGTACCGATTTTTAAGAATAGGGGTGGTTGTCTGTTCAATGCTGTAGTAACTAGAGGGGGATAAAACTGATTAGCCGCAGAATGAAGTTGGGAAAGAGCAGTAGAAGCTAGGTTAAGAAGGGAGGTGATGCATTAGTGAGCAGCAGTATGATTTCATGCCAAGATAGATCAACACCCTCAGAGCAAACATTGCATCTGTTGCAATGTTGCAGGAGTTGCATTGCGTCTTTATGGACATGGAGAAAGCACATGACAGTGTGCTTCAAAAGGAATTGTGGTATTGTATGAGAAAGTCGGGAGTGGCAGAGAAGTACGTAAGAGTTGTACAGGATATGTGCGAGGGAAGTGTAATAGTAGTGAGGAGTGCGGTGCATTCAACATGGAGGTGGGATTATATCAGGGATTGTCTCCGAGCCCTTTATTTGCAATGGTGATGGGCATGCTGACAGATGAGATTAGACAGGAGTCCTTGTGGGCTATGATGTTTGCCAATTACATTGCAATCTGTAGTGATAGTAAGGAGCAGGTTGAAGAGACCCTGGTGAGGTGGAGATATGCTCTAGAGAAGAGAGGAATGAAGGTCAGTAGGAACAAGGCAGAATACATGTGTGTACGTGAGAGGAAGGTCTGTGGAATGGTGAGGATGCAGGGAGTAGAGCTGGCAAAGGTGGAGGAGTTTAAATACTTGGGATCAACAGTACAGAGTAATGGGGATTGTGGAAGAGAAGTGAAAAAGGGAGTGTAGGCAGGGTGGAATGAATGGAGAAGAGTGTCAGGAGAAATTTGTGACAGACAGCACACAGTATTATGTAAGAACAGGGTGACATCAGCCAGAATTTGGTCCAGAAGTCAATTGACAGTATGTCAGAGCAGATTGCAGAGGTCTTGAAAAAGGGCCAACATAACCAATATTGACTCTGCATAAGCTTAATTGTTAATTAAAGCCTTTAAACTTGTGAAATGTTTCCAATTGTACTTTAGTATACCATAGAAACATCTGGCAAATAGATCCAACGCTGAAGCAGTAAACTTTGTGAAAGCCAACACTTGTCATTCTCAAAAAACTTTTGACCATGAAGAATGATTTTTTTTTACTCTTCACTCCACAGAAATTTCATGAACATGAATTGGATTTCTTATCCATGGAGAAAGCCTGCCCTCTTGTGGTCAAAGGAGAAATTGGAATGGAAACTGAAGTATTCAAAGTGGACATGAGTTTTAAGGATAATGAAGCAAAAACCTTCAAGCTACAATAGGCAAAGTTTTTTTTTTGTTTAAAAAAGCTTCACTTATTGCTTCCTATATATGTATATAACCATAATTGTGGAAAAAAAAAAGACTTAAAAATATTGATCTCATCCTTAAATGCATATTAGATCAGTGAGCACAGTCCCAACTTCAGCAATTTAGGACCATTGCACTGAAACTTAAGCAAAACTATCCCCTTGCCTGTGTCCCCACTATTGTACCAAATGTGCCTCAGCCATTCTTCTAACCATGTGGATACTGTTTGGCATTCTTTTGCTAGAGTCTGCATGTCTAATCCAACTTCAGTTGTTTGCACTTTACTCATCCTGTTCACAACTGTCCTTCAGACTCTCAGCATTTAATCACCTAACTGTGTGGCATTTTATCCAGATAATCAGTTATTTCAAAATACACTTTAGGTGATCAACTGTCAGGAAAACTCTTCCAGTGGACATCCTTGACAGCAAAGTGGTGAAGCAGCTTTATACCTTTGATCTGCTCACCCAGTTATAAGTGTTCATTTGTCCTAGAAAACCCAGATGTAAAACAGAGGTTTGACTCCATCTTCTCATTGTGTGGTACTTCTCTTCCATTACTATGTCCTTGGCCTTTTGTCATTGCTACATCTCATCTTTACCTTTAAGTAGCATTTTCACCCAACTGAAAAAGTACAGGAAGATGCTGGTTAAGGGAGACTCATTTCTAATGAAATTGCCATAAACATGTAAAATTAGAAAACTCCGATTAATTTCAACTACTAGTTTTACATAGAATCTGAATCGGTTCACAGTTGAGTGTGAAGCGGCTGGGATGGGAATCAGCACCTCCAAATCTGAGACCATGGTCCTCAACCGGAAAAGGGTGAAGTGCCCTCTCCGAGTTTGGGGTGAGATCCTGCCCCAAGTGGAGGAGTTAAAGTATCTCAGGCTCTAATTCACGAGTGAGGGAAGAATGGAGCATGAGATTGACAGGTGGATTGGTGCGGTGTCCACAGTGACGCAGGCTCTGCATCGGTCTGTCATGGTGAAAAAAAAAGAAGTTGAGCCATAAAAGGCAAAGCTCTCAATTTACCAGTTGATATACGTTCCTACCCTCACCTATGGTCATGGGCAGTGACTGAAAGAACGAGATCATGAATACAAGCGGCTGAATTGAGTTTCCTCCGTAGGGAGTCTGGGCTTTCCCTTAAAGATAAGGGAAGAAGCTCAGTCATCCGGGAGGGGCTCAGAGTAGAGCCGCTGCTCCTCCTCCTCATCATCGAGAGGAGTCAGGTGAGGTGGCTCGGGCATCTGATCAGGATGCCTCCTGGACACCTCCCTGGTGAGGTGTTCCGGGCACGTCCAACCGGGAGAAGGCTCCGGGAAAGACCCAGGACATGCTGTCTCCTGGCTGGCCTGGGAACACGTCAGGATTCCCCCGGAAGAGCTAGAAGTGGCCAGAGACAAGGAAGTCTCGACATCTCTGCTCAAGCTGCTGCCCACACGACCCAACCTCGGATAAGATGAAGAGGATGGATGGAGTTTTACATAGAAGAGGGGTCAGGACCACCAAGGTGTGATACTGTATGGCCTTGGCCATCATTTTGAGCTTTCATTCAAATACTGAATGTAATCAGGGCAAGCACAAGCAGCTGGATATTTAGCAGAGCAGTAGAACCTATGGCTTGTAATTTCTAGTATCCTAAGCAAGCACACCAACTGAGATCTCCAGCAGTAAATCTGCCAAAAGGAGAAAGCAACACCTCCAATGATCTCCTAGCAGATATCACAAGTATCTCCCAATCGCCCGATTTGGAAAAGGTATGGTGGCCTAATTCTAGGGGGTACTGCAACAGACAGGATATTTAACTGTCATTTTAATATATGTACTCAACTCCAATTTTCTGATTCAATTACAAAAATGACTATAGAGCAATGGTTAGTGTACAACATTCTACAATTGCTAATTCCCCCCCCCCCCCACTACACCCTTTCAGTGTAAGAGGGGAGGGGAGGTCTCTTGGTCTGGAATCCCTACAGAATTTTTTTTTTCCCCCCCTCCAGCTGCTGGAGTTTGTTTTTTTCTGTCCACGCTGGCCATCGGACCTTATTCTGTTAATGTTGACTTATTTTTGTGTCTATTTTTCTATTCTTCATTTTGTAAAGCACTTTGAGCTACATTTTTTGTATGAGAATGTACTATATAAAATGTTGTTTGAAATTCCATTCTTGTAGTTGATGTTTTCAGATTATGAAATGATCATACTAAAACCTACCATGAACACAGCGCTAGTAAACAGAAAAAGGAGAGCATATACACCAATCGGCCACTATACTAAGCCACTTTCAGGTGAAGTGAACATTATTACAGTGGCACCCATCATGGGGTGGGATTTACAGTTACTATTGGTTTTGATGCATGACTGTATGAAGCCAGTCTGTCCAATGGCTAGCAGCATAGCAAAGGTAGTCAGATTGTCCATTTATCTGGCTGTTGCTTCCCCGAGAGCATGCATGATTTTGGAAAGTTGGGATAATACTTTATGCATACAAGTCTGAGAAATTGCCAAGATGCCACCATGGTAACAGTGAGGTTGTAGATGTACTTCTTGCCCTGCTAGAGGATGCTCTAATGTTCATGCTCAAGAATATTGAAACAGTTTGATTACAAATGCCAACTGTTAAATATGGATCAGCAGGAGTAGCTTGAGATTAAACCTACAGTCAAAAATAGTGGTGTTTGTTTTAACCCCTTCAGCTCTGCTCACATCCAAGCCTACAAGCCACATGCATTAGTACTAAATCAGAGCATTACAAATCTGAAAATCTAGTAGCTAAACTCCAAAATGCTAACAAAGCAGAGCCAGATTAAGTGCCCTTGTGAATTAGTGGCCCAAGACCTCCTCTAAACCACTGTGCATGCGGTTCAATGTTACTTGTGGCCTGTGCTGCAATGACTCCCCTTCATCCCCAAGGGAGGAATATTGGAACAGATGTAAAATTCAAACCTGTGTAAAGCCTTTGGTTAGGTTTACACACATTTGACCTAACCTGCAGAATGGATTAGGTCCTGGGATGTCATTTGGGTTGTACCAATGTAGATTCTCCAATCTAGACAGAGGATACAAAAGGGTGCACACTTTGGCACATTTATATAGACTGCTAATTAAGCAAGTTTTGCTCTTTGCATTGAATGAACTACAACATTCCACTTTAATCTTATAGTGCCAGTGCATGAAGTCTAAAGAACATACAGTTCCTCCAGTTTGAGGTATACATTTTATTAAAATTTGGGTACATTTTATTCAATCCATTTCACAAGAGATTAGACAGAGTTGAGGAACTCTGGATCAGTTCTGAAAGAAAAGATAAGGACATCTTACTACTCCATCCACTGAACAGAAGTCACACTGAAGAGAGATCTGGCACTTGCCTCTTGGCTGGAAGGTTCATCTCTCCAGTGGAGGCTTCCATGGTCTGCTATGGCTCTTTTCACATGAGGCTGCCTAGGACAGGGTTTACCAGCACAAAGCCTTCCCCATTCTGACTGAGGAACGGCCATTTCTGAAATGCAGGAAAGAGTCCAATTACACAGCTGCAGAATTTGTGGCCAGACACCAGACAATGGATACCTACGTCTTCCATCAAAGCAGCCTTCAACACACGATTCTTTGTGTGAACAAATCTCTGTTGAGCACATGAAGTAAATCTGCAAAGAGACAACTAGGTTACAGGACCAGCCACCACACACATTGGAGGTTTTCTTCCCTACACTTTCCTCACCTCCTCATCTAGAAGATTCTCTTTGGCATCCATAAACTGGAATGTTGTTACATCAAAGCGTCTGGTATGCTTTGGCACAGGCTGCTGGTTGTGATCCTTCAGATGAAGGCCAGTGCCATAATCCAGGGCATTTGGACAGCTGTCAGCAAGACAGTTCCAGCTCTGAATACAACAACTTGCAGTTGCATCATTAGAAGCCAAGGAAAGCATCCCACTTACCCATTGTACATCAGCACCCAGACGTTCTCTGAAGACCTGGGATATGCAATGCAGTAGTGCACCAACAGCACCACCTCTGGCGTAGGTGGATTTACTATTTTTGCTTCCAGGTAGATCTTGCTTCCTAACAAAAACTTGAGGGGAACCTGGGTGTCCTGAAAGAATGTGGTGTAGCTGTCATCTGTAAAGAAAGATGCATACAGGAGGGGCTTATAATATGGACATGGTGAGAAGGTTGCCCATCAAGGTTATTTTCTATCAAGTAACATTCCAAATAAGAGCAAGATTGGCTTCTGCCAATTCCAGTCTACAACTTTTGCTAAAGTTGACTATTCAGCCAAGAAAAACTACTAGATTTGCATGGTCAATTGCCCGACTAAAATGTATTAAAGCAGAATTGTGTTGGGAGGGCTAAGAATGCCTAGACATGGTCTTCCCTCTCTGAAAGAACCGAAGGACAGCACATACCTTTAGCAATTCTCAGAACTACTCCCAATGCTCCAGAAGAGACAACATCTGGTAGAGCAGGACTATTCACCACCATGTAGCCAGCGCTGGCATGTGTCCCTTTGGAATAGCGGCATTCAATTTGGGAGCTGAATTGAAAAGCTTAGTTAGTGCCCAAAACCAAATCACTTGGGCCAGAAAGACAGGAGAAATACGTAGAAAAAAGGCTTACTGGTAAGGAGTATGTCTCAGGATTTGGCCATACATTTGATGAGTCTTGTACCTTTTCCCAAACACGTCAGCCAAGTAGATGGAAGTCTCCCCAATCACCTGTGAACATTTTACTCCACTCAGCACATGGGAAGACACCGAATCTTTTGGTGAATCAATCCATAGTCACTACTTACAAATCTGTGCGTACCACACCCAGTCAGAGGAATCTTGAAGACAGCAAAGTCTGGGGTGCAGATGACAGGTGCACACGAGCGATTAGAAACATACAAGCTGCCAGGGTCAATGTCCGGTTTGGAGGAGGTTCGATAGACAGCAAACACAAAGTGTCCATCAGCTGTACATGCTGTTGGGAAATAACGAATGAATTTCCACAATTCCAGGATTAATACTTGTCATTAGTATTTGTTTAGAAACCTACTGTCCATAGGATAAAAGCAGTGGGAGGTTTGGGGATCCACACAACAACCTTTAGAACGACAAACACTTGGAGCTATGCCAGCTGGACCACACTGGACTTGCTTTTTCCTGGGCAAGTCACACCCTATAAAAATGGGTGAGAATATTGTAAGCAATCTATTGATCAAAAAACCATCCAGGAACTTGTGAAATAAGAGCAATACCCTGATGGAAAACTAGGTCACGAACAGGACACTTCAGCTGCACCTCTCCATGTGCTCCGAAAGAGGTGGTATAGAGGACTGTCAGAACATGGTGACCATTCTACAAAAAGCCAAATCTCAGTATCTAGACCAGCACATTCCCTACAGCTAGTTGTACACTGTAGTGTCTTACTTGGATCTTCACATGGCAAGCCTTGTAATAAGCTGAAAAATGGAGCTTCCCCACACCTGAAGACAGATTGTAGCCACAATGGA
>JANRMT010062834.1:37849942-37861913 GCA_026402145.1 Polypterus bichir lapradei | reverse complement strand
TTTTTTTAAAAAGTTACTCAAGTAAATGTAACTTGTTACTATCCACCTCTGGGTATAGATACAAGTATATCTTTTTTTATTGAATTTTTTAAAACCATACAAACAAGTCGAACTTAACAAACTAGGTTTGTTTCAGTTCAACCCCCATCCAAAAAAAAGATAGAGAGGCCAACAGCCAGAGGAAGAAAGTAGAGAAGAGGGCGGCAAATCCTTTTCCCCAATGTAAAAGCTTATTCTAAAATGTTATTGATTGGGATCCTGCCAGGTTTTTAAAAAGTTTTGAACAGATCCACTAAGTGAGAATTAGAGTTTTTCCAATTTCTAATAGTATATAACATCAGTTACCCACTGACTTAAAAAAGATGTGCTAGGATTCTTCCAGTTGAGAAAGATAAGTCTACGTGCTAATAGTGAAGTAAAGGTAATTACAGTTTGTTTATCCTTCTCCACAGATAAAAGTATATCTAAGACCTTTGACTTAAATTACTTAAACTTAAAGGTTACTAGCAAAATATTTTTGAGCTGTATTGAAATTGCCCAAACATTCCTAAAATCTAAAATTCAGATACTTTTAAAACAATGTTATAATTATTTAGATTATTTACAATAACTAATTTTCATTTTTCGTCTAATTTTTTTTTTTTTTAATTCTTTTTTCCCTCTAGGTTCCAAACTGGTCCCATTTTGGAGTTGGTTACAAATGGGCAGAGATCTGATTTTTATACGTCTAAGATATCTCACTGGTGCCTGGACACTAGAGTGCCAGAAAAAACATGACTGAAATATATGGTGAATGAGGAAAATGGGTTTATGCTATATAAGTAAAAAACATGTTATTTTTATTTACCTTTTATACAAAACTTTAATGAAGAAGTACTGTATGACAGATAAGGGTGTAGTTGTTTTTGATCCCACTGCTTATATTATTTGTAGATTTCTGTCAGAATTCAAAGCATAAATTAATTTGTTTATCATTGGAATTGTATGTTACCAAAAAATAAATCACACAACCCAAGAATTAAATATATGGAATGTTTTTGGTTACATAAACTTTACTTTGCACAGCAAATGCATGAAACATTTGTTTCTGAAAAATTCAGTCACCTTTATAACTAAATTACTCATAGACTTGATCATTTTCACAAGCTTCTAGTGGAAATTTTACTTTTAATAAATATTGACTCGCCTAACTGACTCACCTATAGCACTGATGTATGTAAACCAACAAGGTCCAATATGTGCCCATTTTAGGACTTTGACATCTGCAGCAGTAAAAATACAACTATGGGATGCTGGCATAAGAGGGCACATTTTCAAGGAATAAGCAATATCTGAAACTGTCAAATAAAAAGAAAAGGCTAAAATGGGCAAAAAGCACAGGCATTTGAGAGAAAGATAACTGGAAAAGCATATTATGTGTAGCATTTTGGAATCATCTCTGTTAGACAGCACTGATATTTGGTGTGTATTTCACAAAGAAGCAAACTGAGAATGTGTAAGGTGCTTGTTTTTCACTCTACAGACTCTGATGTCCATATCCTCTTATGCAGTTATCCACCTGGGCCTTGCCCTTCTTTTTCTGGCCTAGTTAGATCCAGTTTGTCCTCTTCTCTCAAGACAGTAGCAAACATCTTTATATGAAATCTTCAGTTTCTTGGAAATCTATTACATGGAAAAATCTTCATTCTGCAAAAACAAAGTCATGTTTCTTGAGTAAGCTGTTTCACTTTGGAATTTTTTTTAACCCAGAACTAAACTTTAGGAATACCAGTACCTTACAACCCAAGTGAACACCATAACCAGTTTTAGCAGTGCTAATGCAATTACAAAGTTTTTTCTAATAACCAATTAGCATTTAAGCAACCAATTAAGAATAAGCTAAGGGAATTGACCATTAGGACACTAAATGACAGACTACCTGCTGAAAATGGGGCTTTGCGGTCATACTGTATGTGACAAATAAATTAACAATGTTGTTTCTAGCAGTTATAGCCATTAGAAACTCTAGTGTCTTGGTTACATTTTTAAATCAATGATTTATTGAAGGAAAAAAGTAATAACCCCTTAAACTGAAGTCTTGGTTGTGCTACATTTAGCAGCAACAACTCTGAAGACATGCAGGTTAGGTGCATTGGTGATCCTCAATTGTCCCTAGTGTGTGCTTGGTGTGTGGGTGTGTGTGCCCTGCGGTGGGCTGGCACCCTGCCCGGGGTTTCTTTCCTGCCTTGCGCCCTGTGTTGGCTGGGATATAGCGGGTTGGACAATGACTGACTAAATGGTGATGACTGCAATCCTATGCTTTCCGGTACCTGGAGATCAGACATTGGCATTGCTGTGGAGAAACTTTGGCCCACTTTTCTCTACAGAATTGTTTTAATTCAGCCACACTGATGAGTTTTCGAATATGAACTGCCAGTTTAAGGTCCTGCCAGAACATGCCAATGGAGTTTAAGTCAGGACTTTAATGATACCACTTCAAAACCTTAATTTTGGTGGTTTTGTTTTTTTCTCAGACATTCAGATGTGGTCTTTCACTTGTGCTTTAGATCATTGTTTTGCTGCATAACCAAATTGCACTTCAGCTTCAGATCCATGACAAGACATTCTCCTTCAGTACTTTTTGGTTGAGAGCTGAATTCATGTTTTCCTCAATTATGGCAAGTCACTCAGGCCCTGAAGCAGCAAAGCATTCTCACATCATCATATTACCACCACTATGGTTGACTGTGGGCATGATGGTCTTATTTTGGAAATCTTTGTTAGCTTTACACCAGATGTAATTGGACCCATATCTTCTAAAAAGTTTTACTTTTCATTCATCAGTCCACAGAACATTATCCCAAATGTTGTTTGGTAAATTTTAGACAAGACTTTATATTCCTTTTGTTTAGCAATGGTTTTCACCTTGCAGCTCTCCCATGGACTCCATTTTGTCCAGTGTCTTTCTTCTTCTTCTTCTTCTTTCGGCTGCTCCCGTTAGAGGTTGCCAAAGCGGATGATCTTCTTCCATATCTTTCTGTCCTCTGCATCTTGTTCTGTTACACCCATCACCTGCATGTCCTCTCTCACCACATCCATAAACCTCCTCTTAGGCTTTCCTCTTTTCCTCTGACCTACCAGTTACATCCTTAGAATCCTTCTCCCTACATACCCAGCACACCTTTTCTGCGTATATCCAAACCAATGCAATCTTGCCTCTTTGACTTTGTCTCCCAACCGTCTAACCTGATCTGACCCTCTAATGTACTCATTTCTAATCCTATCCATCCTTGTCACAACCAATGAAAATCTCAGCATCTTTAACTCTGCTACCTCCAGCTCTGTCTTGTGCTTTCTGGTCAGTGCCACCGTCTCCAACCCATATAACATAGATGGTCTCACTACCATCCTGTAGACCTTCCCTTTCACTCTTGCTGATCTCTGTCTGTCACAAATCACTCCTGCCACTCTTCTCCACCCTGCCTGCATTCTCTTTTTCACCTCTCTTCCACAATCCCCATTACTCTGTACTGTTGATCCCAAGTATTTAAACTCATCCACCTTCTTCAACTTTACGCCTTGCATCCTCACCATTCCACTGATCTCCCTCTCATTTACACACATGTATCCTGTCTTGTTCCTACTGACCTTCATTCCTCCCCCCTCTAGAGCATATCTCCACCTCTCCAGGGTCTCCTCAACCTGCTCCCTACTATCGCTACAGATCACAATGTCATCAGCAAACATCATAGTCCACGGGGACTCCTGTCTAATCTCGTCTGTCAACCTGTCCATCAACATTGCAAATAAGAAAGGGCTCAGAGCTGTTCCCTGATGTAATCCCACCTCCACGTTGAATGCATCCATCACTCCTACCGCAGACCTCACCACTGTCACACTTCCTTTGCATATATCTTGTAGAACTTTTATGTACTTCTCTGCCACTACCAATATCTCATACAATACCATAATTCCTCTCAAGGCACCCTGTCATTTACTTTCTCCAGGTCCACAAAGACGCAATGCAACTCCTTCTGGCCTTCTCTTTACTTCTCCATCAACATCCTCAGAGCAAACATTGCATCTGTGGTGCTCTTTCTTGGCATGAAACCATACTGCTGCTCACTAATCATCACCTCACTTCTTAACCTAGTTTCCACTACTCTTTTTCCATAACTTCATGCTGTATCTCGCTGGTGAAATCATTAAATGAGCTGAGAGAGACCTACAGTTCCTTAAATGTTTGTCTTAAGTTCTTCTGGGACAGGTTTTCTATGTGTTCTTGGAGTAGTTTTGTTGGGTCAGCCGCTCCTCGGAAGATTTTACCACCTTTTCAGGTTTTTTCCACTTGGAGGTGATGGGTATTAGAGTGGTTTGCTGGAGTCCCAGGGTTTTAGAGATTGCTTTGTAATTCTTTCCCCAGTGATAAACTTCAGTAACTTTCTTTCTCAGGTCTTTTCATAGAGGCATGGTGTGCTGCTCTTTGAGACCTTGTAGCCAACGTCACATCACATCACAAGAAAGGTTCTACTTAAGTTATGTTTAGATTCAATAGGGCTGACAGCAATCACCCTTGGGTTTGTTTAGTCTAATTTAACCCATTGTCATTTAAACGTGGCATATTAGTTAATTGGGGGGCTAGGGCATCTACTTTTTTGTATATACAGGTGCTGGTCATAAAATTAGAATATCATGACAAAGTTGATTTATTTCAGTAATTCCATTCAGAAAGTGAAACTTGTATATTAGATTCATTCATTACACACAGACTGATGTATTTCAAATGTTCATTTCTTTTCATTTTGATGATTATAACTGACAACTAATGAAAGTCCCAAATTCAGTATCTCGGAAAATTAGAATATCAATTAAGACCAATGCAAAAAAAGGATTTTTAGAAATGTTGGCCAACTGAAAGGTATTAACAAATGAAAAGTATGAGCATGCACAGCACTCAATATTTAGATGGGGCTCCTTTGGCCTGAATTACTGAAGCAATGCGGCGTGGCATGGAGTCGATCAGTCTGTGGCACTGCTCAGGTCTTATGAGAGCCCATGTTGCTCTCATAGTGGCCTTCAGCTCTTCTTAATTGATGGGTCTGGCGTATTGCATCTTCCTCTTCACAATTTTCTATGGGGTTAAGGTCAGGCAAGTTTGCTGGCCAATCAAGAACAGGGATACCATGGTCCTTAAACCAGGTACTGGTAGCTTTGGCACTGTGTGCAGGTGCCAGGTCCTGTTGGAAAATGAAATCTGCATCTCCATAAAGTTCTTCAGCAGCAGGAAGCATGAAGTGCTCTAAAACTTTCTGGTAGACGGCTGTGTTGACCTTGGACCTCAGAAAACACAATGGACCAACACCAGCAGATGACATGGCATCCCAAACCATCACTGACTGTGGAAACTTTACACTGGACCTCAAGCAACATGGATTCTGTGCCTCTCCTCTCTTTCTCCAGACTCTGGGACCTTGATTTCCAAAGGAAATGCAAAATTTACTTTCATCAGAGAACATAACTTTGGACCACTCAGCAGCAGTCCAGTCCTTTTTGTCTTTAGCCCAGGCGAGACGCTTCTGACGCTGTCTCTTGTTCAAGAGTGGCTTGACACAAGGAATGCGACAGCTGAAACCCATGTCTTGCACACGTCTGTGCGTGGTGGTTCTTGAAGCACTGACTCCAGCTGCAGTCCACTCTTTGTGAATCTCCCCCACAGTTTTGAATGGGTTTTGTTTCAAAATCCTCTCCAGGGTGCGGTTATCCCTATTGCTTGTACACTTTTTTCTATCACATCTTGTCCTTCCCTTCGCCTCTCTATTATTGTGCTTGGACACAGAGCTCTGTGAACAGCCAGCCTCTTTAGCAGTGACCTTTTGTGTCTTGCCCTCCTTGTGCAAGGTGTCAATGGTCGTCTTTTGGACAACTGTCAAGTCAGCAGTCTTCCCCATGATTGTGTTGCCTACAAAACTAGACTGAGAGACCATTTAAAGGCCTTTGCAGGTGTTTTGAGTTAATTAGCTGATTAGATTGTGGCACCAGGTGTCTTCAATATTGAACCTTTTCACAATATTCTAATTTTCCAAGATACTGAATTTGGGACTTTCATTAGTTGTCAGTTATAATCATCAAAATTAAAAGAAATAAACATTTGAAATACATCAGTCTGTGTGTAATGAATGAATCTAATATACAAGTTTCACTTTTTGAATGGAATTACTGAAATAAATCAACTTTGTCATGATATTCTAATTTTATGACCGGCACCTGTAGGTGTTGGCAAATGTTTTTTTCCTCCAATAAATAAAATGATCATTTAAAAGCTGTTTACTGTGTTTACTCAGGTCATCTTTTGTATTATACTAAATTTATTTGAAGACTAGTAATGATGAAGTGTTATAAATAAGCAAAAATAAAAGAAGTCAGGAAGGGGGCAGATATTTTTCACTTCGTAACTGTAAATTAGATAGATAGATATTGAAGATAAAGAGACCTAAAAATGATCAAACACTGAGTTTTGGTAATTTATTCTTCAGTTACGAAGTGGTCTCTTTTTACTTTCATTATAATAATATGTAGACTTAATGTACACAAAACCAATTGATAAAAGATGTGTATACAGAGAGAAATTAAAAATCTGCATGTTTTAATGTTGAAGATACTACAGATAAATAAATGTTGAAGATGGGATACTTGCATTAAAATATGTCCTATATTGCAAGATGGCACACTATTCCAAAACAAAAGAACTAGTTTCTGGTGTTACAAAAACCCTAGTTATGGTGTGTGTACTTCCCAACATGTTGTCAATTTGTTTTAGACTCTGATTAGCAATATGTCATGTGCAACAAAGCACTGCAACTTGCCTGACACACAAATATCATTTGGTACACTTTTACCAAAAGAGGGAACAATTTATTATCTGGTTAAAAAATTCACTAATTCAAGGTTTATTGTAGGTCAGAGCAACACAAAAGCCACACTTAGGCCAGTTAACTGTGTATTACATAATACATCGATTATCTTCAGAAGCAATGAAGAGAACCATTGGCATGCTACTTGATGTTAGGGATTAAGCTGTTTTATTCTAAACAAACTAGCAGGCAAGGATTCGACAGTCTGGCAGAACAAGTGACTGTTCAAGATCTGTTCACCCTTCGGTGACCACACCACACCTGAGTAGGGTACACATTGCTCCATCTGAGCAATTTAATCCCATAAATCTGGAGGTGGGAGCCTCTGCCTGCCAATGTTCATTAACTTCAATGGGCCCTTCTACATACAGTTAGGTCCATAAATATTTGGACAGAGACAACTTTTTTCTAATTTTAGTTCTGTACATTACCACAATGAATTTTAAATGAAACAACTCAGATGCAGTTGAAGTGCAGACTTTCAGCTTTAATTCAGTGGGGTGAACAAAACGATTGCATAAAAATGTGAGGCAACTAAAGCATTTTATTAACACAATCCCTTCATTTCAGGGGCTCAAAAGTAATTGGACAATTGACTCAAAGGCTATTTCATGGACAGGTGTGGGCAAGTCCGTCGTTATGTCATTATCAATTAAGCAGATAAAAGGCCTGGAGTTGATTTGAGGTGTGGTGCTTGCATGTGGAAGATTTTGCTGTGAACAGACAACATGCGGTCAAAGGAGCTCTCCATGCAGGTGAAAGAAGTCATCCTTAAGCTGCAAAAACAGAAAAAACTCATCCGAGAAATTGCTATGATATTACGAGTGGCAAAATCTACAGTTTGGTACATCCTGAGAAAGAAAGCAAGCACTGGTGAACTCAGCAATGCAAAAAGACCTGGACGTCCACAGAAGACAACAGTGGTGGATGATCGCAGAATCACTTCCATGGTGAAGAGAAACCCCTTTACAACAGCCAACTAAGTGAACATCACTCTCCAGGGTGTAGGCGTATCGATATCCAAGTCTACCATAAAGAGAAGACTGCATGAAAGTAAATACAGAGGGTGCACTGCAAGGTGCAAGCCACTCAAGCCTCAAGAATAAAAAGGCAAGATTGGACTTTGCTAAAGACCATCTAAAAAAGCCAGCACAGTTCTGGAAAAAACATTCTTTGAACAGATGAAACCAAGATCAACCTCTACCAGAATGATGGCAAGAAAAAAGTATGTAGAAGGCGTGGAACAGCTCATCATCCAAAGCATACCGCATCATCTGTAAAACACGGTGGAGGCAGTGTGATGGCTTGGGCGTGCATGGCTGCCAGTGGCACTGGGACACTAGTGTTTATTGATGATGTGACACAGGACAGAAGCAGCCAAATGAATTCTGAGGTGTTCGGAGACATACTGTCTGCTCAAATCCAGCTAAATGCAGGGAAATTGATTGGGCGGCGTTTCATGATACAGATGGACAATGACCCAAAACATACAGCCAAAGCAACCCAGGAGTTTATTAAAGCAAAGAAGTGGGTGATTCTTAAAAGTCAGTCACCTGATCTTAACCCAACTGAGCATGCATTTCACTTGTTGAAGACTAAACTTCGGACAGAAAGGCCCACAAACAAACAGCAACTGAAAGTAAAGCCGCTGCAGTAAAGGCCTTGCAGAGCATTAAAAAGGAGTAAACCCAGCATCTGGTGATGTCCATGAGTTCAAGACTTCAGGCTGTCATTGCCAGCAAAGGGTTTTCAACCAAGTATTAGAAATGAACATTTTATTTCCAGGTATTTAATTTGTCCAATTACTTTTGAGCCCCTGAAATAAAGGGATTGTGTTAAAAAAATACTTTAGTTCCCTCACATTTTTAAGTAATCTTTTTGTTCAATCCACTGAATAAAAGCTGAAAGTCTGCACTTCAACTGCATCTGAGTTGTTTCATTTAAAATTCATTATAGTAATGTAGAGAACCAAAATTAGAAAAAAGTTGTCTCTGTCCAAATATTTATGGACCTAACTGTAAATAGTAACATTAGTGAGAAGCAGTCACACGACATCAGGGATGTTCAACTTCCGATCCTGAAGGGTCACAGTGGCACTAGTAAAAAAAAATGGTTAGAATGAGGGCTGCAGGCTTTCATTCTAACCATTTTCTTAATTAGTGCCACTGTGACCCTCCACGATTGGAGTTGAACATTCCTGCACTAGATACTTCAAGAAGACTTCAAGAAGCTGTGTTAATGGTCACAGCTATTTTTCTGCCTTTTTTTTTTCTTTGTCATACTGTTTTCTATGGATTACGTGGATTGTTATTTCAGAAAATAAGACAAGCGCAAAAAGGGTTGCAATTCTTTTTCCATCAGTATTCTATAAATGTATTGTAGCGCCCCAGACTCCAGACCTGAGAGGTACATGCTCCTCTGGTAGGTGAGGGGGTGGGAATACCAGGAGGAGCTGGCTATAAAAAGCAGCTACTTATGCAGCACAGTGGGAGCGTAGACACATCACTTAATAGAGCACTTTGATTGCGTCTCCTTGCTGCTAAAGCCCATTGACCCTGATGTGTAGCCGCCAACAAGCCTCAGATATGGACCCAGTCCTTGGGTTGGCACACAGAGTCTGGGATAGTGTGGCATACAGGTTGCCTCTTGACCCCAAGTGAGTGGAATGACGCAGAGCTGATTGGCATATGTGAGTGGACAAAGGCATGAGGCAGCATGTTGCCAGTGAAGATATTAGTGGCACAGTGGAAGCGGCACTAAGGATATCAATGGTCCTATTTAGGGCCACTTACCAGTAGTCAGAGAAAAGAGGCTAATGGCATTCCTGCGTCTGTCACACACCCTTGATCTTTGCAGTATGCTTAATATATAACATGTCCAGGCATTATTTAAAAAAAAGTAAAATCGTTTTTACATCTTTATTAGTATAGAAATTGCAATAAATTGCATTTTGTTGCTTGCTAAGAAACCTGTTACTTTTGGTATTTACGCACATACTGAATGCCATTAATATTAATCTATATTTTGGGGAAAACAATCCTAAAAGAAACATGAAAGGAAAAAAAAAGCTTTCAACTTTGTTCTTTTGGCTTTTATAATGTTGCCCATGCATACTTCGTGTGCCATACGCAGTTAAAGTTTCTATTAACAAGACGACATTATTATTAAAATACTTCAAAAGGCTAACGGATTTATGAAAAATAAGGCCTTCAGACTTTCACTTGGTCTCATTGCGCATAAAAATAGAGCGCACATAGATTTTCCAGTCATCGCACGCCCCTGTAAGCCACCAGGTGCAGAGGCCGGTTAAGGCATTGACGGTACCTTTTAACTTTAATGTGGGAACATGTCAAGTACGCGACGAGCTAATTTGCGGCCGACAGTTTCCATGAAGAATGCATCTGATGTGAACTCTCCGGCGGACACGGGGTGCATTACGCGTATTGTTATGGAGCACATCGCACTGGCATTAATGTTGCAGCCGCTGTAAACTCCGTGAAAATGTCAAACTCCCAGACTTTCTGTCGCCAGACAAACTTGCGTCATCATTTGGACTAGTCGCAGCGTAGGATATCATGCCGTGTTCATCCGCAAAGTAAAAGACACCCCCGAGCAGGAGACTGGAGAGGGGGGGTGTGGTGGCGAGCAGAGGGATAAGAGAAACAGCGCGTCCGTGAACACGCATTGCCTCGCTGTAGACGCGATTCGAGAAAGTGCAGTAGGCGTGGCTGTAGACCTGGGTGCCCTCGTGCTCGCGCATCTCCTCTCTGCGGATGTGAGAAAAAAGGGAGAAAAGTGCCGCGCGCTGGCAGTGACAGGCAGTGTTAGACACGGAGAGTGTTGCGGTCGCGCGTCTGTTAGCTTTCGCGCTAATAGTCTTCAAGAAAAAAGGAAAAAGAGCATTTAAAACAGAGGTAATGAATAACGTTTCAGAAAAGCGGTGCCAAAATCCAAACAGTTTTTCTTGCGTGATACAAGATGTATGTTGTCCAAATGCGCTTAATGTGCGTAAAGGTGATGGAACTGTCTCTTTTATTTAAAGTGACAGGTAACGGTGTTTATCATGTAGCGTTTACATTTTTATTCGTGAAGACAAAAATGAGTGAGACATTTTCATTTTTTGGACAAACACTTGAAAAAACTCAATACTGGCAGAAAACAAAGCGGCGACGTCAAGGACTAAATGAGACGATTAAACAATATCAACATTCACTGCAACACAGAAACAAAATCTCCAAATTACTTTACAATACTCTTCTACAGCAGTCAGCGAGCAGCGTTTGTTTTATATATATATATATATATATATTAAGCTCACATACTTCAAAGTTTGTTAACAGACTGCATAATTTGAGGGGGTTTTTTATCAGAAAATTCATATTTTATCGGAGTTTGTGTCTTATTAGTTGCAATAAAGTATTCACCGATTTGAGTGAAATGTCAATCTAGAAAAATAATTCACACTAGACTAAAATTATTCAGGAGCAAAATAAGTGAACATACAGTAAAAAGTAAATGTTTTAATTTAAGTATGTTTTTATGTCAAATTTCCCCCCCTGAATAAATTAATGACATCCTACTTAAATATAATAATGTTATGTTTACTTAATATGCTTACTTTATGTTAACTTTGGGAAATTAAACTGCAGGTTACAGCAGGTGATTTTAGCAATAAAAAAGAAATCCCTGATACAATTCATTGAGATTATTTTAAAGATAACTACAGGTGCCGGTCATAAAATTAGAATATCATGACAAAGTTGATTTATTTCAGTAATTCCATTCAAAAAGTGAAACTTGTATATTAGATTCATTCATTACACACAGACTGATGTATTTCAAATGTTTATTTCTTTTAATTTTGATGATTATAACTGACAACTAATGAAAGTCCCAAATTCAGTATCTCGGAAAATTAGAATATTATGAAAAGGTTCAATATTGAAGACACCTGGTGCCACACTCTAATCAGCTAATTAACTCAAAACACCTGCAAAAGCCTTTAAATGGTCTCTCAGTCTAGTTCTGTAGGCTACACAATCATGGGGAAGACTGCTGACTTGACAGTTGTCCAAAAGACG
>JANRMT010062834.1:37837937-37849842 GCA_026402145.1 Polypterus bichir lapradei | reverse complement strand
GCTTGAGCTCATGCTGATCACCGTCTTTAAAAGCCCTTTTCTTCTGGTTCAAAAGGCCCTTGATGTCACTTGTAATCCATGGCTTGTTGTTAGCATAGCAGCGTACTGTTCTTACTGGAACTACAATGTCCATACAGAAGTTGATGTAATCAATTGTGCATTCAATAGCCTCTTCAATGTTCTCACTATGTGACTCCAGCAGTATATCCCAGTCTGTAGTTCCAAAGCAGTCTCTCAGAGCCTATTCTGCCTCAGGGGACCACTTCCTGAATGAGCGTGTGGTTGTAGGTAGCGCCTTCACTCTTGGCTTGTAGTGAGGCTGAAGCAGAACCAGGTTATGATCTGCTTTTCCAAGCGCAGGCAGCGGGGTGGCGCTGTATGCGTCTTTAAAGTTTGCATACAGTAGGTCGATAGTCCTATTTCCCCGGCTGTTACAGTCCACATACTGGGAGAAGGCAGGTAATGTTTTGTCCAGTGTCACATGGTTAAAATCTCCAGAGATTAGCCTCAGGGTGCTGCGTTTGTAACTTAGCAACTGTGGAATGGATGTTAGTCGCTATCTCCGTGTTCATGGAGAACATGGGCTTGGGAAGATTATTTTAGAAGATGACATTTAATTTAAAATATAGTAAAAGTATTGTGTATAGGAACCCAAAATATTAGATATGAATACCCAGTGGTATGTTCCAAACTTAACAGTACAACTTATGAGAAGGACCTAGGAGTTGTAGTTGATTCTCACTTTCTGCATCCAAACAGTGTGCAGAAGGGATACGTGGTGGTTAAAAAGACATTACTTTATATACACTGGCTTGCAAAAGTATTCGGCCCTCTTGAACTTTTCCACATTTTGTCACATTACAGCCACAAACATGAATCAATTTCATTGGAATTCCACGTGAAAGACCAATACAAAGTGGTGTACACTTGAGAAGTGGAACGAAAATCATACATGATTCCAAACATTTTTTACAAATAAATAACTGCAAAGTAGGGTGTGCGTAATTATTCAGTCCCCTTTGGTCGGAGTGCAGTCAGTTGCCCATAGACATTGCCTGATGAGTGCTAATGACTAAATAGAGTGCACCTGTGTGTAATCTAATGTCAGTACAAATACAGCTGCTCTGTGACGGCCTCAGAGGTTGTCTAAGAGAATATTGGGAGCAACAACACCATGAAGTCCAAAGAACACACCAGACAGGTCAGGGATAAAGTTATTGAGAAATTTAAAGCAGGCTTAGGCTACAAAAAGATTTCCAAAGCCTTGAACATCCCACGGAGCACTGTTCAAGCGATCATTCAGAAATGGAAGGAGTATGGCACAACTGTAAACCTACCAAGACAAGGCCGTCCACCTAAACTCACAGGCCGAACAAGGAGAGCGCTGATCAGAAATGCAGCCAAGAGGCCCATGGTGACTCTGGACGAGCTGCAGAGATCTACAGCTCAGGTGGGGGAATCTGTCCATAGGACAACTATTAGTCGTGCACTGCACAAAGTTGGCCTTTATGGAAGAGTGGCAAGAAGAAAGCCATTGTTAACAGAAAACTATAAGAAGTCCCGTTTGCAGTTTGCCACAAGCCATGTGGGGAGGGACAGCAAACATGTGGAAGAAGGTGCTCTGGTCAGATGAGACCAAAATGGAACTTTTTGGCCAAAATGCAAAACGCTATGTGTGGCGGAAAACTAACACTGCACATCACTCTGAACACACCATCCCCACTGTGAAATATGGTGGTGGCAGCATCATGCTCTGGGGGTGCTTCTCTTCAGCAGGGACAGGGAAGCTGGTCAGAGTTGATGGGAAGATGGATGGAGCCAAATACAGGGCAATCTTGGAAAAAAACCTCTTGGAGTCTGCAAAAGACTTGAGACTGGGGCGGAGGTTCACCTTCCAGCAGGACAACGACCCTAAACATAAAGCCAGGGCAACAATGGAATGGTTTAAAACAAAACATATCCATGTGTTAGAATGGCCCAGTCAAAGTCCAGATCTAAATCCAATCAAGAATCTGTGGCAAGATCTGAAAACTGCTGTTCACAAACGCTGTCCATCTAATCTGACTGAGCCGGAGCTGTTTTGCAAAGAAGAATGGGCAAGGATTTCAGTCTCTAGATGTACAAAGCTGGTAGAGACATGCTCTAAAAGACTGGCAGCTGTAATTGCAGCAAAAGGTGGTTCTACAAAGTATTGACTCAGGGGGCTGAATAATTACGCACATCCCACTTTTCAGTTATTTATTTGTAAAAAATGTATGGAATCATGTATGATTTTCGTTCCACTTCTCACGTGTACACCACTTTGTATTGGTCTTTCACGTGGAATTCCAATAAAATTGATTCATGTTTGTGGCTGTAATGTGAAAAAGTTCAAGGGGGCCGAATACTTTTGCAAACCACTGTAGCTAATGTACACAGTGCAAGCTGCAGGTAATAGGTTAAGATTAGGGCTGGACAAAAAAACAATGATTATTGTGAAAGAACGTCCATATAAAACTCATTCCATCCAAGTTTTGACAGACAACATAAAAAGTCAATGACAATGAGAACACCGTCGTGCCGAACCAATGTGGCTGGAACAGATTTATAGCCATGTTGACGCACACAGAACTGGACTGGCAGCAGCACACATGCTAATTTTGGGTTGCAGTAGCCGTGCATACCAGTACATCAAAAGTGGGAGGGAGAAAAAAAAAAAAAAAAAAAAAAAAAAAAAAAAAAGAAAATGGAGACAGAAAACACTAATGAAACCTCAAAATTCAATGTTACCGTGGAAGACACCAATAGACACAACCCAAGGCTCAAAAGATGAGGACATTGCTGAAAAGGGTCAGAGGAATCCGATAGTGTGGAGATATTTTAGCTATTTAAAGTCTGACAAGAAGCAGAGTAACGTGCACTACAATTTGTGCCAAAAGCATGCTCCGACAAAGACAGTTTAATACTATTAATCTTTAGAGCATGCACAATGTAAGAATTTACAGTCCCAAAACCAAGCAAGTGCTGCACTAATGGGGATTTCTTGTGACTTTCTTTCTTTTTTGCTATGGAGCATACAATGAACACAAATGAGTGAATATGTCAATTTTGTTTATGTTCTCATTTGTTTATATTTGTAAGGCTGCTTGAATTTGTACTGAGGATATATACAGAATGTTTTTGTCCATTTATTTGTGGTTTGATCCCAACCATTTAAAACAGATTGAATCTATAAAGCTAAGGATATGGTACAGTGATATTTTTGAGATTTTATTTTGAATTAATACCTACTTTATTGATTTGGAGTTGACCAACTGAATTTACTTTGTGTTCTCCTGTAAAGCTTGAAAGTTTTAAGATTTTAGTTTTATATTTAAGAATTAAGATTTTAATTTATTTGGAGTTGACCAACAAATTTACCATATTCTCCTGTAAAACTTGAAAGCTTCTGGCTGGTCAGAATTAATATTTTAGTTTATTATATATACTTTATTTACTTGAAATACAATTGCATGATTTTCTACAGTACAGTTCAACTTCTGACAGAAAATATTTAAACCAAAATTAACCCTTTGAGATCTTCACATCTCACTTTGGAGTAAAAAAAGAATGCTTTAGCTTAACAGAAAACAGTGATTTGATTTATATCATGATAGAGATAGAGAGATATATATCTCAATATTTTGCGGTGGGCTAGCACCCTGCCCGGGGATTTGTTCTTGCCTTGCACCCGGGGTTTGCTGGGTTTGGCTCCATGAGACCCCCATGAACCTGTGTTAGGATATAGTGGGTTGGATAATAGATGGATGTATATATCAATATTAACCAACATGGGGGAAAAAAAACTGATTGCGATATGATTTTTTCCCTATCGCCCAGCCCTAGTTAAGATTAAGCTATATACAGCAAGGCCTCATCTGCAGTGCTGCTTTTGGTTTCTGAACTGCAAAAAAGACAGAGTGGCATTAGAGTAACACCATAGAAGTGCAACTGGACTGATTCCAGGACTGCAAGGTGTCAGCCATAAACAGACAGAAAGATTTAGAGGAGACATTCTTGAATTGTTAAAACTTAAAGGAATTATGGTGAGCTTTCAGAAACTTCTTTATGCAGTGTATCAGAGAGAATAAAGTTGCCAAATGTGGTAGACAGTAGTACTTCAGGGACCTTCAAAACTTGACTTGTCATTTTTGAGAAATTAGATGAACAGAATTGATGAGCTTTTCTAATATTTAGATGTACGTTATTTTTAATTTAATGCTGTAAGAGACTATTTTAAAATCTCTACTAGAATATGAACAAAACTAGAATAAATTGTTACCAATCAGATGCCACTTAAGTCGTAATATAGTACATTTGCAAACATATTTTGGAGAGTCTTCTTAGTTTTCTGCTGATACCATTGATATAAAATTAAACTACTGTATACAAGCATGAATAATACAACAAATATGCTAGCATGTTCAAAACTAAAAAAAAAAAAATATAACCTTTCCAATGGTTTCCACCACCTTCCTTCTCCATATTCTTGAATTAATTTAGCAACCTTTGGAAAAAAGAGAAAGTAAAAGGAAATTTAAACAGGATATTTAGAAGAAAGTTGATGAATACTAGTAAAAAGTTATGTAATTAAAACTGCTAAAATTATTTTGACTTAATTTCAAAAATGTTTTAGAACTAGAAAGTAAAAGAATTCAGTTATAGCACAGACAACATATATTTCTGTTATTTAAAAAGTTTGTGCACCTACTACAAAGTGTATTGAAATTCATTCTCTCTGCCGACCTACAGATTGTCACAACCTGACATTAAGAGAGCAATTTTGAGAGTTGTAAACACAAAATGTTTTAAAAAATTAAAACATATCTAGTAGAGGAGTGACGTTTCCAGGCAAAACCTTTGCTAAAAAAAAAAAAAAAAAAAATAGTACATAATTGCAACTGACACATGAGGTGAGCATAAAACTAAGCAACGGAGAAGGGGCTGACTAATGAATGAAACACATTGTCTAAAGAAATACAGTACACAGTTTGTACTATATTCTTTAACCTACAGTATATTAGAAAATATTAGAAAAAAAAATGCTTGCAAGTTAACCAGCTAAGAATTACATATGATATGTTGAAGATGAATTGAGTTGCATAATATAGTTAAATCATTTTCTCAGGTAAAAGTTAGGCACAAATTGAACAATAGCATACAACTCTACAATGGCATGCACAGTAATACGGTATTTTATTAATTACAGACTGCTTGTGGCCAAATTAACTGAAAAATGACTTTGAATATTCAATTCAAATATTTAGACTATACAAACGGTTGAGCTGTGTACAAGTACTAAATAAATGGAATTTACAAAATGATCATATCTGAAGATAGTCATGGACACTTAAGTATTGAAAGAAAGAAAATGAAGCTTTTCGATGTCCCTCAAAGTTGTTTGAATATAAGAAGATCATATTCAAAGATTTATTCATTTATCCTGTCCATTTTCTGAATAAATGTATTTAGTTCAAGGTGACGGACTATAGGGAACACACACATATTCTACCCTCACTCGCATTGCGTCAGGTTAGAGTTTCTAATTAATCTAGTACTTGTCTTCGACTTTTGTAAGTCCAGTAAGGAGAACTGGACTTTCTACATAAGCTGTACAAGTTTTCTCCTACTGTTTCCCTCTCCAAAGATCATTCAGGTTTTTGCCTACACCTCTTCAGTCTGACTACTAAAGACAATGTATTGTACTCCAAGACTGCCCTTTTAGCCACTAGCAAAATACCCGAGCTTCGCAGCGACGAAGTACTGCCTTAACATTTTTATTAAGAAGAAAATTAAACCTTTTTAAACTGAGGGAAAATATACCAATAATTATTTGTTAAGGATCTCTTTGTATACCACATTGTCATTTCGGCCCTCCGGTTGTAATATGACCAAGCTGTGCGCCGAGCTTACTCTTTAGCATGCAACGTACAGTTAGCCATGTGAAAAGTAATCTGATTTCAAATCTCACAGCTTGGATTGCTGCTCTCACAATCGGTTTGAGTTTCATGGTTTGTTTCAATTACGACAGTATTTGCAGGACTTGTGTGGAAGTGACATTCAGCATCTGTCAAGCATTGTAAGCATACAACCGGTTTCATCGATAACTTCAAATCCAGCTTTTGAGAGTTTAAACATTCATAAACATCAAAGTGTCCACTACTGAAATCGCCACCTGTGAATCTAAGATGTTGAAGAGGTGGTTGTCCAAAGGTGTAAAATATTTGGCCATTTCGGTACACTTGAAAGCGACAACCGAACAACTCAGCGGCAGCCATTAAGCATTTCACTCTTATAGGGCTCCTGTGTAGTATAATTATCTCCTGTACCATCATCAGTCCACACCTTGAACCTGTCCCAGTCATTCAATACATAAGATACAATGTTCCTCCGGATATCAAGAGTAAGCCTGATATGGCCGTGCAATATGTAACAAAGAGAATGGAAAAGGCAGGTGCCATCTCCGGGCATGGAAACCACTCGGTAAGTGACAGTTCTTTGATTGATGGTGATCATCTCGATAGACATGTTAATAGGGGTATTGTTGGAATGATAAAGGAAATGGGTACCTGAACAATGTAAAGGAAGTCTAAAATACCTACACAATAACTATAATCATAATAAACGAACAATAAAACAGCGGAGAAGCCGTGGATTAAATAAAAAGGCTGTAGTTATCAGCAGGGAGACATGAATCCCGTGGCAGGGCTCTAGACCAACTTTTTGCACTGGTTGCACTGGTGCGCCTAACTTTTTTTCTTAGGTGCACCAGCACAAAAGTTAGGTGCACCCAAATTTTCAACCGCATCACATTTAACACCACAGTTTTACAAGTTCACTTTTTTTTTTTATTTTTTTTTTTTTTTTTTTTTTTTTTTTTTTTTTTTTTTTAAATCGCTGTCCATATAGGCAATATTGACTTGTAAATGATTAACTAACAATCTGGTCAATATAAAGTTCTTTATTTGAAGGCAAGCACAATTCTACAAGAAAGGTAACTTACTGAAAAAGTGTTGGTGCTTAAAGTGCTTTACTGAGCTGAAATTTAAACTTAAAAAATTTCAAGATAAATTAACTAAAAAGAAAATCTAAATTAAGTGTTTTAAGGGCTTCAAACTGAACATCTCATGGCTCAATGTCTTATGGACTATCCTCCATTGCAGTCACATGCCCCTCGGATGGCCAACTCCTGTAGTTTGGCCTTCTTAATCTTTGGCCTTGACTAAACCAGCTGGCCACACTCTCTCTAGCATCAAAATCTTCCAGACTTGGGCATGAGCATGCTCGACCTCAATGTGTCCAATAAGTATATTCACCAGTCTTCCTCTCCGCAAGATACGACCGTACACAATGACGCATTCCTTTGTGGCGATATCTGTGTCTCCGTCGATCAGGAATGCCATGTATGCACTGTTCGCAATTTGCACAGACGTCTTTTTTTTCAATGTATCTGCGATGACTCCTATAAATTGGGCGCACGCGACATCATTGCTGTACGTCGGGTTTACGTTCAAACCATTTTTCTTCATAAGAATTATTTCGGACTTGAATTTAGTGAAGGGAAGTTCTTCTTTTGCAATATTGTAGGCAACGTTAAACTTAATTATCATCTCGGCCTCGTCTGATGATCTGTTTGCTGCTGCCTGCCGCTGAAAGGCAGCGGGGAGAGGGGACACTTGAGCAGTGCATTTATCTCGGCATGTAATGTTTTTTATAGATGCATTGTGCTTTTTCAACGTTTCAATTCTAAATGTATTAGAACCAGTCACAAATGCACTACTGCCGGCCATGGTCTTCCCACACTCTTTACAGTAAATACAGTGCATTATATTATCGGATTTACTGTATCTTAGCCAGGGAAACTGGTCAAGCCACTCTTTTCGAAATGTATACACTTTACCCCTTTTAATTTCAGTGGGCTCGGACTCGATCGTATGTGGCTCATTATCTAATGCCGTCTCCGGACCAGGGCTTGCTATAACTTGGGAGGTTGATGGCTCCATGTCAGAGCATTGGTTATGATTTTCGGACGGATCAGGCCCTAACTTAACATTCTTAACGAAAAAGCTGTCAATCGTTCTTTTCATCTTCTCTCATAATCCGCGGCTACATCCACTGTTTACCTGATGGGCTACTCACCTCTCTCTGTCTGACTGCATCACATGCATTTTCAAACGTACACACACGTACAGGAATATCTGGACCACGGCCAATCGGGGGGGCCCCCGGCCGGCCCCCGCCCTTCACTATCTCCGATTGGTTTAGACCACGATATGGGCCTAATGTGTGTCTGTTGTTGAACAACAGGGAGACTTTAAGAGTCACGGAGTTTCGTTTTTTTTCCCCCTCGAACGGCTGGTCGCACCGATGCAACCTTTGATTTTTTTTAGTCGCACCATTGAGAAATTAGGTCGCACGTGCGACCAAATTGGTCACACTCTAGAGCCCTGCGTGGCGAAGCAAGGAAGGGAATGTAGAGACCAGAGTGACGGACGGCCCTATATAGGCAGGCAGCCAACAACGTGGGACGCGTTGGGATGGGGGACCCAACGCCGCCTCACATGGTGACCAAGCTGCAGGGTATGGACGTATATATGTACGCAAGTAGGATTCAGTTAGCGTTGGGAACCCGCGTACCAAATTTCTTGAAGATGGGCCCATAAGTAACAAAGACCGTTGGAAAGTTCAATATGGCGGCCGACAGTGGCGTCATACCACCGAAATAAGTACGTACATCGGTTTCAGTTAGCGCAGGGAAGCCGCCTACCAAATTTCGTGAAGATGGGGTCAGCCTTCTACCTACACGGGTAGCTGGAGAATTAGTGACGTTGGAAAGTTCAATATGGCGACAGACAGTGGCGTCATACCACCGAAATAAGTACCTACATCGGTTTCGGTAACAGCAGGGAAGCCACCTACCAAATTTTGTGAAGATGGAGCCATAAATAAGAAAGTTCAAAATGGCGGACATTGTCGACCGTTACGCGTAGAATTTCGAAATGAAACCTGCTTAACTTTTGTAAGTAAGCTGTTAGGAATGAGCCTGCCAAATTTCAGCCTTCTACCTACACGGGAAGTTGGGGAATTAGTGATGAGTGAGTGAGTGAGTGAGAGCTTTGCCTTTTATTAGTATAGATTTATGTCATTGTGGGCACCACGTGGCAGTCATTAGTGATGATGAAGGAAGAGATTTAAAAGTTAGTTGGTCATTTAATCCTGGAGAAATATGTGAATCAATTGTGAAACTTAATTGAGCTTCAGCGTTTTTTCTTTGGAAGGTTTCTTTGAAATCCTGTAAAAGATCACAAAGAGAGATCAGTGTGGTTATGATCAATGGGTGTGAAATGTTCTAACACAGGATTTAGAAGGTCTTCAGTCTTAATGGCTTGAACATGCTCCATGAAATGATCTGCAAGTGAGCTCTCAGTTTCATTTTTAAGATGGATCCATCTACAGTAGTACAAACTTCTTGCTCATAGTTCATTTCACAAAGCACTGGGCATTGTCTTTTGGAACATGAATCACTTGTAGCCTTGAAAATATATCAGGTCCCTCTGGAAAAACTAATATTAACTGCCCCCTCTGCCAATTCAAAAAACAAACATTCACTGATATTTCCTACAGAAACTGTCTTGGCAATCTATAGTCATGTAAAAAAGTAAGTAAATCCCATGAAATGTTTTTCTTTAACATATGTGGACATATCAAAATTTGATCTTCATTTAAATGGTTTCTTTACAAAAAAAGTGGTGTAATTAAAGAAAAAAAAAAAAAGAAATTGACTTTGCAATAATTTAATCAATAAAGAAAAGCAGCTACAAACTTCTAATAGCTGGTATTGCTCCTGCAGAAATAACCTCAAGTAGATATTTCCTAAAATGGTCTGTCACCCTCTGACATTGACTGTAAGAAATGTTCTGGCTCCATGTAGAATTCTCTTTGCTGCCTTATGTTTGCAGGGATTCAGATCTAGGCTTTGACTTGGCCTTTCTAGAATCCGCTATTTCTTTCTTTTCAGCTACTCCTTGGTGGAGTTACTGGTGTGTAGAGGGTCACTGTCATGTTCATAAGTCCATTTTTGGCCGCACTTTAATCATCTGACAGATGGTCTCCCAGTATCTTCAGGCATCCTCTGGAACAATGAAGAACTCCTAGTGGATTCTATGATGGCAAGCTTCCCAGGCCCTGATGCAACAAAGCAGCCTCAAACCAAAACGTTTCCACCACAGTGATTAACAGTTGATTTCAGGTTTTCTGGGTAAACGCAGTCTTTGACCACAGAAGGAGAACACATGTTTGGCAAAAACCAATCTCTGATTGCACAAGAGCATATTGTTCCAGAAATGCTGGTCTTTGGGGCAAGACTAAGATTTGCCCATGAATACAATGTTCTTTCCGGACAGCAAAAGTTTCCTTCTGGCACACCTACCAAGTAGATCCAATTTGTGCAGCCTCCTTCTAATGACAGACTTATGCACTTTTATCATGGGACCTACAGGTAACTACTGCCTCAGATATCAAAATCTGGTCTTCTTGGATATCAGTATTTTGTATTCTCTCAAAATGAAGTTGACAGGGTGCCCTGGCCTAAACAAGCTGGTAGTTATTTGAAATCTTTTCCACTGGTACATGATCTTCTGGAAAATGGACGGTCGATTTTTCAGTTTTTTGGAAATCTTTTTAATTATATAACTTTTTCTGTAGACCTCAGAGAACAGTTTCCATCTTGGCGCAGTGGTAAAACACAAACAAACGGCAAACCAAACTCCAAGATCATCTCAAATGATTTGAACAGGATTCTCCTTTAAGATATTTGAGGTAGTGATAAATGTAAGGGTGTACTTACTTTATCCTCATGCACAAATTGCATTTATGTTTATTTAAATTATACAATGGACTACAAAATGTAGATGTGGCATGATGCTTATATAATCACTTTTATTTATTGATACTGTTTAAATGACAATCAAATCTTGTTAAAAGGAGGAAAAAAATTAATGACTGCACATAGTGAGAAACAGGGTGATTGACTGCAGATCATTTCACTCTCTCCTTCTATTAATGTAAACTTTTTCTTTTTCAGTCTGATGAAGCTTACACAATTCAAATTCTGCATCTCTAACCCTTTTGCAGCACAGAAATTAACACTAATGTAACCATTCACTATCATCACATTACAGTATACGGTATTACTACTTCAGGCACACACACCCCACTGGTATCTTTTATCAACAATACAGACAAGATTACTAGAAATTAGAATTAGACACATTGCAATGCAATTATCCTTGGTTTCAACATTACTCTTACACAAATATAGATCAATACCTCATAAGAATACTCAGCAATCCAAAAGAGATTTTTTGAAACCCCGACAAACCCCCAGGTGTGTTGTGTGCTGAAACTCTGTTAACACAAGCAGAGCTTGCTTGTCAGTTGCCAAGGTAACTGCAGGTTCACTGCCTTACTGCGTAAGGTGCCTGTCCTTCGATGGTTGATGAAGGAACCAGTCTAATCTGGCCACTAACTTGCCCCTGTCACTGCTTGTTTGCTGTGTCTGTGTGTATTAAAATGGTAGCTTCCATTTGAATAAAGACCCTGACTGTTCCTGTTTTAATTTTAATAAAGTTGTTATTCTTGAAGGCTTTGGACTCTGTGTCTTCTCTCGGGTGAAAGACAATGACTTGTACGTCACAATGTAAAAACAGATTTACTAAAAATGGTAGCTTTTATAGTAATATTTTTTCACATTAATGAACATAAATGTCTGCTCAAAGAGATTTCCATTAATAGACTGATACGTCGATTAAAAAAAAAAAAGTATTGAGTGTCTTCCCCAGGTTATCTTCAGGACTGCCTCTACAGATTCCTTATCTATACTAATAAA
>JANRMT010062834.1:37808414-37837837 GCA_026402145.1 Polypterus bichir lapradei | reverse complement strand
GCATGAAATTAACCGTTTTGCCAATTGTGTGTTTTAGGTGTGTTGGTGCGTTAAGAGTTTAGGAAACTTGTTAAATGTTTTGAAAAAACTGTCATAGCGATTGTAAAAAACTGTAAGAAATATAGCAAAAACTACAACTTACTTTGCAACTTTGCAAGATGCTGAGAAATTAGTTCACGCTTTTGTTTTCAGTTGGCTAGATTACTGTAACGCACTCCTCTCAGGACTACCAAAAAAAGATATCAATCAGTTGCAGCGAGTGCAGAATTGCTTAACTAGGTAAAGAAAATCTGAGCATATCTCTCTAATTCTGATGTCACTACATTGGTTACATGTGTCATTTAGAAATGACTTTAAAATGCGGCTTATGGTTTACAAAGCCTTAAATAATCTCGCTCCATCTTATATTTCAGATTGCCTTTCACCTTACACTCCAAATTGTAACCTTAGATCTTCAAATGAGTGTCTGCTTATAATTCCAATTGCTAAACTTAAAAGAAGTGGTGAGGCGGCCTTCTGCTGTTATGCACCTAAAATCTGGAACAGCTTACCAATAGAAATTCACCAGGCTAATACGGTGGAGCTCTTTAAAAACTGCTAAAAACCCATGACTTTAACATGGCTTTCTCATAGCTTCATTTTAGTGTAACCCTGATATTTTGTATATGAATTTTTATTATTGCTCTGTTGTTCCTTTTCCAGCTTTCTGTGGTGGCGATCTGTGCCACCACCACCTGATCAAAGCACCGTGATGTCCTTACATTGATAGATTGAAGGCCAGATGTCCACATGACCATCATCATCAAATTCTTCTATGTGAAGCCTGAAAACAATGAGGACTGATTGAGATCATTGATGTTAGTTGGGATGCCCAGTGGGTAGTGTCCTGAAATCAACCATCAGCACATCTAGTTATGTCTTTTTCTTTTCTTTGTACTTTTAGAGCACACTATGGCAAGAGTCTGGAACATGGCCCTTTTCTTTGTTGACATTTTGCGAAGCTTGTAGCCTCCTCTTGTGTGTCATCAGGAGATCATCCATTGATAAGCATCGCACCAGATGAGAAAATTTAAAGAAACTGCTGCTTTATTATAGTAAGTTAAAAAAAAAAAACTAGTGCAAGATAAGAGCTTTTTTAGCAGTACGCCCAGTAGAAAAAAGGAAAAAACAGAAAGAGACCGTTTTGGAAACTTCATCAAAAATAAACAATAAATGTCAAATTAACCAGAAAATTTTACTTTATTTACAACAGAGAAATAAATTAAATTCTTCAAGCAAAACAGAGAGAATTACTAATATGATTTTCACTCCTTTTAATTTCATCCTATTAAATAGCTGCCACCACTGGAAGGTGTTTGTTACTTTTTTAGCCAGAGTTTATTTCTTGGCTTATATTTATTTTACATTTCATTGTGTTTTTTGTTAAATTTAAATGCTTATTTTGCATGTCTTTTCTTTATTTTGCATTTGTGTAATATGTCTTTAGGTATGAATCTATTCTCTGCATTCTGTGGGTTGTACCTCGAAGAGGCAGAGCCATCACCACTTCTGAGACCTCCCTCGGGTAATTTAAGAGTCAGCGAAAGAGGACCTCAAGAGTGGTGCATTGACGTTTGTAGGAGTCAATTGTGAGGATTATTTATTTGCATTGGATTTACTGTTTTTTGTCTTTTTTTTTTTTGTTCTGACAGCAAAGCTTTGCATTGTGTTTTGGGACTTTTTCACTCGGATTGCCTTTCAGGCAACTCTTTTTTTACTCTTTTTGAATTTTTTCTCATATTTTCGATTGAGAAGAACTACTCGTTTCTTTTGGTGAAATATGTCTTTTCAAGCCTGAGATTTATAATGGTCTCTTTCCCAGGAGTCTAAGAGGCATCTAAAATATTTTGGGACTCTAAAGCCAAAACCCCTTTTTAGGCCTATGTAGATCGAAGCTGGACAGTCGATTGTGGGGTTAGGCTGTCTGGGGTGTGGTCAATTCTGGGTAGACTAGGATAGCCCTTTTTGAGGTCTTTTTTGAGTCCTCACAATGCTTTCACAATGTCTGGGACACCACATCATAAGAGAAATTTGGAACCAGCTGACTAAAAGTGCAGAACCTTCTTCAAAGAACCATGCTTTTGCTATAATAAAGCAGTCATCTGGCCCTGATACAGCACTTCAGTTCAGTTGAATTCATTTTCCTTTTTTCTTTGGCTTTTAAACATGCTTTACCCCAGCCATGTCTTTTTGTTTTAATAATAATAATAATAATAATAATAATTCATTACATTTATATAGCGCTTTTCTCAGTACTCAAAGCGCTATCCACACAGGGAGGAATCAGGAAGCGAACCCACAATCTTCCACAGTCTCCTTACTGCAAAGTGGACTCACATCTACAAAAGGGGAAATAGATGTTGAATGTGTTGACTTTTTTTCTGTAAATAATATTTCCAATGAGGCTATTCACATGAAATTCTCACCAGAAATTCACCAGACAACTCAAGAAATCCACAAACATAAAGAGTTCACAAAATTAAAGACTGTAAATAAAGGTGTGTTTAACAAAGTGGAATGACACAGGAAAAAGGTATTGAACACCTTAAGAAAAAGCCGTACACCAAAGCAAGGATAGGCAAGGAGCCAGCTGAAATCTGTAAGTAGGTGGAAAGTAATTCTACCTATCTGTGCAAATTAATATCAGCTGGGTTAGTACATATTGATGGGCTAGAAAAAGGTGTTTTGCTACCAAGGTGTCACACAAGAAACATCTAATGATGGGTAAAAGTAAAGAGCTCTCCCAAAACCTTCACAGCCTAATTGTTGCAAACCATATCAATGAAACTGGTTACAGACTTATTTCAAAACTTTTGAATCTTCCAGTAAGCACCACTGAGGTCATTATCTGAAGTGGAAGGAACCATCAACCAGCCAAGCACAGGAGCTCCTAACAAGATTTCTGACCAAAGAGTCAAAAGGATAGTCAGACAAGTAGGCCAAGAGCCAAGGGCCACTCAGAAAGAGCTCCACAATGACTTGGATGCAGCAGGTACAATTGTTACAGAGAAAACAATAGGCAATACACTCCACCGGCATGACCTCTATGCATGCTCACCCTGCAAGACTCCATTACTGAAGAACAGCCATGTTGAAGCGAGTTTAAAGTTTGATACACAACATTTGGACCAAAACAGAACTTTTTGGCTGTCATACTTCACTCCATGTTAGGAAGAGAAATGGGACTGCACATCACCCAAAGAACATGGTGGAAACATAATGGTGTCGGGCTATTTCTCATCTCATGGAACTGGCAGACTTCAAGTAAGTGAAGGAAAGATGAATGGGGCCATGTATTGAGAGATTCTTGAAATGAATCTGCTGCCATCCACCTAAGATGATGAGAATGAGACATGGGTGGACCTTCCAGTAGGACGATGATCCAAAACATACAGCAAATGAAACTCTCAATTGGTTTCATTGAAAGAAAATTAGGTTGTTAGAATGGCCCAGTCAGTCAACTGATTTAAATCCAATTGAACCATTATTCAATATGCAGATGACATGATGCTCATAGGACACATATCTGGGGAGGATGAAAGCCACTATCTAAATCAATTGGACTGTATGGTAAACTGCTGTAATAAAAACTCAAAGTCAATGTATGTCTTATGTTCCAGCTTCACTCGGCTGGAGCAATTTTCATGAAACTTACACATGTTTCTCATTGGTAGGGTAAAAATACTGTAAGGTGAAATCAACCCTAACCCCCTTCTGGGTAGGGTGGGGGTGATCTTGCGGTCTTGTATGCATGTTCTCATCCAGTTGACACTCGGAACGACCACCAGAGGGCAAACTGGAGGTGACTGTCGGCATTCTTTATGCTTGAGCAGCACCGCGCCCCTGTTGCTTTTGAAATTAAATAGAGTTGGCCGGATCCAAGCATCAACTGGATGATAACATACATACAAGATCACAAGACAAGCACATTACTGAGTCTTCATTGTTTGTTCATTTTTTTTATTTTTAAAGTTGTGGGTTTTTTTAATTATATTTTTCACAAACAATTAAAAAAACACTTTATTTTCTTCCCTGGCAATGTTGGGTGTTTCAGCTAGTAGTGAAAAAATATAAATACTTAGGAGCTAACTTAGATAACAGTCTTAACTGGAATGCAAATACAAAAAAAAATTCTCTAAATGCAATCACCGCTTATTTCTCCTCCGTAATCTCAAATTATTCAAAGTAGACAAGGACCTCATGTTGTCCTTCTGTCACAGAATGATTCAGTCTGTCATTACTTTCAGTTTAAATGCCTGGTTTAGTGGTCTAACAAAATAAAAAAAAAAAAATCCGGCAGATTACTAAGCATGCAGCTAAAGTTATTGGGACAGATGTAGATGATCTGGCAAGCGTGTGTCAGAGGACAATACTAAAGAAACTGACGACAGACATCCATTACATGTAGAACTTTAGTTCAGTAAATCAGGAAGGACAGTCGCTTTGAAAACCCAAACAAATCGTTCCAGAAATTCCTTTCACCCTAGTGCCATACAACTTTTTAATAAGGAATATCAGAGAAAATGATGAAGGTTTGATATGTATCATGTAACAATATTTGTGTAAATATGCACCATCAAACTGCCTTACCTTAACCTGTCTTGTCCCTATTTGGTTTGTTTCATTACTTTCTGCCTTGTTATTAGATACAACTGAGAAAGCAAATTTCATGTTTTCTTGTGTAAACATGACTAAATAAAGTAACCTTGAACCTTGGAACATTTGTGGATGATACTACAGATCAGGATTCACAAGAGGATCCCCAGGAATGTTCAAAATTTAAAGACAATCAGCTTTAGAAGAATGGGTCAAAATCACACCTGAACACTGCAGCAGATTGGTTTCTTCAAACAGGAGGCGTCTTGAAGCTGTCGTTATAAACAAAGGCTTCTCCACTAAGTTTTAAATTAGCGTGTTCAATACTTTTTCCCTGTGTTATTCCACTTTATTACACATTCCTTCATTTATGGCCTTTAATGTTGTGAATTCTTTATACTTTTGGATTTCTGGAGTTAATACCGATATCTGGTGAGAATTTCATGTGAACAGACTCAATGGAAATATATTTACTGAAAAAAATATTGACGCGTTCAATACTTATATCCCCCACTGTATCTTATGTTCCTTTGGAAAACATGACACAGACAGTTTAAATTTACTACTGCGTGCCCCAAAGAAGTTAAACAAGCACAGTAGTAACACGTATTATACTGTAGGCAGGTGTCTGTTTAAAGGAAGGTGCTGTATGAAATAAACTGTTTGTTTGGGATGGCTACCTTTGAATCAGTAGACTGCTTTGCTGATGAGAGAAACTTGATATCACGTCCATAAATATTGTTTGAAACTCTTTGAGGGCTGAATATTATTTCATCTGTCTTCATGATGGTTCTGACAAGAAAATGAAATGAATGTCCATTCATCCATTACCCAACCCGCTATATCTTAACTACAGGGTCACGGGGGTCTGCTGGAGCCAATCCCAGCCAACACAGGGCACAAGTCAGGAATCAAACCCCGTGCAGGGTGCCAGCCCACCGCAGGACACGCACATGCCCACACTAGGGACAATTTAGAATCACTAATGCACCTAACCTGCATGTCTTTGGACTGTGGGAGTTAACCAGAGCACCCGGAGGAAACCCACGCAGACACGGGGAGAACATGCAAACTCCATACAGGGAGGACCTGGGAAGCGACACCCGGGTCTCCTAACTGCGAGGCAGCAGCGCTACCCACTGCGCCGCCCTGAAGTGAATGTGCAAAGCAAAATACTCCATAGACTATGTTTTGTGTATTATTACTGAATCAGACCAAGATGTATCACACTGAGATTTTGATGCCAGGGATGTGGAGACCGAAAACGAAAGTGATGTACCACCATCAGCTGATCAGCCCCCAGCTGACTGTAGTGCTGAACGCTAATGTTTGTCCTTATAAGTTGACAACCGCCTCAAAAGAGTATTTATACAACAAAAGAAGCCTGAAGTGCACCTCAACTCAGGAAACTGCTTTTTATTTCACTCTTTCCTGATTTGTAAAATGCCTAAGGATGGTGATATTATGAATGATGCTGTACAAAGTAAAGCCTGACTGCATAGGTAAAGTGCTCAAAGACCATATCAATTGAAAAATATGCCATATATTATTTATTTTCTTTACTTCCTTATATGAACTCTTTTTGATGGATGTGACCTGTCACATTCTGCATTCAATGATAATCTTTTTATCTTTTGCTTGAAGGGCAGAATTTGCATCTTACAGATGTCTTTGCTGTATTGTTTGATCCATGATTTTTTTTCCACTTGAATATCCATGCTAGGAGCTGGCAGCAGCAGCAGCTGGTAGGAAGATTACAGAGGATGTCTTAAATGAGATGTAGTCCTGATCGTCTTGAATCAAAGAATAGCTCTACTGAGGTCGATACTGACGCTTATTGATGCACCCGCAATAAGGACACAACGAGCAAGTAAAGAGAAGTCACCCTGAAGCGGAACACGTATAACAGCCCTTCAGGGAACCGCTTTACATAAATGTACTCACATTTCCTCTCATTTTTGAACAATTTGAAGCCAAATCCATAAGGAATCTATAACGTTAACATGCTCAATGAATCCAACAAATGTTTTCTAATACTAGTCCCCTTCAGAAAATACTGCAGTACCCTAAAGAATTCACTTGAAGACAGGTCGGTTCTGGCAGCACGGTGGATTTGTTTCTTTTTATTGACAAACATGCTTTAACCTCTGGTCCTGCCTTGAACACTTTGTAAAAGAAGAAAATGATGTACTTTTATGGCATATTCCTCTTTCTTTTGAATCCTTCTTAGTTAATCAATAGACAAGGAGATAGCTCACTATTCTGTTAGTGTTCATGATTTAGTAGATAAGGGATGTCTTATTTTATACAATTTGAAAAAAAAAATTTTTACATGAGAAAGGTTAAAGTGTTTTCAAAATTTGGCAAGAATTTGAGCAAAGCTCAGTCTCTGTTAACCTTTTGTCTCACTAACCTGTTGATTTGTGTCTTTATTTCACGGTAACTTTAAAAAAAATCCACAAAATAAAATTTTAATTAAAACATAATAAAAACAACAAAAAACTCTTAGTCAGAAAATGTCAGCATCAGAAATGAAAGTTCTCTCATTAAATTCTGTGATCTTCACCAAATTTAAGACCCAGGCTTAGCAAAAAAACTAAGCCGCATGGCTTCAAATACAGCCTAGTAACAAAATCAAACTGGGGGCCTCAAATTCAAAAAGTAGACTTCCTGGCCTGTATGGAGGAAAAAATATAAATATATCAAAAGAAGGGATGAGGGGAAATCAAATACACCCGAGTCCCAAACAACACAGTTCTTTTATATTTGAAGCATTTTATAAACCCAGAGGCAAGGGGTGACATGAAACCAAGCATTCCAAAGTAGAAGAAAAACACTACTAAAAAGGAAGCAGGAATCAATATGTTCATATCAATATATTTGTATATTATTAGCTGATTAAAATATAATGGAAAATTATCTTGTAAACGCCTCCCATGGACATTTGTGAGCTTCACACTTAGTTTTATAAATACTTTAAGGAACACCATGTGGCAAAGGTATATGGACAACCCTCCAAATTATTGAGTCCTAGTGTTTCAAGCACTTAGCCATGTAATGTCTGTTGGCAAACCCTGTGTCCTACTGAAGAGTCCAGTGACTTTAAATGCAGAACTGTCATAGGATGCCACCTTTGCAAAGTGAGAACGTAAAATTTATGCTCTGTTAGTTTTGCACCAGTCAACTGCAAGTGCCATTAGATAGATAGATAGATAGATAGATAGATAGATAGATAGATAGATAGATAGATAGATGGATGTTTTTTATGTTTCTTATGTAAAGAAACTTTGTGTCATATATTGTACATATGTACAGTATATAGTGTATATGTATATCATATCATACGACATCATGCTTAATCAGGGTTATTGGTGGCTAGAGACTAGTTTAGCAGCACTGGGTGCCAGGCAGGACACAGCCCCGGACAGAGTACCACATTCTCAGACACACACACAGCCATGGTAATGTGGGAAAAATGGACAATAAGCAGAAGTGGGATTCAAAGCCAGGAAGTGAAATCTGTGAGGCATGATCTGTGCTACCATGCCATTCAGGATATTGTAAATTACATAAAAAGAAAGTAACTGTACAAAACTGGAACCTGCTGTTATGTCATACAGTGGTAACATAAATTATGCATTTCATGCTGCATAATAATTTGACTATTTAAAATTTAAAACTGTTTGCAGTACATAATTTTTTCTGTCAATATCTTGTATTCAGGTTTATTAATTTTGGAGTATTGTATCCCTTTCAGAAGGTGAATAATAAAAACACTTTCATGATTGTCTGTCCGATTTTAAAAAACGGCACCCAATTGTAAGAAAAATAACCCAAATTACTCAGAATGCAATTACCTACAATGCCCACTAATGTTTTTTAAGTGTTCTCATACATGTTATAAGTGCTATTAATTTGCAGATTTAAGTGTGACTAATACATCAGGCTGTTATTACTTTTTTTATTTGACAAACTGTTTCCAAGGTATATTTAAACACATAATGAACTTCAAGACTACAAATGATCTGGTAATTACACAACTAAAAATCTGAAAATTTTATACTGCAAACCTGTAAGGTGTGAGCAAATTATTAGAATAATGTCGATGAGTCCAATTTATATTGTATTAACTGTTTCCATGTTTTTGTTATGTTTCAGAAAATAAATAGTACATTGTGGTATAGAATTGTCAATTAAGCTATTTAAATTATTTTATGTCTATTACTTAAACACATTTGGTACAAGAATATATTGTGAGGTTTCTGAACTCTTTTAGGACCCAAAAATTGGGCGGCACGCCAAAGCACGACTGCCGCATCTTTGGAGGACTGCTTGCCTGTTGCTGAGGCCACCACAGGTTCACAATGCAGCAGCAGAGCACTGCAGAAACAACTATGAGCCAATCGAGATTGCACTATATGCACCTGTGGCTGATGGGTGATGCAAGGGACATTATAAATGCAGGGAACAGTATAACTTGGCTACTGACCTGGCCCCAACTATACCCGATTGCTGTGTCTGTGTATAGGAAAGTGGAAGCTGCAATAAATACCTCTGCTGTTCCTGTTTCAAGTGGAATAAAGCTGGTTTTGCTAAAGTACTGAGACTCAGCCTCGTGTTTTGGGGTGCAAGACAGTGTCTCACGCATCACAATATTTTTGGTATAATACATCAGTCCCATTTGGATCCCTTACTTTCAGAACAGAAAGAAGAAGAAGCATAATGATATTCAATTGAGGATTACAACTGTAAAACACAATGACAAACACAGGTAAAGTTTGGGGTTTATAGTGGATTCCTCATTTAACTGGTAATGCTGGAGTAAGATATAAAGGACCATGTGGCCCATTACTTCGATTCCTCTGCCCATAAAAATTGCTTCCGAGGATGTGGCACCATCCTCTTGAGATGCAGGTTCATGAATGAATGCTGACTTTTGGTTCACTTGTTTCTTAAATAGTGGATGGGACAGAAGGGGGTTGGACATCTGCAGCCAAAGTGGAGGCGATGTCACTAGTCCTCCCAGTTTTCTTAATCCAGCTTAAAGGCAAAGAGGGGCAATGTTTTTAGTATCAGTGTCACACCACTCTTCCCCTGCAGTTTTTACCTGATAAGAGCCCTCTAACTTCTTCCTAGACATGCATGTCTGAAACGCCAGTGCTGGGATCTAAGTTGTGGTGACCACCCAGAAGGAAACAGTCTTAAATGAAGGATCAGAAGACAGGTACTCAGGAAACAAGCTGGGGTTGATAACAAAAAGTCAAAAATTTTGATTTTACAAAAAGTCCAAAACATGAAGTAAAAATCAGGGTCAGAGAGCTGACAATCAGCTCTATCACCACCATCAGCTAAGGTCCATGGGTGTGACTGTGCAGCTGCCAACAGAGCTTCAGAAAGCATTAGCTTTGATTGGCTCATTGAGTTGGGGAAAGTGTAGTAGATCATGCTGCCACAGACCACAGATGAGCAGCGTAAGGCAGATGAGGCTGCGCATGCAAAGGACGAGGCAGATTGTAGCAGTGTTACAGAACGTTAAAGAAGGGAGAGTCTTGAAGCTGAGATCTGAGACCAGGAACATCAGTGGCAGCATCAGTTCAACCAAGAGACCGTACATCTGCATCTTCATACATGGAGGTCCACCTGCCCACATATAAAGGACAGATCACCACACACAAGGGCAGCATTAAACACCCCTGCTAGGCCTCCTGACTACATAGCACTCAAGACACATGCTGAGGTGCCCTCATTAACAGCTTAACAAACTCAGCAGAAAAGAAGACCACCAGGCAGTTAGGAAGATATACTGTTCCATTACAAGAACTGAATGTGGTCACTTTGAAAAGAGGGCTATATAATAGCACTGACAAGTTGCATCAGCCTGTGGATCGTATCTGCAATTAATCACCTGTGAACTTGAACCCGGACACAGGCAGACGGACAACATAGTTCCACCACACACTATTTATTCCAACTACTATATACAATATTTGTGCTCACAAACCCCAGTGCCTCTTGCACCGATTCCCCCAAAGTCCAGGGCTCACAGTCCTTGTGCCTTTCCTCTGGCCGCCTCCTGTCCTCTCTCCAGCTCTGCCTACTACCTCCCGACATCCACTAATGACTGGAGGGAGGCGGCCCCTCTTATGGGAACCCGGATGGGCTCCAGCTGCTCCCCGGCAATTAATGTTAGCCACACCCCTGTGTGGCAGAAGTGCCGGCTGCGCACCCGGAAGCCGTCCGTGTAGCCCCTGTCGTCTTCCCCCCGGCACTTCCTGGTGTGGCGGAAGTGCCGGGCTCCCGGGATAAATGGGCACTGGGGCGCGGCCACGGGTCCCTACAGGGCTGGGCTTCTAAGCCCCCTACCCGCGGCCCCCAACAGAACCAGGACGGACGCCCCCTCGCGGTCTGGAGGAGGCACACTCCCTCCTCTGGTCCTCCTAGGCGTCCCGGCCGGGCTCCAGCCCTGGCTGGGGACCACACACCTAATAGTATGAGCTGGCATTACATCATTTAAATGAACAGCTTCAGTGCCACCTTCAGGAGAACCTATAAAAAAGGCAAGCTAGCCACAGTTGCACAATCTTGAACTAGTGTGGCTAAAGTGAGCCATCTTTTTAAGGACAGGGAACTAACTAAAAGACTAATGTAAAGAACAACAAGCCATTGGGTCAGCGCTCATGAGCAGTGTGTCTCTGTTATGTTTGTATATCTGCATAATCTGAAAATAATTTTACGCAAGGGCACTATACAAGAATTAATTGAAAACTGAAATGAAATTCATTAACATTTACATTCAATATAGAATAATTTCAGCTGCCTATAAATCAAAATGAATTACATGATAAAGCTGAATTAATTTAAGTCAACCGAACTACATTATGGGTGCCACCTGGGTATTTAAAGATGTGACTTAAATTACATTTTTTTATATTGCAGATGTTATTACTTTGATTCAGCTGAAGTAGAAATATTACAGTGATTGAATTTCCATGTACTGCCTGAACTGTGAAGCAATTGCATTTTAATGAGCCAAACTGTAACAAACAATGAAAAGAAGACTAATAATTCCAGATGCACGCAGTAATATTGCAGTATATGAATCTAGAGATTTTTTTTCCTTTCAGTAGGCTTTCTCTGCTTTGTGTGCATATGTCACTCCTGAAGAAAGGACTGAAATGATCAGATAAAACTTGACAGTGAAATGGCCTTTATGTAGGAATCATGGGGTAGTCTGTTTTTGTCATGCTAAGTAAGTCTATAATAGAGGAATACGAGTCTTGAAGTACTTTTCTAACTTTTATGCATTAATTATGAACACAAATAACCAACAGTAGCACCTTACAAAAATGTATAAGGATCACTTTACTTGTCTTTCATACACAAATGTACTGTTTTTTTACTTGCTGTGCAGTATTTTTTTTACTTATGTAGGAAGTGGCTCTTCATGACCGTTGTGCAGATAAAAATCTAATTCTTAGAAGAGAATGAAGAAGACATCAGAAAAGGACTGGCATACAAGACAAGGTGGCACAGAGCAAAGGCATATGAAAGAAAAGAGACCATGTAGTGGCAATGGTAATACACGTTTCATGTTAATGGTAGAGGAGAGCAACAGCGGGGGTATGCCTTACAGCCACATTTGATGCCTTAGGATTGCTGAGGCAAATGCACTCAGAAATAGGAGTGAGAGTCATATATTAATGGAATATCTTTTCAGGATATATACAGCACAAAACTTGCTTCCTTGGAAAGGCAAACCCAATGGAACTCAGTCACCCTGCATAGCCAGTTTTCTCACTTCTCTCTTCTGACAAATGAAACAGGGCCTTTTGGGACTCACATAAGTGATTTCAGGGACAGTTTCTACCCACAAGTTAAAAGGATGCTGAACAGTCAATTATAAGTTTTTAAATGTTGTATATATAGTATATCTCCATCCATCCATTTTATATACACCCTTCATCCTATGCAGGGTTGCAGGGAAGCCTGACCCATCAAGCATAGAGTACAAGGTAGAAACAACCCATGGAATAGAAGCCAGTACATCGAAGGGCAAACAAACATACACACACAATTTAGCATTGCCAGTCCACCTAACCTGCATGTCTTTGGATTGTGGGAGGAAACTTGAGCACCCAAAGAAAACCCATGTAGACACGTAGGCAACACTTAGGACAATAACCTTGACTTTCTTGTTGTGAGGCAGCAGTGGCACCACCACCACTGCATATATATCCATCCATCCATCCATTATCCAACCCACTGAACCTGAACACAGGGTCTGCTGGAGCCAATCCCAGCTAACACAGGGCACAAGGCAGGAACCAATCCCAGGCAGGGTGCCAACCCACCGTAGGACACACACAAACACACCAAGCACACACTATGGCCAATTTAGAATCGGCAGACCACCTAACCTGCATGTCTTTGGACTGTGGGAGGAAACCCACGCATACATAGGGAGAACATGCAAACTCCACGCAGGAAGCGAACCCGGGTCTCTTAACTGTGAGGCAGCAGCGCTACCACTGCGCCACCGTGCCGCCATTTTATATATATAGTACAGGCCAAAAGTTTGGACACACCTCCTCATTCAATGTGTTTTCTTTATTTTCATGACTGAAGGCATCAAAACTATGAATGAACACATGTGGAGTTATGTACTTAACAAAAAAAGGTGAAATAACTGAAAACATGTTTTATATTCTAGTTTCTTCAAAATAGCCACCCTTTGCTTTGATTACTGCTTTGCACACTCTTGGCATTCTCTCGATGAGCTTCAACAGGTAGTCACATGAAATGGTTTTCACTTCACAGGTGTGCCTTATCAGGGTTATTTAGTGGAATTTCTTGCTTTATCAATGGGGTTGGGACCAGCAGTTGTGTTGTGCAGAAGTCAGGTTAGTTGGACGATCATTTATTTTTCAACAGGACAATGACCCCAAACACACCTCCAGGCTGTGTAAGGGCTATTTGACCAAGAAGGAGAGTGATGGAGTGCTGTAAATGGTCATGAAAATAAAGAAAACACATTGAATGAGGAGGTGTGTCCAAACTTTTGGCCTGTACTGTATATATATATACACACAAACATACAGGTATAATATATATACAAGATGTGACAATTTAATTCCTAGAATGATCATCTAGTATTACTGCTGTTTCAAAGTGCTACTGAAACATTGGAGCTGTTGAAAGTGGAGGATGGTGAGGATCATTCACCCTCTTCACCTGACTGATTTTTGGCTCCACACAAAATAAAAACTGCCATGAAAGGATGAAGATTTTCAAACATTTCTGATATCCAGTGTAACGGACTCAAGGGTAGCCTAGAAACAGAGTTTTAGGTGTCTTTCCAACAATGGTCATGTCACCTAACTACAGTTGTGCTTGAAAGTTTGTGAACCCTTTAGAATTTTCTATATTTCTCCATAAACATGAACTAAAACATCATCAGAGTTTCACTCAAGTCCTAAAAGTATATAAAGAGAAACCAGTTAAACAAATGAAACAAAAATATTATACTTGGTCATTTATTTATTAAGGCTGCGTTTCTCAACCTTTAAGTATTTGCGACCTGAGTTTTCATAACAGTTTTAATCGCGCCCCCCCTAACATTTTTTTTTAAATATAGATGCATATTTTATTATACCTACTTAACTTTTTATCGACATTTATCTAACTCTATATTTATTGTTCTAGTATCAGAATGTAGTTTAAGTTCATTTGTTTTGATTTCAACAGATGTTGTTTCATATTTTTGATTCTTGTTTTCTTTTTTTCACATCTCCAGTGTTGCTGACATCCATATCAGAGATACAGTCCTTGAGTCTCACAAACTGGGGTCTGCCTGACAGACAGTCCATTATCCAGGACACCATAGGGTCATCCACCTTCATATCTCTGAGTTTACCGATTAACAGGGATGGCTGGATAGTATTGAAGTCACCGGAGAAATGAAAAAACATAATCACCAAAGTGCTGCATGCTTTGTCCAGGTGAGAATAAGCCTTGTGAAGCAGACAGATAATTGGATCCTCCACTCCAATCTTTGTATGAAAGGCAAACTGCAGTGGGTCCAGGTGGTCCATCATAAGAGGACTCATATAGTCCAGGACCAGTCTCTCAAAGGTCTTCATGATGTGAGACGTAAGTGCCAGTGGTTTGTAGTTATAAGATAAAGAGGCACCTGCCTTCTTTGGACTGGAAAAAATGCAGGGTGTTTTCCACAGCAGCAGCACTTTCTGGAACTTTCTAGAAACTTAGGGACAGACTGAACAGGTGATGTAGTATTGTAGACAGGTAAGATATCCTCATTTTTCATTGTTAGTTAAAATTCTTGCTGCTATGCTTAGGACTAATTGCAGCCATCCAATTATTTTTTAGATATTTCTGACAGGAGTGCATTACAACAATCTAGACAGCCAAAGACAAATGCATGCATAACCTTCACGGCATTCTTGCAGTGATATAAAGCATCTAACTCATAAAATGTTTCTCAAGTGAAAAAAAGTCATCTTAACATGCTTAATGTGCAATTACAGCTCTGAATCTAAAATGACGCTGAGTTTCTTCACTTTCTGGCCTTGTTTGTAAAGGCAGATGGCTTAGTTTACTTCTAAGATCCTCATTATTTTGTTTGCTGCCAATAACTAAAATTTCATTTTTTTCCTGTTTAAAGAAATTATTTCTCTTCCATGCAGTGATGCCAAGATTGGCTGGCATTTAAGGAATATTTGGATCAGTTCCTTTTATACTTTGTAGTTCGAACCTATAGCCTGATGGTAAAAGCTGCAGTTGTGGATTTAGCAGGACAAGTCCCCTCTCAGGGTACCCACTTTGTTTTCTGCAGTGGTTGCTTCAGTTAATGAAAGGATTCAGGGATGGATGCACAGTTTGATTTGTGACATTGCCTTCTGTTTCTTCCAAAACTGGTGTAAATATTGGCACAATGGTTAGTGATGGAAGATCCAGTCTCCTGGGTTCAAATCCTATGATTAGTCTTTGTCTCTGTGGAACTTTTCTTTTGAGATTTTCTTTTGGGTAGCCTTACTTACTCCCACATCCTAAAGATGCACAAGTTAGGTAAACTGGTGATTTTTATTGGAGTGCTCTGTAATGGACTGGCAGACTGGTGCCCATCTGGACATTGGTTCCCACTGTGCACTATACTTAAGTGTTTTTGACAATGCTAAATTATGAACTTCTTATGCTGATTTGACGCTGAAGTAGAAACAGCAGTTATAATAACTGGATGGCTGGTTTGCATTTGTGCTAGGACATGATGTAGGATCTACTCAAGGTTTACCATTTATTATTTCAGGAAAAACACAAGTGGTTAGAAAGTAGATACCCTTGGAAAGTTCTGATGTAAGAAGTCAGATTTGTTTTTAAAATGAGGAAGAAATGATATACTGTATACTGTATTTTGACAAACATACACATGTGTGCTACAAAGGTATGAAGGTATGGAGGAGAATTTATGCTACAAATTACAAGCGTAATTATACATGCCCTCATAGTGAGCTTCTTACAGTAATGACATGAAAAGAGTTCAATCAGTGAGGGCACTTTTTTCATGCCAAGCACTTCAGTAATCCTTGCCACTGAAAAGCTGCTACACATTCAGCTGATTATGATTTGTTTAGTAAAATTGCAAATTGGATCAGTTAGGATTAATTGGGAAAGGAGATCCATCTGTGGAAACACAGCTGAGGGCAGCCTCTCTGTTTAGAACTCCTAGTGAAGTGAGTGAGTGGGTGGCTGTCTGGATAAGATGCCAGTGGGATTCTGGTCAGCTTAGTCGGAATCAATAAAAAGAAAGAGTGGCAGCACGGACACTTTATTTCTTTATTTTATTTTTTTTTAAACACTGAGGGCTCATCTTGTAGTGAATGAGCTGAAGAAGACCAAGGTTATACAGAAAAAGCCTGTTAATTATAAAGAAACTAAATATGAAGGGTGAACTGTTGTGTTCAAGCCAGGCTTCCTCTACTAGCTTATTTTTAAAGTGCTTCTTTTTATCTTCTTTGCAATTTTTTCATTATTATTTGTAGTTTTCTTTTGCATTTTATGGTATTGTTCTGTTCATTTATTATTTGTTTAATGGTATACTATCTGTTATTTTTATTTAGATTGGTTATCATTTAATATCTATGTGTGTCTTGCAATTGTCTCATGTACCTTGTATTTTGTGGCTGGCTCCTCAGGAGGCAGGGCCACCCATTCTTAACTGTTAAGCCCTATAAATGCAAGATGAGATTTGAAGTCCATTGCAGTTCATTTCAAATGCACTGGGGTGAATTTAGGTGGTTCTTGTGATTATGTTATTTTTTTTTACTTTTTGTCTGGGTTGCCTTTGTTGCTTCTGCTTCCTGCAATATTGTTGTGGGTTTCAATTTGGATCTTGCTTGCCTTTGTAGGCAAGTCCTTTTTAATTATGTTCCTCTCCTGTGCAGTTTATTCCTATTTCTGTCAATAAATCCTGCTTTTATAAAGATCTTTCAATACAATCCAGGGGTTCATGGTGGGACATTGTGAGAGTGTTGCTGGACTTTACAGAATATTTTTTCAAACTTTATGAGTGAAGTGCATTTTGGTAAGATGTTGGCCAAAGCCAGCCATTCAAGTGGAAGCGAGACTGCAGATTGTGGGCACCTTTTCTAGGCAGACCTGTAGGGTCCAGGCCTGCTTCTCTGGGTATTTATGAAGGTCTCACACCACTTTTGTCCACTTGTGAGGCTTCTGAGATTAAATCATAACATGAACAGATCAAAGTGACTATAGGCCAGTAGCTCTAATGTTCATCACGTAGATTAATGGAAGGGATTATTAAGGAAAAGATTGAGCATCTCGTGGCAAGAATGTCATGGAGAAAACTTCTTCAAAAAAAACATGCAGAGTCTGACTAGGCTGTCAGAATAAACTTTATTGTACAACATAGAAAACCATTGCAGAGCATATAAAGCCGGTCTCAGTTCAACGAAGTGAGCCCCGTGCTCAGGGCAAGCCTCGTAATTATTACAATTCCTGTCTCAAAATATCTTATCATCTGCTTCAAATGGTTCCTCATGGTAATGACCTCACTCCATACCTTTACTTATAACAATCACCTGGTCTTCTAGACTTTGTCATGTCAATAACGTTACGTCGTAGACCTCTCCATGATGATCATAAAAATAACCTTGCCTCGTAGACTTCCCCATAGCAGTCTCCATCCGAGTAGACCTTCCCATTACCAATTTCCTTCCTAATCTACACTTTCTCATAACAGCCACTTTGGCTTGAAGGACATATTTGCTACCTGGAGGTGAGAATCTCCCAGTTACCCCTCCCTTCACTCTCACATTCCTGTTCCTGGGCTGTTAATGATTAATGGCCTTTTTGATAATCAATGCTCATCATTAAGTTGGAATCAGGGGACCCCACATGTGAAAACTGGACTGCTCATTTAATAATTACTTGTTTCACCAACATCCCTTAAGGCCAAAATCATAGGCAGTTGTGTCGGTAAGCGACAACCCGCGGTCTCACTGGTAAGGGCTAAGCTGAGGATGGCCTTGAACGGACAAGCACAATGCTTCCTGACTGCTTGGAAGAAAGGAAAAATAAAGTTTTTAACAGTCACTCTTATAAAGCTTAAAGGTAGCTAGTTTGATAAATTTTGCTGTAGCTTTATATATATATATATATATATATATATATATATATATATATAATATATTTATTATTATAGTGATTTAAAAAGAAGAATTGACATATAAGCTTAAATGCTGTTTAAAATATATATGTGTGCTAATGTGAAAATCTGCAAACACAGGTACAGTAGCTGCTTATAAGAGAGAAAAAAACCTAACCTTTAATAAACTCTTACATAGCTCAAGCTAGCTAACACAATGCATTCTGCTTTAACTTCATCGCCTAAGGTATTGATAAGCCTTTATATAAAAATTTAAATGATATCTAAAATGCTTCTATGTTTATGCACTAACCTGAGAGTTTGCTTCGTTTTCTTAAAAACTGAAGGCCGGGGAATGCTTGTGGAAGCTTGTTTAATTTTCTGTTTAGTCTTCTGTCAGTTGGAAGCCTCAGCCGCTGTGTTCCCAAAAGAAAAGTCTGCTTGCTCAGTTCCTTCAGAGATCACAAAGTCCTGGACTCACAGAAGTTCAAAACAAAGCAAGTGAAAAGACAGGCGGGCCGGTGGGCCAGCAGCCCAGTGGCACTTATAGTAAAATACACAGTGATCTCTTAAGCTGCTTCGGGAATAAGCTTTTAATAGCTAGTAGCACTAAATCGAATAATAAGGTGCATTGATCCTTAATCTAAATTTTTAACAAGAGCAGAAGTATTAGGAAACAGCCATCATGGGTTCAGATGCAGAAAGTCGTGTTTTACTAATATGCCCGAATTTGATAACAAAGCAACAAAACCATTTGATAAGATAGGTGCATATGATATTCTTTATCTTTTCAGAAAGCATTTGCTAGGCTCCCACATGAGAAATTGGGCAAACTGAAAGAAGTGAGAGTTTAGGGTGTAGTGTGTTGATGGGCGCAGAATTGGCTAAAACACAGGAAGCACAGGATGATGGTGCGAAGAACCTTATCTGATATTGGGATCAATGCTGGTGCTGCTGCTACTTTAATACATATGAATGCTCTGGGGACAGCACGGTAGCGCAGTAGTAGCGCTGCTGCCTCGCAGTAAGGAGACCTGGGTTCGCTTCCCGGGTACTCCCTGCATGGAGTTTGCATGTTCTCTGCGTGGGTTTTCTCCGGGTGCTCCGGGTTCCTCCCACAGTCCAAAGACATGCAGGTTAGGTGCATTGGCGATCTGAAATTGTCCCTAGTGTATGCTTGGTGTGTGTGTGCTCTGTGGTGGGCTGGCTCCCCCCCTGCCTGGGGTTTGTTTCCTGCGGATCCCTGGGATTGGCTCCAGTAGACCCCCGTGACCCTGTAGTTAGGATATAGCGGGTTGGATAATGGATGGATGAATGATCTGGAGAGGAATGTACGAACAAGCTGATTAAGTCTGTAGATGACATCAAGCTAAGTGGGCTGGCAGGTAATTTAGAATCATTAGTGAGGAATTTGGACATCATAAATGTTTGGGTAGATTTGCCACAGCCATTAAATTTATAGCAGAACTTCCACATACACCAATGAAGCACCACCTGTGGTCACATGAGACAGAACATAAACAAAAGACAGTAGCGGCAAAGGAAAACTTAAACTGCATCCAAATAAATAAAATTTAGGTCCTTTCCACAGATTTGGAAATATGTACTTTAAAGAAAGGGTGGTCTCTCCCAGTCACTCATTTTGTAAATTTCAGCAAAACAAAGTTGGCCTCCATGCCAAAAGTATGCAATGTAAAATTAAACGTGTTTAAAAAATACTAAAAGCGGTGGCCAACACACTCACGCTGTCCCTTTTTAGAATTGTCTCCTAAAATTGACACTTTTTATGGTACAGAGGGACTACTTGGTGACAGCTTTGTCACACCAGATACCAGGGATCTAATTTATCTCAGTATTTCTTCTTCCCATCATTCAATGGTATTTTTCACCCACTGAGTTTCAATCACAACCCCAGGGGTGGCTCACATAAAGCCCTTTCTTAATGACAATAATCTATACTTACTCTAGCAGTGAGTTATACTTAGCATGTCTACATAAACACAGTTATCACTCATTGCATGACTGATAATAAAGCTTCCAGTAGGCTCACTAGAGACTTAGAGCTCCATTCATAGCAGGACTGATGAGTACTGATAGTGTCTCTTCAATGATCTATTAATAAACAAAGAAACAATTGGGTACAAAATAACGCATTATAGAGAGATCTTATTTTTCACTTGAATTTTATTCTTATTAGGTGCACTTTTGATTACAGTGTGTTGTGATTATGGCTATTTTTTTAATTCATTTTATAAGTGTTTTTCTGACCCCCTTCATGAGTCTGTTATTGGGCGGCATGGTGGCGCTGCTTGGGTCCTCCCTTCATGGAGTTTGCATGTTCTCCCCGTGTCTGCGTGGGTTTCCTCTGGGTGCTCTGGTTTCCTCTCACAGTCCAAAGACATGCAGGTTAGGGGCATTGGCGATCCTAAATTGTCCCTAGTGTGTGTGTGTGTGTGCACCCTGCGGTGGGTTGGCACCCTGTCTGAGGTTTGTTTCCTGCCTTGCGCACTGTGTTGGCTGGGATTGGCTCCAGCAGACCCCCGTGACCCTGTAGTTAGGATATAGTGAGTTGGATAATGGATGGATGGATGAGTCTATTATTTCTTTTGTGCTCATGTGTCAGCTTTTGTGACATTGTTAATGACATATATACACTGTGTGCACAATTATTAGGCAAGTGAGTATTTTGACTATATCATCCTTTTTATTTATGTATTCCAACTCTAAGCTGTATAAACTTGAATAGTTATTGGATTTCAGCATATCAGGTGATGTGTATTTGTGTAATTTGTGTGGCAGCTTGTTTTCCTAAGGCCAAATGAGCCAAAAAATTGATTTAACCGACACTAAAAAGTCAAAAATGGTAAAAAGTCATCAGGGGGATTCAGCACTCTTGAAATTGCTCAGATATTGGGGCGTGATCACAGAACCATCAAACGTTTTGTTTCAAATAGTCAACAGGGCCACAAGAAACATGTTGGGGGAAAAAAAGACACAAACTAATTGCCAAAGATTTGGGAAGAATCAAACGTGAAATTACCAGGAACCCATTATCCTCCAGTCCTGTCATATTCCAGAACTGCAACCTATATGGAGTGCCCAGAAGTACAAGTCAGTATTCAGTGCTCAGAGACATGGCCAAGGTAAGGAAGGCTGAAACTCAACCTCCACTGAACAAGTCACATAAGTTGAAACTGAAGACAGATTTTTTCAAAGGTTTTATGGACTGATGAGATGAGAGTGACAATTGACGGAGCAGATGGATGTGCCCATGGCTGAATCAGTAATGGACACAGAGCTCTACTTCGACTCAGACGCCAGTAAGATGAAGGTGGGGTACTGGTATGGTCTGGTATTATTAAAGGTTTAAGATGGACTCAAAATCAACTCCCAAGCCTACTGCCAGTTTTTGAAGACAAAGAAACTTTATTCAAGCAGAGGTAAAAGAAAAAGTCTGCATCTTTCTAGAAGACCATGATTTTTTATGCAGGACAATGCTCCATCACATGTATCAAAGTACTCCACGGTGTGTCTAGCCAGTAAAGGCCTTAAAGATAAAAAAAATGACATGGCCCCCTTCCTCACCTGACCTAAAGCCCTTCTTAAACAGCAGATTTATGGGGAAGGAAAACAGAACACCTCTCTGAACAGTGACTGGGATAGGCTGTGGTTGCTGCTGCACAAAAAGTTGTCAACAGATCAAAAAAGTGACAGACTCCATGAATGGAACGCTTATGACCGTTATTGAAAAGAAGGATGGCTATATTGGCCACTGATTTAGTTTTTTTTTTTTTAAATGTCAGAAATATTTATTTGTAAATTTTGAGTTGTTTATTATTCTCACTTTAACAGATGAAAACAAACAAGTGAGATGGGAAAATTTTCATTTTTCCTTTAGTTGCGTAATAATTCTTCACACTAATAGTTGCCTAATAATTGTGCACACATATTTATTCCCCTGAGAATGTTCACACTCACATTTCCTTTGTAAAACATTCAAGTTACAGGTTTATTAACATTTTGGATTGATTGATAGCACTGTATTTGTTCCATATTAAAATGAATCCTCAAAAGTACCACTTGCTTAATAATTGTACACATAGTGTAATTTGCAATATTTTGTTATTTTTGTATCTTTGTAATGCCATAAGGTACAATACAATACAATACAGTTTATTTTTGTATAGCCCAAAATCACACAGGAAGTGTCGCAATGGGCTTTAACAGGCCCTGCCTCTTGACAGCCCCCCAGCCTTCACTCTCTAAGAAGACAAGGAAAAATTCCCAAAAAAACCTTGTAGGGAAAAATGGAAGAAACCTTGGGACAGGCAGTTCAAAGAGAGACGCCTTTCCAGGTAGGTTGTGTGTGCAGTGGGTGTCAAAAGAAGGGGGTCACTACAATACAATACAATACAATACACAGAACAGAACAAATCCTCAATACAGCATAAAAATAAAAATTTTAGAAATACGGAGCAGAATTTAAGGTAGATGATATCACATAATAAGATTTGGATATTTTAAGAGTCCTGGAGTCCTGGAGACCTCATCCATCAAGCTGCCTCCCCCATCTATATAAATGTAATTAATTATTATTATTATTATTATTTGGCCATTCCACGGCTGAAACAGTGCTGGGCTAGCCAATCCGATGAAAGGACCCCTTTTTCCCATGATTCCTGTGATCCTCCATCAGGGATGACTTTACCATAGGCAGGCAAAACAACTTGGCAGGTGGGCCGTGGCACCAAGGTAGTTACATGACCTGTTCCTTTGTGTCATTAACGTAATGTTCGTTTAGAAATGAAGTTATCTCTCAGAGAGTTTAGCTTCAAGAAACTAGTAGAGAGATATTCATTATGATTTTTGACTTTGGCTGTATTTCAAGACAAACTCTTTTGGTTCTCCCATTCAATTTGTCATTTGGATTATTTTTGTCTTTATGGTTTTCATTTGACTACATTGGCAGCATAGGTGCTAGCAGTATCAGACAATGAGTAAAACTCCTAAAAGACAGGGACACCGACCAGTAGTGCAATAAGCTTTTTATAGACACTTGTTTGGTGGGCTTGTTGATCATCTTCTGGTTTCTTTAGCTCTCGCAATAACAGTCATGTCCTTGAGTTTGTACACAGCGCACACTAATTACAAGTTCAGTATAGTTAAAATGTAAAACAGCACACAACAAAACAAACATAATTTTGTAATACCTTAACTATAAGATTTTAATGTCAAATAGAAATACCCTTTTTTGAAATAATCAAAACTTGACAATGAATATTTAAGGGTTTCCTTAGTTTCTTTGTTGCATTTCACACGACAACATCAACAACAATAACAAACACATTTATTTATATAGCACATTTTCATACAAATGGTGTAGCTCAAAGTGCTTTTCAAGATAAAGAAAAAAACGTTTAAATGAAACAAAAATAAGGTTAGGAATACTAAGTAACAAAGAATAAAGTAAGATCAGATGGCCAAGAGGACAGAAAACAAACAATAAAAAATAAAAACTCCAGAATGACTGGAGAAAAAAACAAAACCTGCAGGGATTCCAAGGCTAAGAGACCACCCAGCATCCACTGGGCACAACAGCCTCTGTGCCAGGTCTGAAATGTTGCTGATGATAACCAAAATGCTTAACATGTTCAAGTACGTTTTGATGAGCTCAACACTCTGAACGCATGGTTAGATTTAAGTTGTAGCTCATTGAGCCTGTCAAGACGTGACATACGAGAGAATTCATATCTTAGTGTACAGCCACTATAGATGCAGCCAGATGGCTGCTAGCTGTGCTGTTGTCTCGGATTTCTGTCATAGTGCTGCCATCTAGTGGATAGTCCCAGATTTTTTTTTTTGTTAAAGAAAGCAGCTTTATAGCGTTATAAATAAACCAGTATAAAGGTTGTCACACACATGCGCATTTGAAGCAGCTAAAGGGCTCGAAAGAAGGTAATAACCAGTCAAACCAGGGGGTGGCAGAATGCACTGATCCTTTCTCTTTTTTCCCTGCAGACCAAATGAGGGAAACTCCGCCTGGGCCTTTTAATGTTACTTTTGGCTCCACCCCTGAGGATATCACTTCCTGTTCCACCCCTGAGGATGTCACATCCTCCTTCCATCTTTAAAACCCACCATGTCTGTACCAAACCTCAGTTCTGTTTTGGACTCTTGTCTGTAAAGACCATTTTTCGCAACCTTTTTGCTTTAGAAGCCATTTTCCAAGTATACAGGAGGCTGCCCCAAACCTCTTTTTTGTGTCAAGGCTCAGTTATTTATCACTAAGTATAAAGGTGCTGATGTCTTGAAACAACTACTGTATATTTGTTGCAAGATGAATATTTTGATGATAATGACAATCACTTACATGATGTGGAACTTGTAGGGTCTGGCAGTGATGCAGATTGCTACCCCAAAGGTGTTTCTTCATCACAAGGTGTCCGACTTGTCACAACTGTCAAGATAGCACCACATGAACATTCTGCTGCCAAGTGAGTGTAAACAGCTACCAACTACCAAATGTGTTGTGTGCAACAAGCATGGAGCAAAAAATCACATTAAATTCATGGCACACGTGCATCTAAACCTGCACTCTGCATGGTGTTGTGCTTCTAGGACTCTCATTTAATTGAGAACTTTTAGCTGGGTCCTGGTCAATGTAAAGTAATTAACAGTTTCTTTACATTTTTGTGTTAGTGTAATAAATAATAAAACCATTGCTTTCTAAAACATTTCTTTACTTTTTTTATGAATTTTGTTAGAGTTCATTATTCATCATATATGCATAGGCCTATATGTACTGCTGCATCCTGGTTATAAATGGCTCAGCAGCAGTCAATGTGTTAAGTTTTGGAAAACCTTGCTCAGCAGATGTAACTGTAACTGGGAGAGTTACTGCTAACTGGAGGGCAACCCAGAGATTTGGACTTATAATCTCTCTATCATAAAAAGAAATCCTGGAATGCAAAAGCAAGGCGACGATATGTGATTTTCTCGGAAGTTCTCGAAAGACATTTAAAAGACCCGAGAGACAAAAGAGACTTGCCACGGAGCATCTCGCGGGGACCGTAAACATGAGACTTGGTGCCAAGAGATGGTGCCAGGACCGTCTCGCGGGGACGTGGAACATGAGATTCTTGCAAGACACGCCCTACTTACAACAGAAATCATATAAGAGCACATCCATCAAAAAACAGTCAGTCGTGTAAAAGAAAGTAGTGCACACACATCCTGTGCTCTCAACACAAATAAAGCGTATTTAAAGTGTAAATTGGTTTGAATCCTACCTGGCAGGGAGAAAATTCTTCGTTAGTTGTGGTAATTACAACTCAAAGACACATGATATCCAATATGGTGTTTCACAAGGCTCTATCCTGGGTCCGCTGTTATTCTCAATTTACATGCTTCCGTTAGGTCAGATTATCTCAGGGCACAACGTGAGCTACCACAACTATGCTGATGACACACAGCTGTATTTATCAATAGCACCTGATGACCCCGATTCTATTGATTCACTAACACAATGTCTGACTTTTATCTCAGAATGGATGAATAGTAACTTTCTCAAGTTAAATAAACAGAAAACTGAAATCTTAGTGATTGCCAATAATGGATACAATGAGGCTATTAGAAATAAACTGGATACATTAGGATTAAAAGTCAAGACGGAGGTAAAAAGCTTAGGGGTAATTGTTGACTGTAATCTGAATTTTAAATCGCATATTAATCAGATCACTAGGACAGCACTTTTTCACTTAAGAAACATAGCTAAAGTTAGACCTCTTATATCACTGAAAGATGCTGAGAAATTAGTTCACGCGTTTGTTTTCAGTCGACTAGATTACTGTAATGCACTCCTCTCAGGAATACCCAAAAAAGACATAAATCATTTGCAACAAGTGCAGAATGCAGCTGCTAGAATCCTAACTAGGAAAAGAGAATCCAAGCACATTTCTCCAGTTTTGATGTCGCTACACTGGTTACCTGTGTCATTCAGGATTGACTTTAAAATTCTGCTTATGGTTTATAAATCCTTAAATAATCTCGCCCCATCTTATACTGTATATAGGAATGTCTGACACCTTATATTCCAAATCGTAACCTCAGATCCTCAAATGAGTGTCTCCTTAGTATTCCAAGAACAAAACTTAAAAGTGGTGAGGTGGCCTTCTGCTGTTATGCACCTAAAATCTGGAATAGCCTGCCAATAGGAATTCGCTGGGCTGATACGACGGAGCACTTTAAAAAACTGCTGAAAACACAATATTTTAACATGGCTTTCTCATAATTTCACTGTAATCAAAATCCTGATACTCTATATCTCCAACTCATTAGAATAACTATTCATGGTGGCTCTAAAATCTGTACTAACCTCTACTCTCTCTTCTGTTTCCTTTTCCGGTGTCCTTTTGGTGGTGGCTTGCGCCACCATCATCTACTCAAAACACCGTGATGTTCCAACAATGATGGATAGATTAAAAGCCATAAGTCTGTATGACCATCAACATCAAGTGACTCCGTTAGAACCCTAACTACAAAGTGGACTGTTTCATTTATGTTAGGTAGAATGCCCAGAGGGGACTGGGCGGTCCCGTGGCCTGGAACCCCTGCAGATTTTATTTTTTTTCTCCAGCCGTCTGGAGTTTTTTTTCTGTTTTTTCTGTCCACCCTGGCCATCGGACCTTACTCCTTTTCTATGTTAACTAATGTTGTCTTATTTTAATTTCTTATTTTGTCTTTTATTTTAATTTCTTCAGTATGTAAAGCACTCTGAGCTACTTTTTGTATGAAAATGTGCTATATAAATAAATGTTGTTATTGTTGTATCATGACAAAACGGAGAATAGACACCCAAAGGCAATGGAGAGAAAAAAAGGCAGATAAGAGATTATGAAACCAGTAAAATTAGAAAGTATTGCAGCGTCCCAGCCAGGTTGCAGCCTTTTTGGTTTTAAGTGACTTTTTGGTCTGATCAACTGAGGGCGCAGTACAGCACGGAAGACTGATAGCGGGGTATTGATTGATGTGGTAAGGGGGGGCGAGACGCGGGGGATGAGGGGTTGGAGGGGTGCTAGAAAGTTGTGTTTGGGGTTACGAAGTCAGCGATTGTTCAAGTAAAATTTTTGTGACACTTTATCACGTCAGCCGCTACAGTATCAAAGAAAAGACCACATTACCACAAAACAAACAGTGATTAATCATCAGAACCAGGTGTAATTGATAAAAGAGCAGGACAAATCGAGGTCAGAAATAAAGGGCAAAGAGTAGAGTCTTTTCGCATTTGCATCATTCTTATGCACAAAACGTGGATTTACACAATAATAGACCATACGCTATGAGAATCTGTGATCCCGCGACAGTTAAAGCAACGACAAGTTGAATTTCAAAGAATACACAATTCGGTCAGGTGTATATTTATGATCACGGAGAAGCGATGCAAATTTTAACAGGCAAAAAGAAAGGTAATGTATATATTCCGCGAATAACATTACACACCAAAGGAAATCATGATATACCATTCGTATTAAAATGTTTACTGTGAGAATAGCTTTTGCTATGACAATCAATACATCACAGGGACAAACATTAGAAAAAGTCGGATTATTTATTAGAGAAACAGAAACAATATTCATTCATGGGCAGTTATAAATTACATTGTCACAATGTGCCTCCAAAAAATATTGTTTTTAATGAAGCTTTAAAGTAAAAGTGCAAATAATGAAATTGAAACAATTCCAAGGAAAAAAAAATGAAAATTGTATATCCGATTAACCAAACACAGGGGTTGGCGAGCAAAGCGAGCAGGAGGCGAAGCCCCCTAGTAATAAAAATAATAATTAATTTTATTTATAGGGCACTTTACATTAGCAGTAAATCTCAAAGTGCTACATAAAAAGTTTAAACAAAAGCAAAGCAAGAAAATAACAGAGATAAAACAACAATAATTATAGCATTCTTGTTAATAAGCTTTTCCTAAATAGAAAAATCTGTTTTTTAAAACAGCCCACAATCTGCTGTGTTCTTATGCTCTCTGGTAGGGCATTCCAGAGCCGTGGAGCAGCAACTGCAAAGGCTCGGTCACCCATTGTATGAAGTTTGGTCACGGGGGGCGAAGGCAGAAGGTATTTGCAAAATGGAGGTTTCTTGCAGTGGATTGTATTATAAGGAGTTCCTTCAGATACTGTGGAGCATTTCCATGGATGCACTGGTGACTAAACAAACAGAGTTTGTATTTGATATGGAGCCAATGAAATGACCGAAGGATTGGTTAAATATGTTCGTATTTCCGCACCCTCATCAGGATTCTTGCAGCACTGTTTTGAATTTGTTGGAGCTTTTGAAGGCTGTTGCTCGGGATCCCGATGAGGAATGCATTACAATAATCCAGCCTGGATGAAACAAAGGCATTAACCAGCTTTTCAGCATCACAGAGGGAAAGGTAGAGATAGAGTTTGGCTATGTTTCAGAGATGAAGGAAAGCAATTTTGCAAAGGTGATGGACATGTGTATCAAATGACAGATGGGAGTCTAAGTTGACACCCAGATTTGTAACAAAAGGGGAGAGGGTAATGGTACGGTCAGAAAAGGAAATACAATTTACAGAGGAACGAAGTTGATGGGAGTGCCAATTAAAAGAGCTTCAGTTTTAGTGCTGTTCAGCTTGAGGAAGTTCTTGGACATGCAGGCCTCAGTTTCATCCAAGCAGGAGGATAGGGTTGATGGAGGTGTAAGAGAAGTCGAATCCAGTATCACATAGAGCTGCGTATCATCGGCATAGCAATGGAATGAAACTCCATGCTTGCGGATGATGTGACTCAGGGGTAGCATATAGATGTTAAAAAGTAGTTGGTACAAGGACTGATCCTTGTGGGACCCCACAGGTGACAGTGTGGGTATGAGATTTAGCATCCCCCAAGGCCACATACTCAACCCTATCAGTAAGAAAGGACTCGAACCACTCCAAAGCAATGCCAGAAAGTGCAATTATATAGTGAATTCAATGGCATGTAATGGCAATTATATTCACATTAATTTATTTCCTTTATAAATGAAGACCTAAGAATAATAATAATAATAATAATAATAATAATAATAATAATAATAATAA
>JANRMT010062834.1:37776259-37791091 GCA_026402145.1 Polypterus bichir lapradei | reverse complement strand
GTGCTGTAAATGGTCATGAAAATAAAGAAAACACATTGAATGAGGAGATGTTTCCAAACTTTTGGCCTGTACTGTATATATACATATATATATTTTTTAGTCTGAGGTATTGAGTGCAGCTTGATGAGGAGAAAATTAATTTCAGTGATTTTGGCACTAGGCTCAAACCTAACAAAATGTAAAAAAAGTGAAGGAGTCTGAATGCTTTCTGAATGTAGGGTCACTGGAAAGAAAACGATTCTTTGGTGGTTTCATTTAATTTTTTTCAGTCTCTCAATGTATTTTTTTACCCAGAAGATATAAGTGCTACTGTAAATAATTTGGAGTTGAGCTTGATTAATAATAATTAATAATTTTTGATTCTGATGTAAAAGTAGAAACAAAATATTATTGTATGAGAAAAAAAAAATCAATTTAAAAAGTAAAGTGTGAAGGCCAAATGAATCATTTCTAATTGTTTTGCATATGACCTCTATTTTACAGCCTTGAGTATAGCTGTTGCATAAAATTGGTTTATTTTCAAGACAGGTTGAGCCCCTCTTGTCACTCAACAGCTAATGCTGAAACTTCCCAATGCCTGCAATGTATTGACAAGCCACTTAACAAGTGGTAATGTAATTACATTCAAGCCGAATTCATATAAGCCGGTGCCTACACCAGCCTCATGTGGCTGAAATAATCAATTTAACCTGCATGTGGAATAGAATGCATTTCTGATACTACTGATTTTTTAAAATGGGACAGCTCATGGACTACAAGTAAGAGAATTTAATAAACAGATCCAATAAAAGAAGAAAATGAATAATTCAAAAAGGATGAAGAAAGTGTCTGGAATATCTTGGGAATCTTAACAGGAACCCTTGAGGATCGCAGCATCTGCCCTGAAGAAGGTCTGTACAGAATACCTGATTTGATTTTAAAGAGTGAGGTGGAACATTCAACTACTCGTCACAAATCTGTAACAACTATTCACTGTTTATTTGAAAACGGATGAATGGTTTGAAACAACCCTAAATTTGGATTAAGATGGTGTTGGGGAATTATCCTTAAAAAAACAGCTGAGGTCACCTCTGCAGTGGATCTAATGGACATCCTTTAATTACAACAGATGAGAAGGGGCATTGCATATAAATATCTCAGTTTACTACGACAAATTCTGAATAAGGGAGAGCTTTAGTTTATAAAGACTAGGATAATTTGCATAACATAGTGCTATTAACCACACACTTTACTCCAATTAAAATCAAGACAATAGTCTAGTCCATCTAGCACTACATGGCTTATAAATCTAGAAAGGTACCAAAATATCTGGACAGCTTACAAGTGTTTGGCAAAAAATCCTATCATTAAATAGAAACCTCTTATAAATAGATACTACAGTTAATGAAAGACATATGATCTCATCATCTCCATGGTAAAAGTACTGTGTGGTTGCCCGAGGGAAGAAGGATCGAAGAATATTTTGGTGTGTCAACACGACCCTCTCCCCATTTACTAATAAGATCCAAATCAAAAAGAATACTCAATAGCTGGACTAAAACAACAAATGTAAGCGCCACGTAGCCAAATGGCCTCTAAGCTTTACGGCTCTGCCGATGGGTCCTCTGACTTGGAGCTCCTCTCATCAGGTCATCTCTACGATCAATGATGCCTCCTTCTGGGCGGTCATCTCTTTAAAGCTCCTAGACTGGAAGGGACAGGGTCAGTTTCCCTCACTGGGTGATTTCTCTGGACTGTGGAGAAAGAACAAGACAAGACTGTTAGCGGTAGTGCCCCCTCTTGGCCTGGGGTGGTATCAAATACCTGGGGAGAACTTGGAATGGCGGTCCTCAGATGTACATGAGTGACAACATACACAGAAAATTTTCAATGTGGTGGGGCCAAGGTGCCATGTACATGGATACAGAACAGGCAGACAACAAGCCATGATTAGAACAAAGCACTATTTCACAAAAATCACAGTAACCCGAGTGAAATCTACCCACAGCAAACAAGACAGAGTTATAACACAGGAGGAGCACAATCCACTTCTTCTTATGCAACTGCACTGAATGATGGTTGAGTCAGTGTGAGGGTACTGGATAACTGTGTCTCATGTCTTCTCATGCACTGAAGAGTGAGGCATTGTGAGAGTACCGGAGGAGGGCTTCTACCTCCTTCCTTTGTCACTGCACATTGTGCTGAGTGAGATAGTGAGGTCAGCAACTCATTTTAATCTCTAAATTATTGTCTGAATTTCTTTATGGTTTGCTGCCAACCCACAAAAAACTGATTTTTAGTAGATCCCAGGCTGTAGTTATTGTCAAAGGTGCTTCAAAGAGACATCATACAAGCCGTGACGATGACATTGTGCTGCATTCGCTCTCCTCTCAGATTAAAATAACAGATAGCCTTCCTGCACAGAAAGTGCACACATAGCCAGGTCAGTGGCCAGTTTTAAGTTTTCCCCCCATCAACAAACGGGCAACAGACATGTTACATGATGAGCCTGCAAACTTGTAGTTAAAGTGGCAGCAGACAACCAATTCCTGTCTGTTTCAGCACACAGTGTAGTTAGGGGATTGTTGAGTGTAGTTCAAGGAGTGCTGGGGTCTCAAAATTTTCAAAATGTATATAGAGTGACTACCAGGGGTATTTGCAGCGCTGCAAACCCCCAGACACTATTAGTAGTAGTAGTAGTAATAGTTTATTTATATAGCGCCCTTCACAGACAAAAGGTAACAGAGCGCTGAACAGCAAATACAGAACAAATACAACAGTTTAAACAAAACATAAACAAAACCAATAAAACAATAAATAAATAAACAAACTAGAACTATTCAAAATTGATTAAAAGCTTGCTTAAAAAGAAACGTTTTTAGTTGTTTTTTAAAAGAATCAACAGACTCGACTCCACACAGACCACAAGGCAGGCTATTCCATAGTCTTGGTGCCACAGACTGATGGGCACAACCCCCACGGGTTTTTAGCCGAGTGCTTGGGACAACGAGAAGGCCGTGTTGCCCAGATCTGAGATTCCGACAAGCTGTATAGCGTTGGAGCAGGCTGGTTAGGTACTCAGGAGCAAGTCCATGCAAAGCTCTGAAAGTAAGTACCAAAACTTTAAAATGATTTCTATAAAACACTGGGAAGCCAGTGCGGTGTGTGCAAAATGGGAGTGATATGATCACTCCGGCTAGCATGAGTTAGGAGCCTGGCAGCTGCATTTTAGACTAACTGAAGATGTGAGAGAGAGGACTTGCTCAAACCTGTAAAAAGAGCATTACAGTAATCAAGCCGTGAGGAAATAACAGAATGAAACAAGCATCTCCAATTCTGATTTTAAAACATTTCTTAATTTTGAAAGATTTCTTAAATGAAAGAAACACAAGCGGCTGACTGACCTTACATATTCATCAAGTGTCAGGGACTGGTCAAAAATAACCCCAAGATTACGTAGACTCGACTTAATAACAGGAGAGACAGAAAATAGTTTTAAACTGATCTCAGAATGAATAAAAAAAGGAGCAACAATTAGTACTTCAGTTTTTCCTGAATTCAACTGCAGCTAATTACTACTGAACTACACAAAACAGTCCTGGTTTTCAAATATAAGGTGTTTATCTGACACAATACCTCCACAGGGTTGCAGTTTACTGCTTTTCAGGTTGCAAAACAAAGTAAAAGTTTTTCTGTTCCCTGCTACATTTCCCACATAATCTCATCCACTTCCACCCAGCACTGACCACTCATGCAGCAATCCAGGCTTCTTTTATGCCGGACACAGGAATACTTCCAGTGCCACTACATTGCACACTGGAAGTACTTCAACCTAGCAGGGTTGTCTCATGGGACTGCAATTCCCAGCCTGCCCTGGATGTATTCATATGGGTGTGTTCCACCAGTGGGATGCTGCCACTGTGTGTACATGGGGAAAACACACCTCTGGAATACAGACACCCTCTGTTCTTCTGTGCAGGCGCCCATACCCATCACGGTCCGGAAGCCTGTCCATCACTGTCCTATTACAGCCTTCCTATCTGGCAAGGAGCAAGCTTCCTCTTGGTTGAGATGGTGGTCCAAATTTCAGACACAATTGCACAGACTCAGTCACCGGTTCAAATATGCACTTTTTTGCTCTACAAAGTATCTTGGAACAAGCAGAACAATATAACGCTTCCTTCTTTTTACTTTCCTTTTCTTCCTTGCCAGGTGAGTGTTGTCCTATTCCTCTCTTGGCTCTGACTGAACAGGCTGAAGAAGTCAGCTTCTTTAATTCCAGACCCGGGAGTATTTAGGTGTCACTGCCTCACTCCATGGAAGCACTTCTGGGTCAGGTGGAATCTCCCTAAAACAACAACAATAACAACACCATTTGTTTATATAGCACATTTTCATACAAGCAATGTAGCTCGAAGTGCTTTACATGATGAAGAAAGAAAAAAAAGACAAAATAAATAAGAAAATAAAAATAGGGAACACTAATTAACATAGAATAAAAGTAAGGTCCGATGGCCAGGGAGGACAGAAAAAAAAAAAAAAAACTCCAGACGACAGGAGAAAAAAAAAATCTGCAGGGGTTCCAAGACCACCCAGCCCCGTCTAGGCATTCTACCTAACATAAATTACCTCAATCAGTCCTCATTGTATTCAGGGTTCTCATGGAAGAACTTGATGATGACGGTAATGTGGACCTCTGGCCTTTAATCCATCAATGTAGGGACATCACTGTGCTTTGATGGTGCAGATTGCCACCAAAGAAAACTGGAAAAAGAACAGAAGAGAAAGTAGGGGTTAGTACCGATTGCAGAGCCACCATGAATAATAATGATAATTAATTGAATATACAGAGAATCAGGATTAAACAAAAATGAAGCTATGAGAAAGCCATGTTAAAGTCATGTGTTTTCAGCAGTGTTTTAAAATGCTCCACTGTATTAGCCTGGCGAATTCCTATTGGCAAGCTATTCCAGATTTTAGGTGCATAACAGCAGAAGGCCGCCTCACCACTTCTTTTAAGTTTAGCTCTTGGAATTCTAAGTAGACACTCATTTGAAGATCTAAGGTTACGATTTGGAGTGTAAGGTGTAAGACATTCTGAAATATAGGATGGAGCAACATTATGGGGATCATCCTCCCTCCGGGAAAACCCCCAACCCCCATCCTCCCGATTGCATCCATGAAACAGAGCTTGGTCATCCCATGAGACTACAACTCCCATACAACCCTGTGGATAGGTAGGTGGGAGAACCACAAATGGGATTTTGCCACCCATCGGGTTGGGGGTGTAAATGATGCCAGGCAGCAGTCGCCTTACATCCATTTATTATTTCATGTAAGGAATTATCCAGGCTGTGCAAAGTGTCCATCCTTCCCCTAAGGCCATCCTTAATGAAGGTGTTCCGGCAGGGTACAGAACCATCACTCCCAAGTAGGATGTTCACCTGTCCATTAGCATCAGCCAGTTCATATCCTCTCTTACAATATAATCACACATTGTTTTAAACTTTTAAAAGGCCATATCATACCATACAATTTTCTAAACCTGCTTATTGCTGAGCAGTGTCTCTTCCAGAAACCACAGGAAAAAAATTCTTAAAATATTTATCATTATGACTGGCTGGTCAGTAACCTCACAAGCTGTGGATACAAACTGTTCCTGAATCTGCTGGTGGGAGCATCAATGGTCCTGTACAGTTTGACAGAATCAATTGCCATCAAGCCTTTGACTTTGAGTCCAGTAAGGCTGCAAAGAGAGACATCCTGTCTGTCCCTCACACAGATACTATGATCCAAATCATGAAAGGCATGGATCAGGACATGTGTGAAGAACAGATTGAGGAGTGCCGGTGCAAGAATACATCCCTGCTTTATGCCATTTGATTTGTCAGAGGGGTTTGATGTGCCACCACTGGGGAGGGAATTGTCCATCTTCATGATGAACTGTCCAGCTTAACTGTGCCTTCAGAATAAGAGCATCAATGCTGACTAGGTCCTGTCTGCCCAGAGTACCAGTTCAAGCACACAACACTGCTTTATGTCCTTGGGTATGTCAAAGGGGTTTAATGTACCACCATTAAAGGGGACTGTGTCAACCATGCAATCATGAAAGATACCAAATCACTTTGGGCAGCCAAGCTTTTTTGGGATAGTCCATTGTGCTTCTAAATTGACTGAGACAAAGGTCTTTGAAAAGGTTAATGAATACGGCACATACTGGAGGTCCATACCCCGCTCGATGCATTTTTTTGTTGTTGTCTGCCTTACTGAGGGGATCACGTCAATGATGCTGCAAATTGGCCGAAAATCACGCTGGGTCTCTGGGTGTGACTCTTCAGAGAGAGAGCTGATGAGGGAATTCAGGATGGCTTTGATGGGGAAACAAGGTAGAGTTGTCTAAATAAAACAAGTACGATTAGTTCGTTTTTTGATTTCAGTGACACTATGATTACGATTTGGAATTTCAAGGTTATACAAACAGGTAGATTTCAGCTTGGAAAGCACTTTTGAACTCCATAGAGTCAAGTAGTTTTACATTTTGTAGTTCCTGTAATTAATCCACAATCCCTTTTTGCAAAGGTAAAACAACACGGGTTTATAACTCCGATGATCCCACCTGCTTGAAGCTTTAAAAATCACACTTGTTATTTGATGAAGGATTCCATTTAGATTGATACTGCTGAAGCCATTTTCAGCTTTTGTGATGTACTCTGAGCCAGATAAATTAGGTTTAACAAGGAGCTAAAGAACACGTTCTGATCTTTTGAATTGTGCTCTGCTTAGAAAAGCATAGTTTCACAGTTATCATGTGAACCGAGAGCAGAATTCCTCATTACTATGCTAATTACCAGGCATTTGTGACTTAATTAGCAGTCACGGCTCAGATGATCTTTTCTTTGATTGACTTAAGAAGAAAGAGAGTCTTAAATTTTACGTTTACAGTCCAAAAATGTGTAAGTTATCCCCCATTGTCTGGTAATTAAAAAATGATCGTGTTAGATATTCTTCATAGAAATCATTTCTTGGAAATAGAGTTCACAAAATGTGCAGACCCTGGACTTGTCAAAATGAAGGTGTTTTTAATTTATATTTTATAAAGATTTATTCAGTAACCTTTCTTATCAATTAATTGCAATTCACTTGAGGAGGCGAGACTCAGATCCTATTGAAATTTCTCGTCCTTGACATTCAAACCCAGTGCCTACTTTACTGCACATCCTTGAACAAACCAGTTTAAAGCAACTGCTGGTGTATAATTCTGTGCAACGTGTTACTTACACGTAAAAAAAAAACAAAAAAAAAACAGCTTATTTTATTTATAACTTGTATACTATTATTATAAATCTTACTATACAAGCTAACCCAGTGCTAAATAAGAGTGGCATTTCAAAGCTGGTTTCACATAATTGTATTTGAACCTGTGGCCCACACCAAGTCTGACATAACATTTCATCTTTCTTGTCATTTTGATTTCTTGCTATATTAAAACAAATAAAATATAATGATATAATGCCATTACTCTAAATTTTTCTTGCCATCGAATACAGATTAATCTATTTGATGTATGGTACACTATATTGCTAATTATTTTTGAAGTGCCTCTTTGATTGCCTAAAATGAGCACTCATTTAATCTCATTAGGATTATTTTTCTGAAAAGTCTTCTAACACTCAAACATAGTAAAAAAATATATACTGTATATATAACATATTGTCAAAATGGTTAAATCTAATTCAGGGTTTCAGCGGGCTGGAGCCTTTCATAAGAACATAAGAAATCTGACAAAGAAGAAGAGACCATTCCGTCCATGAAGTCCGTATGTTTAGCTAATAGCTGAGATGTCTAATGTCTCATTCAGATATTTCTTAAAGGTTGGCAAGGTTTCTGCTTTAACTACATGACTCGGCCATTTAATTCAGATTCCCACAATTCTTTGAATAAAGAAGTGGTTCCTATCTTCAGTTTTAAATACATTACTTCTTCATTTCCACTGGTGTCCTTGCATATGTGACTCGCCATTTACTGGAAAGAATTAATTGGAATTTCCTTTATCAATACCTTTGAGAATTTTGAACACCTGTATTGTGTTCCCATGCAGTCCCCTCAGCTCGAGACTAAACACGTTTAATTTTCACAGTCTGTCAAATTAGGTCCTGGGATGCACTTGCTTGCTTTTCTCTGCACAGCTTCAAGTGCTGCTATGTCTTTCTTGTTCTGTGGTGACCAGCGACTACACATTGTGCTCCACATGTGGTCTCACTATATAGTTTAAATATAATATTCCCGAAAAATTTTATTCGCTGTTTTAATTGCTTCCAACCAATGCTTAGATGATTAAAATATTGTGTCAATATAAACCCCTAAGTCATTTGCAGAGGTTGCTTCCTGTAGAACAGTGTCTCCTATCTTGCATTTTTTGTATCATTTAAATCTGTACAACCAAGCTTTTTTTGGATATCAGGGGATATTACTGAAATGAAAAGGCTTCCTTCCTTCATCAAATTTGGCATAATCATTAAAGAATTTTCTCCAAATCAGAAAAAGTTGGGTGGTATGGGAAAAAAACAACCAAAAAAAAAAAAAAAACAGTGATTCCTAAATTCACTTTGACTTTTTTTCATTGCAAACAGTAGGAACCCAAGATATTTCATGTTTTGTCTGGTCGATTTCATTTAATTTGTTAATATTCATCTATTTCTGCATAAAATCAGAATCAGATTTATTGGCTAAATATGCACGCATACAAGGAATTTGACCCTGGTTTTGGTAACTCTCCAGTTATATATTACATAATTGACATACACACAACAGTTAATCATAAACCTCAGTTAAAAAGAAAGAAAAAAAAGAGTATCAACAATATGTGAACAGTTTTGACAGTACTGCAAGACCCTGGCGGATGAAATTAACCATTTGTGAGCTTGATGGTCTGTGGGAAAAAAAAATGTTCGTAAATCTGTTTGTTTTGACATATATTACTCTATAACGCCTGGCTGGTGGAAGAAGTTCAATAGGTTGTGGCACAGATTTGAGGGGTCAGCAATGATTTTCCTAGCCCTTTTCATGACTCTGGAATAATACAGGTCCTTCAAGGTGGGCAGACTGGCACCAGTGATATTTTCGGCACACTTGATTATTCAATGTGGCCTGTTTTTGTCATGTTTAGTCACTGATATGAACCACACTGTTATGGATGAGCTGAGAACAGACTCAATGATTGCTGTGTAAAACTGAAATAGCAGCTCCTGTAGAAGGTCAACTTTCCTCAGCTGTCGCACGAAGAACATTCACTGTTATGCCCTTTTTATGATGGACCCTACATTGGTCTCCCATTTCAAGTCCTGGGAGAGATCATAAATCCCAGAAATATGAAGGTTTCCACAACTTTCACAGCAATATTAAGTATGTAGAGTGGGAATAATATTATGGGGCTTCTCCTAAAATCCATTGTAATCTCCAGTTTTGAGAGTGTTTAGTTCCAGATTGTTATGACTGAACCAAAGGGCCAGCTGCTCAACCTCCCATCTTTATGCAGACTCGTCACCATCACTGATGAGCCCAATGATGATCCGCATATTTGATAAGTTTGACAGAGGGGTCCTTAGAGGTGCAGTCCTTATTGTAGAGGGAGAAGAGCAGTTGGGAGAGCACACATCCCTGGGGGCGCCCATGTTGATCATACCATAGCTAGATATGAGTTTCCCCTGTTTCACCTGCTATTTTCTATTGGTCTGGAAATTGGTGATCCACTGACAGGTGGAGGCAGGGATGGAAAGCTGGGTGGGTTTCAAGTGGAGGAGTTCCAGGATTATTGTGTTGAACGCAGAGCTAAAGTCCACAAACAGAATCCTTGTATATGTCCCTGAGTTGTCAAGATGTTACAGGAAGTATTGCAGACTCACGTTGACTGTATCATCCACTGACCGGTTCTCTCAGTAAGTAAACTGAAGGGGATCCAGCAAGGGAGTTGTGATGTCCTTCAAGTGAGCTAACACCAGTCTTCTCTAAGGTCTTCATGACCACACATGTCAGAGCAAAAGACTTGTAGTCATTCAGTCCTGTTATTCTGGATTTTTTGGGGACTGGTATGATTCTGTCTTGTTTAAAAGAACTTCACACAACACTAATGATTTGTTGAAAATCCAAGCAAAGATAGGGGCCTGTTCATCAACACAGCAGAAGGGTGAGACCCCATCCAGAGCTATTGCTTTCTTAGTGTGTTGTCCTTTGAAGAGCCGACACACATCATCTTCAGAGATATTTAATGTGGGTTGAGCGGGTGAATCTGTGTGAGTGTGTGTGTCAGGGCGTGGTAGTTGTACAAGTCTGTACACTGAATGAGTTAGAGATAATGTCCATTTTATTCTGGGGCTTATCAAACCTGCAGTTAAAAACATTCAATTTGTCAACCAGCTGGTGATTTACTGCAATGTGGGGGATTGGTTTCCTGTAATTTGTAATATTTTGTAGTCTTTTCCACACTGATACATAGGTCATTGGCTAGTAATTCAGATTTTCAGCATAACTCTTTTTAGCCAATCTGATTTCTTTTGTCAGTGTGTTCCTTGCCTGTCTAAAGAGTGTTCTGTCCTCACTTCTACAGGCAGCTTCCCTAGCTTGGTGAAGCTGCTTGAGTTTTCAAGTGAACGATGGTTTACTATTGTTAAATGTTAACCTGGTCTTGGTGGAGACACACATATCTTTACAAAAGCTGTGTTACTGTGTCTGCCAGTTCATCTAAGTTAGCAGCAGTATCTTCAAAGACACTCTAAATGTTTTGGCCCTGAGGATACCAAGTGATGAAGTGTTTTAGGTGTTATTTTGTCCCATTCTTCCTGCAAACACGTCTTAAGGTGTGCAGCAGTACAGGGTAATCATTGTCACATTTTTCGTTTCAAAATTCTCCACACATTCTCTATTGGGGACGGATGAGGACTGTCCAGTACCCAGGCTCTCTTCTTTCGCAGCCATGCCTTTGTAATGTGTGCAGAATGTTATTTTGCATTGTGTTGTTGAAAATTGCATGGAGGTCCCTGGAAAAGATGTCATCTTGAAGGCAGCATAAGTTGCTCTAAAATCTCAATGTACTTTTCTGAATTAATGCTGCCATCACACAGAAGTATAAATGTCCTTTGCCAAGGGCACTGGCACAACCCCATACCATGACAGACCCTGCAGGCTTTTGGACTTGTTACTGATAACAGTCCGGATTGTCTGGTTTCGTCTTTTGTCTGGAAGCACGCAGCGTCCATTTCTTCCAAAAAAGATTTGCAGTACTGATTCGTCTGACCACAATACACGTTTTCACTGTGTGGTGGACCATCCAAGATGCCTCCAAGCCCAGAGAAGCCGACGCCACTTCTGGAAATGGTTAACATAAGGTTCTTTTTTGCACTGTAAAGTTTTAAGTGACCTTTGTGAATGTAACTCCCTATTGTAGTGCTTGACAAAGGTTTTCCAAAGTCATCCCCTTGCCTCTGTGGTTCTATCAGCTATTGATGTGTGACGATTTTTGATGCAGTGACATCTGAGGGATTGGACATCATGGGTGTTCAACTTAGGCTGGTGCTGTTGCCCTGTACCCCTGGGTCGGTCGACAGCCCTAACTGCTGTGCCAATGTGGCATCCTGAAGCACAGTTTCTAAGTGTGGATTCTTTTCTGCTCTCTAAATGTCTTTACATTGCAATTTAATTACTTTGTTAGTTTGTGTTCTAACACTATAGGAGACTTTCACTGTGCCTTGCATTTGTCAATCTCCAAATTGCTTTATTTTTTCAGTGCTAGATTCATATTACTCTGTAAAGATGAGTTGAGGAAATGGAAATAAATGACAGATGACTAGCAAACTTAAAATATTGATTTTTTAAAGCTTTTCTCATCTGTTATTTTCTAAGATTGAGTGTAATCAGCACTACGCTTCAGAGTAATGAATCCTCATTGTCAGGCATATCTGTCAGAGGGAAGCAATTCAAGAATGTTTGCTTTAAAAATTAATCTCTCCAAGCTACCATTTAAATTACTGAATACAAAATTCCTATAAATATGCCGAAAGTGTATAATGATAATCTGCAAAGGGTTTATATTAGTAATGTCTTTTTACTTTGTACAAAATATCACTTAGACTTTATGTCTGCTCTCAAAGAGATACTTCTAATTCACTGTGTGGTCTCAGCTTCAGTATATCTGAATTATTGTACATTTTTCTTTTTTATACAGAAAATTATTGTTTGTTTATTTCAGATGAGGTACATCATAAATCTGCAAAGGTTTATTGCTTTTGGGGTGTGAGGAATCCAAGCAATAGTTTGAAGTCAGTGAGGAAGAAGAAACTGAACTAGTTTTGAGTGGATTATAATGGGTGCAGTGGTCTTTAGTGTCCCTGAAGGGTAGGGAAGTGTCTTTGAAACTATGGTGAACTGATCATTCGGGCCAAAAATGTGACTTGAGCTGTTAGGCAGCAGTGCTAACTACAACATCATCGTGCCACCCTTAAATAAAATTAAACTCGAATCAACAATACTTTGAGTCCTTTACTCTCTCTGCACCTTCCGAGTTCCTATCACTCCGACTGATTAACACTCACAGAGGCTGGGATGCAAGGGATCAGTGTTATATACTCAGGGGACTGTCCCTGTTATTACCCAAACTGCGCTATATAACAAGAAGCATAACATGGATAATCCACCATTGAAGATGCAATGAATCGATGCAGAACAGCAAAGCACTTTCATAATACTCTCATTATGGTCAACTAATGTAAACCCCAAATGAATGTGGGGTGCAATCTGGCCAAAGTACCGATCAGGAAGTGACCTCATGCATGTACGAAATAAATTATTCAAGTATGCATGAAGCAGATTATTCAGTGCTGTGAAGTATGAGGTGGTGTGAACTTGTAGTAAGTATGCGTGAAAGTTTGGGTAGGTAGCGCAGATCGGACAGTAAAGTCCCCATCCTACGTGATTGCAACAGCTCTGTGATTTCATGCTGGTCTCACAAAGCATCATGGGGCGGCGAAAGAAAAGTGTTGTTGTATTTTCAGGGGAAAATTTGGCAAACAATGTCACTGGTGAACTTCACTGCATTTTACACTACTAATGAAACATTCTGTTATAAGTGGTATCTCTAATCCATCCATCCATCCATTATCCAACCCACTATAACCTAACTACAGGGTCACAGGGGTCTGCTGGAGCCAATCCCAGCACAGGGCGCAAGGCAGGAAACAAACCCCGGGCAGGGCGCCAGCCCACCACAGGGCACACACACACACCAAGCATACACTAGAGACAATTTAGGAACACCAATACACCTAACCTGCATGTCTTTGGACTGTGGGAGGAAACCCATGCAGACACGGGGAGAACATGCAAACTCCACGCAGGGAGGACCCAGGAAGCGAACCCGGGTCTCCTAACTGTGAGGCAGCAGCACTACCCACTGCGCCATCATGCCACCCGCATCTCTAATTCATAACAGTCATATTGTCTTCTGGGTGTGATTAAATCATGAAGGCTCAACAATTTCCCTTACCTATATGACCAAGGCAACAAAAATAGTTTCGCATTTTGCACAAAGGTAATGAAAAACTGACCAGATAGCCATGATTTGCCTTTGATTTAAAAATGCACATTATAATTGTTTTACAAATGATTATGAAATAGGTAGGTAACTGCTTTCAACAAACAATGGTGTGTTTTAAAACAAAACTTCCAAAGTAAAACCACAAAGAAGACAAAATTATACTGTCTATACTGTTTTTTCAACAATACAATTTTTGATAAAAGTGGCAATAGAAGAAAATCTGAATAACATCTCGTAGCCCAACTCAATTGTTCTTTTATTGATTTAAAATATACAGAGTGGAACTTTTAAATCTCTCTCACCAAGTGGTGACTAGAATAAACATGTACACAATAGAGAAGTCTGAACAGGACTGTACTTTCTCCGGTCCTGTTCAGCCTATATGCATCATACTTCCAATACGACTCGGTGTCCTGCCACGTGCAAAAGTTTGCTGATGACACTGCTATTGTGGGCTGCATCAGGAGTGGGCAGGAGGAGGAGTACAGGAAGCTAATCAAAGACTTTGTTAAATGGTCTGATTCAAACCACTTACACCTGAGCACCAGCAAAACCAAATAGCTGGTGGTGGATTTTAGGAGGCCCAGGCCCCTCATAGACCCTGTGATCATCAGAGGAGACTGTGTGCAGAGGGTACAGACCTATAAATATCTGGGAGTGCAGCTGGATAATAAATTGGACTGGACTGCCAATACTGATGCTCTGTGTAAGAAAGGTCAGAGCCGACTATACTTTCTTAGAAGGTTGGCGTCCTTCAACATCTGCAATAAGATGCTGCAGATGTTCTACCAGACGGTTGTGGCGAGTGCCCTCTTCTATGCGGTGGTGTGCTGGGGAGGCTGCATAAAGATGAAGGACGCCTCACGCCTGGACAAACTTGTTAAGAAGGCAGGCTCTATTGTAGGAGTAAAGTTGGACAGTTTAACATCTGTGGCAGAACAACGGGCATTAAGCAAACTCCTGTCAATCATGAAGAATCCAATGCATCCACTGAACAGTGTCATCTCCAGGCAGAGGAGTAGCTTCAGTGACAGACTGAGGAGATCGTTCCTCTCCCACACTATGCGACTCTTTAATTCCACCCGGGGGAGTAAATGCTAACATTACTGAAAGTTATTGTCTGCTTTTACATGCATTTTTATTACTATTTAATTTAATATTGTTTTTTGTATCAGTATATTGCTGCTGGATTATGTGAATTTCCCCTTGGGATTAATAAAGTATCTATCTATCTATCTATCTATCTATCTATCTATCTATCTATCTAT